>OY986054.1:20659512-21006036 GCA_963920205.1 Stenodema calcarata
TACCTAGCTGAATTGTACAAAGTGAATTGTACGTGTTGAACATGAATGCAATATTTTGGTACAGTGACCTAAGCTTCTCGTATGATATACAAGAATATTATACTTTTGAGAAAAATAATTAGTGGCCGATCAAGTCGGCAGTCCTTATCTGATAGTGGAACTTCTAACTGCGTAGTTTTAGTTTCCCGACCGCACCCGCTCCTGTGCCGATCCTTCTGTGGTTTTTTCCATTTTAATTTTGTTTGTGCATCAAGATATCGACGGATTCAACTCCTTTTGGTCTTCCACCACTTTTGAATTGAATCGTGAGTTTCGGGGTGTTCGCGATGTCGGAAACGCGACCGCAACGGGCAGTGCATGGGCATTCCGATACAAAACGGGAGTGTTTGTGATGTGCAATTTGGATTACTTCGAGCTGTTTTGTCGGAAGGATTAAAACGTGAGTGATAAGCTAGTTCATCTACTTTCTAGGATTAATGTCGATGGTCCCCCCGGAATGCATGAATATAATAAAATTTGCATGAAATAGGGAGGTCGATAAGCATTCTTGGCCGACCGAAAAACCGTTCCGAATAAAGTTATGAGCCTAGAACGGTACATTTTGTTTCTTTGGATATTTGCTACCCTTTTATCAATAAATAGGTAGGTAGGTATTTCCGTTATCTATAGGTAGGTAAGTAGAACAGGTCAAATACGGGGTTCACTCGTTTTTGTTATACGCATATACCTACATAGGTGATGATATTAATATTATACAGGTACTTAGGTTGATGAACGACACATAGTAATTTCGTTGGTTGATAGGTTGTTCAGCTTGGACTTGTAATGAGCTAATCCGATCGGAAGGTAGGAAACCATTTCCTGAATTCCGTAGTTACGAGGCGCCACAAAAATAGATCATCTTCGGGGTAAAATCAAATTTATGTTGATCACTAGGATTTATTGGAAAATTAAGGAGTTATAAGTTATCGTAGTTAGATACAACTTCTGGTTTTCCGGTTTTTTAGCAGGATGGTAGGTAATTCCGCTCGTAAATCAGATGTTTATATCAACGAAATTATTAGTATTATAATTATTAATTACTTCTATCCGAGCAGTCCATACGGTGTATGATCAACTACATACTCCAAACTGGGTATCCAAATCTACTCCAATATCCACATAATGATGTTAGTTCGTAGTTGGAACAAATTTTTTTTTCTTTGGGCGATTCCAATGGTTCATTATCGAAGATAATAAACCAAAATCCGTCCGTCCGCCGTACGCCGTCCGCGCCACTTTGCCCAGTTAACGTTGAGTTAAAATTACGAAATTTGGTTTCTGGGTTTGGACCAGCCCCACAATGATCTTCGAAACTTTTCATAACCCTAGGTCAAGGGGAAGGGGTTCAAAACGAATTTTGAAATGTTGAAAATTCCATATCTCGAAAAATTCCCATCAAACGGTATGTTTTTTAATTCATATTTAGATAGAGTTTGTTCCGTAGAATTTTTTAAGACCATCTGCAGCTTTGTACGACCAGCCGTTTGTTCACAATGACGGCTCAAAGATTGTGCCTCACAACACGACCGTGGATCAAACTGTTGAAATACAGGTCCATTTTCATACTAACAAGCCCTTTGGAACATCATATGGCTTAAGTGATGTCGAGTTTGTTGTTCTGAGGTGCGTTTCGTGCTACGGAATGAAGGTAATTTTGAATGTTTGTTGGTAGGTACTTCTTTTATAGAAAAATTATTACCGACGTAGTATTAAAACCCCAGAATTATATCGTATTAATTAATCATAATTAATAATAATAATTATTAATAATAAATACAAATTATTAATACCTAACAATAAATTATAATAATTTTCACTAGGTACTTGATAAAATTGTTAATAATTAGTGATAATTGATAATAATAATTAATCTAACATTTAGGATCTAGACATTTAGACCTAGTGATCTAGACAGAAGGGTGATCTGTACAAAGAAGATAATGAACCGTTGTGTCAAGAATTTGCAGAGTTTTTATTCGATTTTCTGAATCTACGTATCTTGAAACGTAAACCAACAAATTTTGAGGGGGGGTTAAAAAAATTTTTTCTTTGGGCGATTCCAATGGTTCATTATCGAAGATAATAAACCAAAAATCCGTCTGTCCGCCGTACGCCGTCCGCCGTCCGCGCCACTTTGCCCAGTTAGCGTTGAGTTAAAATTACGAAATTTTTTTTATGGGTTTCGACCAACCCCACAATGGTCCTCGAAACTTTTCATAACCCTAGAGGTCAAGGGGAAGGGGTTCAAAACGAATTTTGAAAATTTGAAAATCTCATATCTCGAAAAATTCATATAGAACGGTATGTTTTTTATTTCATATTTAGATAGAGTTTGTTCCGTAGAATTTTTTAAGACCATCCGCAGCTTCGTACGACCAGCCGTTCGTTCACAATGAGGGCTCAAAGATTGTGCCTCACAACACGATCGTGTATCAAACTGTTGAAATACAGGTCCATTTTCATACTAACAAGCTCTTTGGAACATCATACGGCTTAAGTGATGTCGAGTTTGTTGTTCTGAGGTGCGTTTCGTGCTACGGAAATGAAGGTTATTTCGAATGTTTGTTGGTAGGTACTTCTTTTATAGAAAAATTATTACCAACGTAGTATTAAAAACCCCAGATTATATCGTATTAATTGATCATAATTAATAATAATTATTATTAATAATAAATACGAATTATTAATACCTAACAATAAATTATAATAATTTTCACTAGGTACCTACTTGATAAAATTGTTAATAATTAGTGATAATTAATTATTGATAATAATAATTGATCTGACATTTAGGATCTAGACATTTAGACCTAGAGATCTAGACAGAAGGGTGATCTGTACAAAGAAGATAATGAACCGTTGTGTCAAGAATTTGCAGAGTTTTTTTTATTCGATTTTCTGAATCTACGTATCTTGAAACGTAAACCAACAAATTTTGAGGGGGGGTTAAAATTTTTTTTTCTTTGGGCGATTCCAATGGTTCATTATCGAAGATAATAAACCAAAACTATACAACAGTTGAAGGCAAGTTCTAACCACATACATGTGATATGCGTTTAATCTTAGGCTCCTCGGGTGTGGGCTACTGATTCATCTCACAGTACTGGAATAGAATATGTAGAGAGGGTCCAGAGGGAATAGATGCTCCTTGAACGAGAGCTACAACGAACAGAGGGCACTGACCGACAGAGGGTACACATATGGAGAGGGATCTCAAGGACTCAGCCCAAAATTATGTGTTAAAACAGACTATGTTTGAAAGCTAGGTGAGTTTTTAGTGAGGATTGAGTCCCACATAACCTGGAGGTGCTGTCCTCCACAGGTACCATACGAGATCCCAATGCCACCTATGGATCTTGAAGATTCCCTGACAGGTCTGAAGAAAGTTTAAACGTCAAGTCCTTCTTCAGGAGAAACGGTGGCGAAAGTTCTTGATAACAGTGGACTTTTTTCCCGGATGAGTTTCTACAATTCAGGCAACTCAGCCAATTGAATATACGCAGTTGGCTACACTTCATATTTCATCGAAAAACTTTTATTCTCGTCGTCCCGTAGTACAGAATAACTCGAAATTCAAAATATTACAATACTGTTCTGCAACCAGGAGAAAAAGAGCTTCCGGTATTGGGAGGTGGTCCAGCTCGACATATCCCCGAATACAAATGAAAGCCCGTCGCGTCCCTCACCTCATTTACTATTCATGCAGTTATTCCTCGCGTGTTTCGGCGAATGGAAACGGAATAACGACCGGACGCGTCGAAGAAGAACTTTCATTTTATTCGACCAGAAAACTCCGGAGTTTCGGAGACCTGCAACCCAAACGCTCTGGATTATTACCGCGATGAAACGAATCTGATCACATAAAACTGTAAGTTCGTACGCATTGTTACAAACGTTAACCCTTGACTGCACCAGCTATCGTACATGATATGACACTTTCAACGCGGCACACGTACATTCTGATGGGCTGCTGGATCACTTTTGTGTATTTTTACTTTCATCAAGAAACCCTAGATGGCATAAGTCTCAAAGGATCAGAAAACGTGAAAACTTTTGTGTCCTGCAGCTAAATTTTGGAGTGTTTCTTGATTAACAAAGTCAGTGCGCTGCCTCAAGGCCTGTAGAAATGAAATGTGCAACGAAATATACAGTTTACAGTTTTTGTGGAAACTGCGCTTCTATACTGATATCTCTTATGATAGAACGTAGACATCTCCTCTGCATTTCCTTCTCGTTTCAACGTGTTAGTGGAGCTACTAACACTAACAATAGCTCTATTGTTTCACATGAGATTAGTGTTTTATTTCATGTTTTTGATGATATTATAGATGTTACTTGACAAAACTTAGGTATGTCTATTATATTTCAGACATAAATTCTGACCATTTTATTTGTATGGATAGAAGTGGAAGTAAATGATGAACTGAAAAAGCGATGGCGAGGACTTAATAGATGAGAATGAATTAGATGTTGACGATGAAGAGTTAGACCAGGCTTATGCCTTTTGCTTACCGATGGACCCTCCTCTACCAAATGAATTTCAAGAAATTGACATTGGCCTGTTAGAAGGAGCAGAGATGTCACATGAAGATCTACACGACGCTCCATTTGAACGACCAGACAAACCAACTACTTCTTCCTCTCGTGATTTGTCTAGTACAAGGACCATCGAAGTTGATGAAAAGAAGACAATAATATTTATTAGAGTAGGGAAATCACATTCTTGATAGTCTTTTTTTTAAAATTATTTTTTCATGTATCACTAGATTGTTTTATGATTCCACTAAGTAATATTGGTGTACCTCAGGGCTCTGAACTAGGACCGATTCGGTTTCTGCTCTATATTATTGATGTATTGAGTATAGCTTTATGGCTATACTGCTTTGGTGTTTTGGGGGCAAACACTAGTCAGCTTTATTGACTCGAATAAAGCTGATCTTTTTTTAATAAAAGACTGGTTTGATAGCCATATTATGGCTCTAAATATTGATAAGACTTCGGTTGTCCGTTTATAAGCGTGGCATAGAGGTTTTCCCTAGTGGGTACTCCGGAGTTAAGTTCCGTTTCAATGTTTCTTTCATTGGCAATCATGTTAGTAATTGTGCTTGAGTTCTATTACCTTCCACTGATAATTGCAACTACGTGGGTGTTGTAATAATTATTGATGACCATTTGAATTACAAGTCTCACATCGACTCTCTGCTGGCTCGATTGCGGTAGTTGTTTTATGTTTTTAAAGAAGCGAGAAAATTACTATCCAGGGATCAATTGAAAACAATCTATTATGCCATAAGAAATCCCTACTCGGCCCTTAACCTCGTCCTTCAGCTGTGATTTGCTGGGATTTTCGGTTGCGAGTTGATCCGATCGGGACGAGGATGGTTTTCGAACTATTCATAACACAACATGAACATTTCATTGTTTATGTTGCGTTAGGAATAGTTTGAAAGGACTCTCCTTGGCCCAATCGGACCTGCATGCGCCGAATTTCGAAGTTCACAGTTAGTTTTTGAAATTCGATCATTAGGACGTACGAGTATCCTAACGGATACTTACAAATTTTGACTTGAGTTGATTTTTTCTCGGTCGAACCTAAACGGTTCATTACTATTTAATATACACAAGGTATAGAAGAATTGGACCCTAAGAGCGTATTTGTGATTCACGTTTCAGTCAAACTCGTTGAAAATCAGCTTCAGCTCCTAAAGCTCGTTCCATGGGAGAGTGATGAGTGAGAAAACTTGTTCAGTCAGTGCAAGTTTGAAAGCTAATACCTTCTCGAGGAACATGAGAAATCACCTAAAGAGTGTTAAATATCCTGCTTTGTACCTAGTTGTGGTTGCTCGGAAGATGCTAGTCGGTGTTGTTGTATTCCGTCAGTGAGAGTTTCCAAAGCTCCGCAGCAAGATTCGTCCCTAATGACGGAAAAGGAAGGAGGAGGTAAAACATCGCTTCGCTTGTTCCCTGGAACGCCCGATTCGAACCTTCACATGTTCAATACTCCCACACGACATCTCTCTCATGCCATTTTAAACTTTGCCGTAACTAGGGGGTTTTTCTGAACATAACTTCGAGGCTTTCTACTAATACGAGATCGTACATGATCCTAATAATTTTGTGATTTCGAGTTTCTTGATCTGGGAAAGTAGGTATGTAATTCTGGTTATTTTTTGGTAGGTGCTTCAAGATATATTATATACACATAATTCTCATCCTCAAATATATTTCAATTGCCTTGTTCCCTGAAGGGGTCTGGTCGGTATGAATCGAAATTACTAAATTTCTGGTCAAAATAAAATAATTACAGGACGACCTGGAATTCAGTTATAATAATTATTATAACGTCAGTTATAATTGTAATTATTACAACTCATAGGGTTTTCTTGTACACACCTACGTCGTCAGTAGTATATTACATTACGGTTAGTGAGTTTGGATGGAATTGTCCCCGAGGGTTTTACATGCATGGTGTGTGCAATATAAGGAGTAACTATACACCCCTGAGAGCCCAATAAGTGGGTACTGGATGAATTGTGTGAACGTCGAGCAAAATTAAATACAACTTCCGAGCCCGGAACAATGTCATTAAACGGGGTGAAACACGTCTTCTCAGACATCCTGGAAGGATTGTCGTGTTTATCTCAGTAACAATGGGAGTGGAGCGGTGTTAAGAAGGAAGTATTCCAGGACCGCAATTTTTAGGAAACAAGTTTCAACCCGCCTCCCGTCAGCGTAACGGGAATTTATTATCATCGGTTAAATTAATGTTAGCGCGGGGGTAGTTACAATATAATAACTCATGCCCCAAGTTTCTTGGAGTTTCCAGCTGAAAGGGGGTCCGCCGTTAGGGAGTTTTGGAGGGAAAAACACTGTCCTGAATTACGTTGAATCTTGATCGAGTATAAAGTGAGATCGAGATAAACAAAACACGAGGCTTCCAAGACCTCCGTTAGCGAGAAAGCAAAAACAGGAACGTTGAAACACCTTCATGCTTACTGAAAATAGGTAGTTAATGTGTCGATAGCATCTAATGATAACCTTGTACTTCAATATTTGGCAATTTGTTTCTTTTCATCTGTTGCATGATTTTTTACTGAAAGCCCAAATTACAGCGGGAATGAATTTTCCCGCTGCCCTCTAGGGGCCTAAATGGTAACGTACTTTGTGATCAACTAGACCATAGCATATGTGATTACAGGCAAGATACGAGGTTATCACACTTATCGATCTTTAAAGACGTTTTTAAGAGATAAGTAATCGAAGAACATTGAAATTGAAGAGTAGCCGGTATTTGAAGAGCGTTGAATTCAAAAATGAGCATGAGCGAGGAATATACTCGTAAGTATTTAATAACCATCGATTTAATAACCAAAGTATCTCACGCCGCTTTAGAAATGAAAACCTCCTAACTGGGAAATGATCTTGCCGGTAAAATTAACCATTTTTGAGATACTTGAGAGATTATTATCGAATGCCATCGATTGATTTAGCCATATGGAGTCAGGGAGGGGTTAGAGAAGGGACGTCAGGTATGTCTGAGATCATCACAATTGAATTTTACAGGCGTTCATTGAATTGAAACGTTTAACAAAAATAAAACTCAGTTAATAACAAACGAGCGAATGTACAAAGTAACATAGAAATTACTTTCAACCTACTATTTTCGTCATTTTTCCACATATTGTTTTGGTTGTAGTAACACACGAGGACGACAGGAAATAGTACCCTCCCGCAAATAAAAATAAAAAGTGCAAATCCATTAATTCACATTCATATTTTCATTTACTTTTTTTTGCCATTAAGTTTACGCCTGCAGAGCGCTAAACGACCAAAGACAAATGTAAGTGTGATTTTTATTTCCAATAAGGTATATTGTATTTACAATGGACTTAATGAACAAATAAACCAAAAAAAAAAAAAAAAAAAAAAAAAAAGTAACACAACACCTAAAGCCACTTAGGACATATTATGGCCATTTCCTAGGCCATTTTACCTAGTTCAGTAAAATTAGACCTGTGAGAAAAATGAGTCCCTCGAAGTGGTCTAGGGAAAGCTGGAAATCGTTCTAAAACATTAAGGTAGTCTTGATCTAAGTTTGTACCCCTCTAACTTTTTGGTGCCCCGAAAACGTCGACATTTTCGGACTTTTTTCTATTTGTCGCTTATGACTCCTAAACACGCATCCTACCGATGGACAATTTGAAGAAAATTAGATTTCGCGTAGTATTATTTTGCGTGTTTTGAGTAATCGACGGCTGCAAAAACGACAATGTTTCCCATATTGGCTAAAATGTACCTTTTGACGACTTTCTGATATCCGTAGCATAAAACGTACTGGTCCTATCAAAACACTCTTGTGATTAAGGTTGCTTCCTGACCATTATTACTTGCATTAGTAGTATATTTTTTGTAAAAAGTCTATGTATAAACTCTTTAATATATTTTAAAGCAAGAAAGATTATTATTATCAACCTTCCACCAGTCGCTTGTTGAACTGAGTTCAACAGCCAGCTACAATTTCGTTAAATTATCAACGATTGATTTGTGTTTTTATTTCCATTTTTCATTAAATTCGACGACTGGCATGCAATTCCAACCGTAACATAATTAGGAAGGAGCAGGTCGCGCCAGCTTTCAAGGTCTACTTTTGAAGTTGGGGGTTTCAATCAACGCAGAATTTAATGCTCTTCAATTTGTCTGTTGGTACGATTTTCGCTAGGATTCGAAGTAACCGAAAAATGGAGGAAAGTCCGAAAATGTCGACATTACTCGTTTTCAAGACTCTCGCAAGGTTTTACAACGATTTCCAGCTTTCCCCAGGTCACTTCATAGTCCTTTATTTATTTTACTGAACCATGCCAACGGTCAAACTATAATTTCAGTTTGATATCCGAACTTGAAATAAAGTAATGAAAATGGCTTTGATAAACTTACTCGTACTTACTTGAAAAACTCGCTCTCAAAGTCATGCGCCTTGTGTAATCACGCAGTTCAGGGAATCGACACCGAACCGTGAAATGAGGTCCTAGGAAATCTACTCCCGACTCCATTGGCCGCTCTCCAAATACCTCCCGGTACGTAATATTTCCACATGACCCCGCGGAATTACTTTCTGTTTGTTTTTCCTCTTTACTCTTCGCCCAAGTTAAACACTTCATTTCTGGAATCAACTTTCAGAGTTATTTTTTTCAATTTGGGCAAACCAAGCGAGCTTTTATAACCAGCTTTTTCGAATGGTATTCTTAAAGAAAACTACTTATTGAGTCACCAGGTTTTCTAAGCTTCCTAATTGAAATCTCTCCGCGAATAGTCTTCTTAGGGTATCTTCAGGTTTTGAACTTGATGAGATCCTTGATGAATATCGTGACTAATAGACAGAAATGTATAGGCTGTACGAATTTAGGGATTCCAACCGATTCAGCCGGATTTTCTCCGACTATTTTTTGGAGGACAACAATAATAATTACTGTCGGGAGTTTATTGGCATTCAGATTCCGAAGCGTCAACCAATTCTCCTTTCATTAACCCTTCAAGAATAACATGGGGTCCAGACAAACTCGGAATAGAGTGTAAATAAAAGTTATTCAAAGAATAAGAAAAATGTGGGTTGTATGGATGTGGAATTCATTCTCGGGATAAGTTATTCAGTGATTCGGGGGCGGGATAGTGAAGGTATCCCTAGAACAGCCAAAATCAACAAACCCAACACTGTGTGTGTTATGAGATGATTTAATGACGTTTTATGGGTTCCAAGATTTGCGGTTGAGATTTCATAATAAGGAGGGGAATGTTATTCCCCTCAACAATCATTACGTTGTTCTGTTTAGTACCTATACCGCTCATATATGAGTTCAGTTTCATGGTTCTGTAACGACATCCTAAAACCAAATGGCATCCGATTTTATCGCCGTTTCAATTTGGACCTTCGCCAAAAATGGGCACATTTACTAAAACATTGTAATTTTTCCACATTTCCCTGTAATTTTTCACAGATGTAATTGTACGAGGGTAGGTAACTATTTGTTTTAGAGATGGCGAAGAGAGATGGTGTCGGTTTTTCATAACCGCCAAATAATAAAGATAGTGAAGATGGGACTTCTTTGTCAATAGGTGAAGAAGAAGATGTTATTTGAACGCCTTCAATCTCGTTTTCAGAGGTGGAATGATTTTATATTATATTAGTTCTGCGGGTAAGGGCTACAGAAATGTTTAGTGATCCAAAGTCGTCAAGTGAAACATGTCCTTCCTAACCATTCTGTAATAATTTTGTTGTGATTCTTAAAGCAATCAAATTATTTCACCAATAATATCTTTACAGGTAAAACGTGAACAGGGCCCGCGTGGATACGCCAATAATCGAGTTTACTCACAGGTAAGGAGTGTCTCAACTCAAGTGGTTTGAAGAAACCGCCAGTATGGAAAATGTCCTCAATAGTGTGAGATACAGATCTCAAAAATGCTCACCACGGACCCAAATTTCGAAACAAAGAATCAAAAGCGTGATGCATTTTATGGTGTGGTTTTAGCCTTTCTGAACAGCAGGATTTATCGTTGATAATATTTATGTAACGTATCGTTAATATACCGTTGGTAGAGGGAAAAGCCTTCGGAGCTTAGCCGAGAAACCTTATAATAAAGACCGACCTCGATTCAATTATTTATGGGTGGGGCTTATGGAAGATGAGCTGCCCTCGCCGGAAAGAAGCTTGTGAACCAACGATATTTAATGATATCGAGTGGAATACTCGACTTAGGTAGCCAAACTTGCACTTGTCAGGATTAAGAACTTGAAGCATCTTTCGCAGAACGGCGGGGAATAAACTCCTGAATTTTCAAGTGCAGGAGGTAATATCGAGGAACGAAATTCGTAATAGGATTTCGTCGAAAGATGTTCTCCCAAACTTGGATGAGAGGAGAGATGAAAATGTTAGATGGTGAAATATAATCACAGGACTTGGACGAGTCGGATAAAGTCCTTCGCAATCGCAATTACAGTTCCGTGACTTCGAGGGTGGTATAGGCTGAACAACCATTGTTCGTTCAGAAGTAGCTCAAATGTAATATTATTCTTCAGCAGTTCAGTGGCAGCTTTGGGCGTTCATACGTGATTGCACTGGCGACAGGCACCTCAGCGCTGTTCCTCAGAAGATACACTCGGACTAAGGAGGTTGTACAAAAGGTGATGGGAGCCGCCAAGACCACATCCCCCAAGTGGTGGCTTTGTGGAGGGGCTTAACCGAACCAGTCGGCAGTTATTGGCCAAAATGGTGTCAGAAAATAAAATTGACTGCTACGGCCACTCTTGAATTGCCATGCCAATCTACTTGGGATGCCACTTTGAGATATTCCGGTATCTGACCATGTAGAAAAATCCAGTCATGCAGCATGGCTATAAGAGCAAAGTTTCGAAGAAATAACTGGTTTTATGAATAATGTCTGTATTTTACTGGTTTTATAAAACATTTTGTTTGATAACACCTCAGTTCATAGATTTTTCAACGCTGAACACGATGGTGAAGTCAGAATTGTGATATCTCATTCTGTTATCAGATTAGAACGGATGAACCGTGAAGAACATCTCAAGTAGCGATCACGTTTCTTCATCTTCAAAATGCTCCAGTTTAAGAACGGAATGAGCGTAAGGAAACCTTTAAAATGAGGTGTCACATGGTCGACTGCTCCATTTTGGGAATTTATGGGTACATAATTTCTTGCCTCTAAATCTTTCAACAAATTTTCATTATTTTGGTTCATTGAAAATAATAAACCATAAATGGAAAGTCAACAAAATATTCGCACACCAGCTCAATACCTCACCAGATTTGCGACAGTCGAAGCTAATCAACTTCTCCGAGAAGCTCTTATGTTATTTGAGGCCCTCGGAGGTCTCCTCACTGGTCATTGCCCACTGCGGATCCGGAACCTCTTCCGCCCTCGAGCACTCAACTCAGGGCCAAATGGACCCGAGTTTTCCTTCGACCGGAAATTCTATAGAGTGCGGGCCTTTTCCGCTTTCCCACATTCACTTCTAACCCACTAGGCGCGACAAGACTACGACGTTCGGTCATGTTTCTGCTCACGAACAGTGAATAAATGACGTGTAACGGCCACTTTGGCCCGAAATGAGGAATGGCGGACAGTTTCAGTATTTCTGAGTGACCCAAAGTAACTGCCGACATAATTTAATAGTGAGTTTTCTACGTACAGATGAACCAGCATCCGAAAGACTCATTGAAGCTGAAATTCGCTCGTAAAATCATTTGTAGGACCATCTAAGAGAAACCATCCAACAGTACCATCATATTTTACCAAATTTTCAGGAGACGATTCTTCAAACTACTCAACGGTTTCACCAGTAAAACCTGAACATCTCGGTTTACATTCCCAAAAACTCTGTATCTCTAGAGGAAACATGCTCGCAGTCAACGTAAACTAAGAACGAATGAAATAGTTGGTTAATTGAATAAGTGGGAAATTTCCCAATTAATCAATTGTATTAGCCCCCCGTAGGGCTGCTGATTCCCTGAAGAGCAGGAAGGACTCTTGTCGAACAGAAATAGTACGTAGATGTATTGAATAGGAACGTGGTTGATAAAAACCCAAGTACTTGGAATTTCTTCCTATTGTTGTGTCAGCCAATTATATAAGATTTGGGCCTTTTCCGCTTTCCCACATCCACTTCTAACCCACTAGGCGCGACAAGACTACGACGTTCGGTCATGTTTCTGCTCACGAACAGTGAATAAATGACGTGTAACGGCCAATTTGGCCCGAAATGAGGACTGGCCAAACCGTAGTTTAGGATAAAAGTTTCTTCAACAACTTTAAATTGATTATCTGGGCGTTTGTTTAGTTTGAGTTGCTGGTGCCTCTCAGGAGCCTCGGAGAAGAGCGACCTGCTGATTGCGATTTTAGAGCGAAGGAAACAACCCAAAGTTGACAGGAAAACAACTGCCAAGTGAATAGGCAACGATGGTCCTTGCCATCATAACACGGAAACATACAACTGGAGGGCGTGCTTGCGGTACTAAGGGCGTTGGTGGCAAAAACCTCAGAAAAAGATATCACGATTTAAAGGTACTGGCACTGTGCACCTCAAGTCCTTAAACTAGTTCGTGCATTTGATGAAGTTAAAGTTAGGGTAGATACTGAAATTACGAATGAATGGTTCCAACTCGAACACTACATGTAGAAGACCAAATCTGCATATATTATGTCAAAATCGGTCGGAGAGAACCGGGAATCTAATATTATTATGTATTATGTTTGTAACGAGTGTGACAAAGGTTGCGATGTTGTTCCACAGTCGCAAACGTTTCTGCTATTCCGATCACAATGAAATTGATAGGGGGAACGGTTTATTTGCTACCCAACCTACATAATTTGCTGAATAGAACCAGAGGTGACGAGCTTTCTACAATGGGTTTTGTTTTGTCCATATTCAGACGCCACTGTGACTTCCGACCGTATTAAAAATTCATAGCAGATCATTAGGGACCCAAACTGCATAGTCCCAGGAGATAGCAGCAAAATCGGCTGAATAGAACCAGAGGTACGATTTAGATATTAAGTCTGATATGAAGAGTAGAGAAAACGCTCGTCGAAAAACAACTCGAGTTTCTAAATTGTATAAACCTCAGCTTTAGATATATTCGAACCGTATCAATGAATAATTAGGAATGAAGTTGTAAGCGGTAAGTCATAGACTAAAACGGTTGTATAAATTACAATTTCATATTTCTCGATTGATATTAATTTGTTTTCGTCAGTCACTCCAAGTGCTCTCGTCTTCTTTCCTAATGGAAACCTTGATGAACGGGCTATGGAATTGCGGTATTTTCCTCTCCCATCATCGCTATTGTGTGAAACCGCCGGTTTCATAGCTTAACATTAGGGTCAGCGGGCGACGAAAAAGCTTTTCTATGATTGATCGTTGTGGCATCCAAGATTTATGTTCTCGTTCCCCTGCCTACAAGTTTTAGTCGAGTCTTTCCCTGTGTATTCGTTCTTTTCCTCTCGTCGCTAACGAACCTTTTCCTTACAAAATGAACGATAAAAATGAATTTATTCCCGACGGGTGTGATATTTGCAGGTTTTATGTTTCGTTGACGCAAACAACAGAAATTTTCCGAAAACTGGAATTTTTGGGATTAGACGAGTCAAACCTTGTTCCCAGCATCAATACCCAGTACACCTTCATTCTTTACGGGCCAGCCTCCTAGCTAGATCACTGTTTTGTCCATGTGGGTATCATAATCTTCTAATTAAAGGGGGAGAAATGATTGACGGATTGATGTGATTTACCTAACCATCAACGATTTATTTAGCCTTAAGGCCCTCTCTTCCACCCACCCTGACTCACTCTTACATGCTTCTTTAGAATGATATTCACACCGAGTGTTGTTGCAGGGTATCAACAATAACTTTGCAATAGTCTCACTAAGATTATTTTTAAAACCATCAAATTTTAATGTTTTTGTGAATATATCAATGGTATAATTGTAAATCTTTGATCCCTGGGCCATGGAGCTAGGGATCAGAAGCACTTTGTTCCTGATGAGGTATGAGGTGAAATATTGTTCAACTATGCGACTAGACTACTCCATATGATTACGCATAAATCAGTTTTGTAGTAAGGACCTGCATTTTGAGATTATACGAGAGGCCAATATCATGAATCAACGAGTTACCATAAAACTGGAATATTTCAATAAAACACACTCTGGTATTTTCTTCAGTTATTTCCCGAGGTAGTTTTATCCGCAAAGTTTTACTGCTCCATTTTGTTTCATATCGAGATGAAAACGATTCTTCGGTCCTGGCGCCAGTTCGAACCTTCATTCCGACAACCCGTCGATTGTAAACGATTTCTTGAAAGAATCCATGAACATAATTTTCATTTAGTTTCCCTCTTGGGTCAGACGGTCAAAACAGCCAACTTCCGAATCACTCCGCGATAAACATCCTTTCACATAATGAGTTTCGCTAGAGGATCCGAAGGTTAAAATATGAGTGATCCTTGCAAAGTTGTAGGTCTGAATCAACCCGTGTGGCAATCGGTACAGGAATAGTAAGGTGTGAGGCACAATGATCTCAGACAGGTCGAATCTTCTCAGGAGTTGTGTCAGAGACGCATATAGAAATGGTGATTCACCTCTTGCATGAGCAACAAATACCAACTTCAGGACAACACGTTTTGTGTTACTCTCGCTCCACGTAGAATATAACGGCAATGACACAACTGCGTTTCTAAGGTACAAAAGTAAACAGGAACCTCAAGTTCAACATCAGTTTTAGGTACATCACTATCAAAGTATGGGAAGCCTTGTATTTATCAAAGAACCAAATATAATTGGTCCCCAAGCAAAACCAAAGTTTAGCAAGACGTTACTACACATAATATGTATATTATACATGTCAGCTGGAGTGTAAGTCCACAACACAGTTTTCATGTTGTATCAAAAGCTTTATTTCGACAGTAAGTGCCTAAGAGTAAGAAGTAAGTGTCTATTTATCGCTTATTCTTCCTTCTTCATCCGAAAGTAAATGTCTAGCTTTCTGGCGTGTCTAGGTACTGGAATTTTAAATTATCTAAATTGTTTAGGTTCCTAAGAGTTTTACTTTCTTCTTTTTGTTCAAGTATTAGGTATTTGCTAACAGCTACCTTTGGCAGTAAATTCAGGATGGTCTGAAACGGATTTTGGTATACAAAAATTTCGGAAATTCGAGTTTTGAAAATTTTAGAGTAGGTATATACTGTAAGGTATATACTGTAAAACGCGCCATCCTTCACGCTTCATCCTCCCCACTACAACAAACAGTGTAACAGAGACATATTCTGCTGTCTAGTGATGAGTTTTTGCTCTAGGACTAAGCTCGTAGGCTCTGCATATAGGGCTTAAAATACCGCCATTGATAGAGGCATACAAAAATTCAATTTTTGAGTTGTGCGTCTTCCATTTTAGATGTGCGATGTATGTGCCTTCCCCGTCATTTGAGAGCAGCCGTTTTGCCGACGGGGGAATCTCCTGATCTCGTGGTTGAATGACCTGAGGTACTGAGTTCTTTGGCATCCCTTATTTTGCTTCACTTGCGAATTTCTACATCATCATATAAGAGAATGTTATCAACAGATTGGGCCGGTGCAGTGTGATTTCTTAATTTTGCGCTCTTTCACACAAATGCTTTCAATCCTTTGGCTGTTACGCGGCCACACCAAATCAGTTCAGTTCTGCTACATCACTGTACTGGCTGCCAGAACCCTCTTTAATTACGGTATATTTCAGTCCTTCAGCACTTGATTATAAACCACACAAATACTTCAGAGGAGTCGAATCTCGCTCATTACAACAAACTATCAAAACTCCAGTAAGTATTCAAGGTGATTCAACAGAATGGTATTGTTTAATTAACTTGACACAGAAATAATTGAATGTTCAACATGTTTACAAATAAATGTGTGATTAAACAGAAGGTTGTAATGAAAAGGAGGATGAAGGCCTCAGTACGGAGGCAGCTCGCTAATGAAGTGGCATTGTTAACTGATTGCGTATCTCAGTGGGGAGGGGCTGACCCAAAGGTTTCCACACAGCAGGGATACTAAAGAGCAATATACCTTCTCTAATGTTACTTCACCAAACACGGGAATATGCTGGAATTAACCAGCTCGGATATAGTTACATAATAACGGTGTTTAGGTAGTAAAATCATTAACTTGTTCAGTAATGAAGGAGATGATGTTGAATTTCGACCGTTAAACGGGCTGTAAGACACACCTCGGTAAGGGAGAACCGCGCTGAGCAGCTTTGCAGGTTTCAAGCTTTGAATTATAACACGACTTCCGACCCAATGCTACCATTGTTCAGTTCACGGTGTATTAAAGACGTCACGAGTGATAAAGGGGCTTTCATTAGGAGTCGCAGAGTTAGGGTAGGTAATAGTTTTACAAATCCATCAATAGATTTACACTGGAAGATATGTAAAGATACATGAAGATGTAAGAACAGCACCTAGAGAAAGATCACACATTTGAGAGTCAACAGCACAAAAATCCTATTATTGAGCTCTATGTCTTTAAGATTGGCGAATATCAAAATTTAGGTATGTACAGTTGTTATGATCACGCTTGACAGAAACTCATCCTCAACCAATCAACCACAGAATCTGTGAGATTATACACAAATCCTTGTGTACATTTTTGTTCTCGTTCATCAACATAATTTAATTGCGCGTTGGGGGCAATGTTTGGAAGAATGGCTTGATGATCAGCTTTTTGAGAAGAACAAAAACTTCCGGGAGGAAATCGCCGCTATACCCATCGAGATGTGCCAAAATGCTGCGGCGAAATCGCCTTCACCAGTGCATCTCCGTTGAGGGCCATCATCTTGGTGATATTATCTTATCAGCAAGATGATGGCCCTTAACAGAGATGCACTGGTGAAGTTCCAATTATACAATTGTTCCAATATTGTGAAGTTCCAATTGAATGACTACTTGGAAAATAGCCCTCTGTCGGCACCTAACCAATTCGGTTTGTGTCATGTCACGAAAGACCTTGTCGGTGACCTGGATGACAGAAGGAACGGGATTGTGGTGTGGCTAGACATGGCTCAAGCTTTTAATGTAATTAATAGGAAGAAGTTGTTGAAGCGTACAAGACTGTGCTTTATCCCTCTGTTCGTGAGCCGCAAACCATTTAAAAATCATAGCAAAGAAAAATCTTCGTTTCCCCACTTCCGAGCTTTTCTCTCTAATCCCGATACTACTCATATCATTCAGTAGGGTTTTAATCAGTGCATTTCTATTTACAAAGATTGAGTTAAGAACATCATACACCTCAACTCGATACAGACGAACTATTGACCGAACTCCTCATTCGTTCGGATTGGAGCGTCCAAACACGAGGAATTAAATATCGCCGAGAACCTGAGTATAAAAAGCAGGAAATGCAGCCGAGGTAGTTGGGAGAAGAAACCTCCATCGTGTGAAACACGGCAATCTACACGAAACAGACGGTGTTTCTTCTGTTCCTCGAATATGAAGGAAAGGTACAAATGGGATGGGGCGGTGCGCCCAGCGGTATCAATCACAGGCGGGTTATGAAGTCGCTTTCCCACCCAGCACCTGCGGCAGTTGGAAAAAGGTTTTATATAAAGCCCTCGGGGGAACAGTGGGGAAAACTGAGTCCTTCAGTGCACGGAGACCCCTAACAATATACGAGGCGCGTGGGTAACTCGGAACCGTTTTGGATTTCTTCGTTGCAACTTCGAAAAGACTTACGGGAGAAGTAGGAACACTCATACACATCCCAACTATGAAATAACACGCACTAAGTCTACCCTGATTTCCCTCGAAACGGTGGTATTTATTGTTATTTCCATACAACCCTCCAGCCGTACTTGGTGTTTCTTAACCCGAACCAATTTTCCGAACTACGTAATAAGTTAGCCAATATTTTATTTAGCAAGTAATTACCTACTCGTATCGAAATCTTGCAAAATAGTTATTCTTAATAATACGTAAGACCTAATAGTAGGTAGCTAACGTCCTCCTCTCACTCTATTCCGTCACCTCACAAACGCCGGTTGTCTTCAGATTCCTGAGGTCCTGGAAGGTCAGAGTATGTAAGGTACTGTTACTCCTCCTTACCGTTGTCTGACACTCTCGCAATGTTTTGGATGCTGGGAGGTGTGGGCAATGATGACTGATGGATGGAGATCATAACCTTATTATGCTGGTAAAGAACGGGGTTAGAAGAGAGGGCTGAAAATCGGGTCGTCATCTGGTTTCTATCGTCACCTCCAAGAAACTTCCTATAACTGCCCCCAGTAGCCAGACTGGTATAAGACCGGTATAGGTGGGCCTGGAATGTAGTTAGAACACTGACAAAACCATCACTCAGCTGCTTCCCACTCTCGAACAAACGAACACAGTTTGCACACATACTTCACTGATAATAACTAAGTACAGAGTGAAACAATTAAAATGAGCCATATTTCGAACCAAATTTGTACTCAACATGAAGTTGTACATCTGCAGGCAAAAAAGTGTTTATAACGATATCACCGAGAATTATCCAAAGAACTGTAAACTGATACACCGAAATTTCGTGAGTCGAACAATACGGCGCAGAGGCTTCGCTCTCGACAACTTAATTATACAAACTCGCATCCTCATGTTTATTCCACAAACGGCGGTCGAGAAAGATAAGCGCCCCTCCCCTCCCTCCCAGCGCCTCCCATTATAAGCAAAGTTAATATTGCAAAAGCCTAACCGTACAATCCGGGTCGGTGGCGAAGGTGAATATGCTTTGTCCGTCGGATATATCGGCAGAGCCGGGCGGGCGGCAGCTCCAAAACACTTCGGCTAGAATATTCTATTACTATTTCTGAGGGTAACGCCACGTAGGGAACTGCGCCATCCAGTAGGTAATATAGTCGGTTGTGCGGGTACAGACCGGAAGGTTGGCGGAATACTGGATTATCGGACTAAGGCGGTGGAATACTTTCCCTAATGGCTTAGTTCGGGGCTCCAAGTACAAACGTCGTTCCCTGGTGTTTGAAGGAATACGACATGGATTATGGATGTCTCGGCGTCCATAATTTACGCATATTTGTTGTAAATTACGAATGGATTACAAGATACCCACAGGAATGTGCAATCTACTCCAATATCTGCTCGCTTCCAGGCTGTGCGATCCAGGAGTAACTTTAGTAACTTCAAAAATTTTTGTTCTATGAAGCATATTGACTGTTCTCAAAATCCAAAAAGCGGGAGTCTCAGGCGGCATAACAGGCCTATGAAAGCGGGAGTCACTGACGTAGGTGGAGTCCTGGTCCGTCGAGGCGCTAATTTCAGGACTCTTTAAGCCCAAAAATGCGCGGGAAATGAATCATTATCATCTCATGTTATCGTTATTCTATTAATTAGCACCTCTTGGACGGTTTCCATCAAACTTGTAATCTGCGTCTGGAGAAATTGTTCACTGATTGATGGGTTGTGAGCACCAATCAGGTCCAGTTAACCAAAGCGTTGCAGACACAATGTTGAGACACCTCGAGAACTAAGATCAGCAGGATTTTTAACGCCCTTCTCATGATGCCAGGGTTCAAGAGCGGTGGTGTCGAGAATCTGCTGGGTATGAGGTCCTTGAAGAAAATGTTTGCAGGAGGTAAGTGGGTGTTTTAAACCGTTCCAAAACTACCTGTAAAACAATAGGTATGTCTGTGATGTCGAGTGTTGGTTTCAGGTGGTCGACAGAAGTGAGAATGCGGGAGAGCAGAAGAGCTCCAAAAAGCTCTGGAAGTGAGAGTTTCGCCTTTGATTTAAACAACCTCATATGGAAAAAGCCTGAAGGTAAATAGCGGTGCGATAATCTTTCTCTGCAACGTCGGAGAATCAGACAAGTTGGTAAATACTGTCAGTTTTGGGAAAAGGTCTTGTAATTTTGATTGATGCAGGTAACAGATCTGGGGTCCTCCCAGTTCCATGGTTTCACTGCAAGTTTGCAAACGAAGATGTGGATTCTCCATCCAAAGCAAGAATTTCTCAAACGTGAGAAATTAAAAACGCAAATGCATCAGATGATTGTGTGACGTGATACACGTCATGTTTCGAAGAGAATCCAGGCGTTAACTAAGTTGTGGTGTTATTCAAAGTCAGATGAGGACCTGATGGAAAACCAGCTTGTCCGGGATAATCCAACATCGGATGGCCGCCCGGGCGAGTAGTTGAGAGGAAACCGAGTCTTTTGCGTCGGGATTACCCACGACATGGGTATTGCTCCGTCCACTTAGAACCAGCTTTCGTACCTTTTTACTATCTGGAATCACGCGATAGCTCTCAGTAGCAAGCGACGTGTTAGAAGACCCAGACCCCCCTCCGGACCACCGTTTTTCTTTTTTCCACCGCCAGATCGATAGCGACCGGTGAGAACTACGGCCCTGCGGAGAGGGCGATGCTTCTTCCCGTTGTTACGCCCCCGCTCGATTTATTCCCGGGGCGAACCGCTTATCCGGGGGACGTGCGAGGTCAAACGCTCCCATCCGGAGGGTCCTAACAAGGGAAGCCCGAAGGTTCCAGGACCGGGAATATGGATGGGAATCATTTCCTCGTGTTCTACATAGCGAAATAGTCACATTCCCCCTTCACCTCACACCAAACGACCTTCTAGATTTGAACCATTCAATCACGCAGCATGCCGTTATGAGCGAATTATCGAAGTAGGTCAAACGGCCAACCGATCGTTTATCACTTTAAAGGCAACGATACCAAACACGTAACGTTTTTTAGAAGCACCAGATGTGGCGCCAATTTCTACCTAATTCCTGCTCGCAAATGGCCAAATCCATGTTTTTCGCTCAAACATTTTTCGCTGACGATGTAGCCGTACTTTCAGTCGACAGTGGAACGGAAGGAGCACAAATCCCCCATGACTTCATGGACATGGTAGAAACCAGGACACAACACTAGAAATTGAACATTAATACCAACAAATCTGCATTGATTGAGTAGGTGCGTTCTTCCAATAATTCGCTCGTCAACCCATACTGGATGACTGAAAGTTTGCGTTGAATGTCGAGGAATCGTCTTAGTCAATATTGTTCTAAAGTGTTTTTGTTACCGGGAGACGCGGTGCAAATTCGATTCAAACTGAGAAGGAGCCTTTCTCGTAATGATTATTCAACCCGTCTCCCGTGGTTCCGCCAGCCCTCATAACATCAAGCCTAACGCAAGAAGCAAACTTCACCAATAAGCTGAACACCCGCGTCTGTATACCTACGAAGGGCGGTTTTGATGGGGTACGACGGCGTTCTTGGCGAATATCGGATTGTTTGTCGAGTTCGAAGCTCGCTCTCGGTTCTCTATCAAACTACCGCCCTCCGACAGGCAGTTCGACTAATCTGATCGACAAGAAACGCAGCGATACCTCCCTCGAGTCGAGGTTCGGTAAGAACCTTTCAACCGAATTACCAACCCGCGACGTCATGACGGAATACGCGAACGGGAGGGGAAATTCCGAATTATTGTGATTGAATCAATTCGGCGAAGAGGGAGATTCGGAGCGACCTCGGCACTCCAAGATAAACGACACAAATGTACGCTACATAAAACCCAAATACAAAATATAAAACAATAACAACAACCAGCTTTATACAAAACTCGTAGATTAGTTGAACGGAGAGAACTCGTCATAAACTCTTTTTCCAACTAATCAATATGTATGTGATCGGTGGTTTGGGAGATGTTTTACTATTTTTTATCCAGAGTGGTTGGCAACGCATTGCTCATCACATGGACCCCCATCCTCTCCTGTATATATCCTGTATATATACGAGTGGATTTCTTAATCTATGAAGTATAATATACTTCATATATACTGCATTAAATTAAGAAATCCACTCTTACTATTATCGACCTTCGAGGTGTTCAATTTATTTATTTTCCGATAAAAGTGTCTTCTGTTACGGGTAGGTACCTAACAGTTACGTTACCAACACGATGATGTAGTTTTATGTAGCTCCTCTGAAAACAAACTGAATGCTGGAAGAGGGGGATAAAAATTAGCAAATTACGTTCTAATAAATAAGTAAAATTCATATTCACGAAAAGTAAATAATTAATGTAGAATTGTTCACATGGAGGCGAACTAACAGCAAAAACAGTGTTTCAATCCCGAGCTGAAATATTGGTGTACGTTTGAGGAGATGGGAAATCTAATGGCTCGCAATACTGCAATCATCCTTATTGTCCCTGCAACGCTTCTTCTTTATCATTTTCATAAATTTCCTAACGGTTAGACCACAATAAAGTACACATTCTAAGCGAAACCCGCTACTTGGTACTCAGACCGTCGCATTTTACTCCTTACGATCGAAATATTCATCCAATTTGAAATAGAGAATATCCTATTATGGGCGTTATGAGCGTTTTTTCCCAAATATTTTGTTAATATTCCAAATATTTTGCTAAATGAATTTGAATAATATAATGTAAAATAAATTTGAATTTGAATTCAAAACTCGTATTGATTTTACGCCCTAAAGAGTGGCGTTTTAAAATTTGAAATCAACCGAGAATTGCGGCTGTAATTGTTTATCATTTTTAAGTGCAACGTGGGGACAGCTGTTTGGAAATATGTTAGGTCGGATTGGCCTTAAAGTTTAAGGCTTAAACTGTATAGTAGTGGATTCTAATTTATCATCTCGGTTTTAAAATTTTTTAGTTGTGATGAGATTAACTGGAGATTAAACGAAGAACTTCAGTTGAAATGAACTTGTAGACTTGAACTAATCATGCACCGGTCGACGATCGATATTTGGACTGCATTCGATGTGAGATGGACGGAAATTTAGATCGTGTTGGCCGCGGGTGCCTCAGGAGGTTCCAAACATGTAGCGAGGGAGAAGTTTTAGAGTGTTACGGTGGGCAATTATTGAGATCGTTCCTAATTCTCCCGCTAAATGGGTCCCAGCATCCCTCGCCATCGGTGTCGTCTCGTAGGGGAAAACTTCCCGTCTCGCGGACGGACGGCTTCCCGAGACCAGGAGTCGGCTTTAGCCGGTTTTAGTAGTCGGTCATGAATTAGACAAACTGCGAAACTTCTATCACGCTCACGGTACGCGGCGCCTACGTGCCAATTGAATCGACCCCGCCCGAGAGGCGGACTAAAAGGCCGCAAATAAATCTTGTCACGAACGCATTTGGCCTTAACTGGACGTTGTACCTTCGGAACGGCTTTTGCCCGGAATTATAAATAACAAGTCAGCCAGTTCGGTAGATTGTAGTAAAACACTAATTAGTCGGGGGATCTAAGTGTCGGCTGTCACTATCACAGATCCCGTCCCCGTCACCACAATACTTTTTCTTTTCTTGTTCATGTGTGGCAGTTATGCACACGAGTATTTACTCGTTTCATTTCACCAAGATACAAAAGATTCCACTGTGACATAAATGTCTACTACTACCGTGTTTAAATAAACCGCCTCAACTTTAAATTATTGATTTTTCAGAAATCAGCTTCAAATTTTACCAGTGAAAACTCCCCTTTTGTTTACTGCAAAACAGTCCCGCAACTCCATTTTTTGGTAGGACATCGATTGATGCTCAGTTAGTTTGGTGGGTGTGCAAGATCAAATAATATTTGATAATGTTACATATTAATAATAATGTTACATATTATGTAACATTATTCAAATCAAATTTCACATCAAATACCTAACAGTTTTTCATGTCGATTAACGGCATTTGAGGCGATTATCGATCATTTCTGGCTAGTTATTCGAATGTTTGCTGGATAACCATCTCAAATCGAGTTAAGGCGTTTTACCTTCACGAATAGAGGTGGGTTTTTGGGAAGGATTTTGATTTTTGAAAAAACAACTGGTCACTAACATGCTGAAATCACTTATTACGAATATAATAATTCATACGTAAAACGTCTCGCGGGCGCCATTCGGACCATCGTCTGAAGCCAACGATGTTAAGATAAAACGCCTCGATCAGTTTTCAGCGCGTTAACTAAGGCCTTAATTAAGGCTTTTTTCCTAAACATGCTAGTTAAGGTGTTTCAAACGAAACGTTGAAGTGTTTCTACTCAACAAACTGCAGCTGAGGCGTTTTCCCCTAATATCAAGCTTATTTGATATTTCACCCCTATTAATTTCAACCCCTTCCTGGTCCAATATTTAAATTTTGACTCCACCATTAGAAATGTGAGGTTAAATTAGGGAGGGGTCTGTAAAAAACCCATTTTCGTCAATTTTGGAGTTAAAGCGTTTATCATTTCAACACGGCAGACTAGTTAACCAAAATTTGAGGGTGTTTGCTGAGTTTTCGAACATCCTGAGCAATAAAACCGCTAATTTTTCGGACTGGCATATCTTCTAAACCATGTTTGTAGTTTAGCTAAAAGGAAAGCATTGAAGAACATTAAATTTCCGTGAAAACTCATTGGTCTAAAGACTTTAGAGACAATGGAAACTCAGCAGAGCCTCCCATCTCAAGTGGCTCAATAATTAAGAAAAAAGATCTTCTTTATGAGAAACCTTTAAGATTATGGTTACATAATATATTGCACATTATGGGTTGTGCACCCTCCCGAGATAATTCAACGTCTGGAATCCCTCACAAACTACTTATCTATGTTAATTCTGGGCCCAAAACACTAAGTCCATAATCCATACTCACACCATAATCTTAAAGGTTTCTCACAAAGAAGATCTTTTTTCTTAATTATTGAGCCACTTGAGATGGGAGGCTCTGCTGAGTTTCCAATTCACTTTGTTTATAATGGTTTTCAAATACAAGCAATCAGTAATTCAGTAATTGTAACTCCCTTTCAACCGTAGCCAACGTGTCACTAGGTACGAATATTTCGTACTATTTCGGTGACGAGAACGAAACCACCGCATCGACCGTATCTCTCCATAACGGAATATTAACCTCCTTACCTTACCGTCTCTTTTCAGTCTCATACCGACCCCTCACCGCCCACCGCCCCTACACTGCCCCCTACACTTAAGACCCCACCATTACCTCTTTCGCCATCCATTGCCCCCTTTCAATGGCACTTGGCCCAGATCCCACTTCGAATTATTGATCACGACGGCTCCTCTTCCCAAAACATTTTGTTTTTGTTTTTACTCCTTTCTTCCCATCCATCCCCGATTTTGGCGTTTTGTTCCTTTGTCCCCCTTTGGATTTAACCCTCTATTTCTACTTTTTTATTTATTTTCATTTTCTTTTTACCGCTCCCTTAACTTTGCGATGCAACAACGGCTCGGGAAAAGCAGTATTTTCGTTCCATTCAAGGTATCTTTCTTTCCCTAAAAGTTTTCCCGAGTTTTCCCTGTTTGCAACTCGTCGTTGTTTGTCTCGCCTTCTTTTGAATCTTTGATCCATTTGTTCGGATGTTATTTTCCGATAAATTTTCAACCGGATTAGACCTTGAGCAATACAGTGTTGTCTCGTCGAAATAACCGTTTATTGGACTGTATCAGGCATGGACTAAATCAGGGATTCTCGAACTTTTTAGCCGGTGGTCCAATTTTTTTGGCCACACTTTTTAATTGTGCTACAATGTTTCGAACAATAAACGTTTCATGTACTTGTTTTGGGTATTTTAATGGAGGAAATTCGAGGAGATGCATATTTTGTGGTCCCCCAATTTAAACTTCATTTACACTCTCACTCTAATGTGAAGCGTACTTGAACCGCTACATTGAAAAGTCTTTAAGGGAATTTCGAAGAAAACTATCCCAAGGACCGTAATGTTTGTACTCTCTCGTATATTGTTGTTCGTGCTCAGTGTACATTATTCTCACCCTCGAACGTGTGTCGACTCAGAAGTTGTCGGAACACTAATTCAGTGGTCATCAACGAAAAGTCGATATTCCTTTTGTTTTATGATCGTGGTCCAAACTCACTTCTCGATTTGGTTCAGTAACGGAGGGCGGTGTTTCCATCTAGTTCACCCTTGAAGTCCTGAAGTGTTGAATAGGTACACGTAATGCGTATGAATGGTTTTGGAATTCATTGACAAGCCTCAACCAACCCGAAGAGTAGTATCACCACTTGTAGTGTCCATCACTCACAGGTGAATCACCACTTATGTATCACGCCATTAGTCCAAACGACCGGATAAAACGTAGAGCTTAATCTGATCGATTAGGATCGAATGGAGTTGGCCCGAACCTCTTTCATTTTCAGTTATATCTCGCCCCACAACGGCGATCCTCCTATTCGATGAGGCCAGTTACGAAAGCTCCCGTCCATCATCATAATGACGCCATTGATCCGACAGGCGCCGATTGTACGGAATTGAAGGGATTAGACTGGAGGTTTACGGCGAAGCTGCGTATTACGTGTATTATGGTGAAGTCCGTTTAAAAACAGTACGAGAAAGTTTCAGCCGTTTTGAAAATTTATTTTACACTTCGATTTGTGTGCACGTGATACGATAATGAATTCCATCTCTCTTAAACCCTTTCGTCTGCGCATGCACACGTTTGTTTTCCTTGCACGTTTTTTAACACAAAATTTTAATTCCGAAGAGTTGCAACTCCGACCGGTTAGATCAGTTCATTTTCCGAAGAATCGTGAGGAGTAGCGGGGAGATGATGGCGATGATCTTGCAGGAAGGAAACGGAATCCCATCTGAACAAGTACAAAGGAACAAGATCTCGTCAAAAGCAAAATTTAGAAAATTAAGGTTTCCGAGATGCCGTATGCTGTCTGACGAGCTGGAGTCGATCTCCGAGAATAGGACGATTTAGGAGGACGCTGGTGACCCGTTTGGAAAATGGCGAAAATGTCAGGGCTGGCTAAACGACTGCTTCAGAAACTTCGGCGTTGGAATCGGTGATGGTGCTGACCGCCAAAACTAAGATGTTGTTCCGGATGTGAACACAGATGAAATAGAGAAGGGTTATGCAAGATCGAAGCGTAAACAGAAACAATCTGACGACCCCTGGACGTTCAGCTCGCAGGGACCAGATGGAGAGGTACGCGTCTCTCCGACATTATCAAACCCCAAATTTCTATTGGCTCCTATAATTTTATTTTGAAATTTTTTCGAAAAAATACTTAAATTTTGATGACTATGAAAAAAAAAGAAGAAAAAACGAAATAATAATAATTATTATAACTTACACAATTGTGCATTTTCACTAGGCTAAATAGGCGTTCGTACGTGGTCTTGGTATTGAAGGTTGTGCAATACGAAGAAAGCGGTTGCCAGACGCTGTCTTCCAATGGGTCAGGGAGAGCCTTAACTAGACGTATATCCGCAGAACTCGGAGGCTATTCCATGGCGGTGGACACAACAAGGGGCTGCTCGCAGGGGGGAGTCCTATCTCCTCTACTGTGGGTAGCCCTGGTTGATGACCCCTTACAAACACTATCCAGGGAGGGTTTCTACTCGCTTGGATATGCAGATGATCTGGTAGTTGTGGTGAGAGGCAAATCCCCAACCACAGTCTCACATCGGGTGCAGATGGGTGGGACTGAATAAGGTTAAACCCTGGGGTGTTGGAGAGGGTCTCTCTATAAACCCGTCCAAGACAGTAGTGGTTCTATTTACAATAAAAAAGAGATCTTGAGGGACTACATCCCCTGAGATTAAATAACGTGGAGATTCCATATGCTAAAGAAGCAAATTATTTCGTAATAACTGTCGATCAAAAACTTACGTGGAATCAACACCTTAATAAAACTGCTCAGAAAGCTGCTGTCTGTTAAGGTGCAGAAGACTCTGTGGTAAACGCTGGAGATTCAACCCCAAAATGACTACATGACTATATTGGCAGGTCGTAGGACCAGCAGGCCTACTCAACCTTAACCGCACCAGGCTGAAGATAACGATAGGCCTACTGTCTATACACCGCTGATTCCGAAAGCATCTCTGCAGGATTGGGGATGCCGAGGACAGTAACAGTGGGCCCTGCCTCGAATGCGAGGGCTAGGTCTCGGTTTCTGTCCCTAGGTACTGAAAACCAGACCCAGAAAACTACATGAGGAATCTTGATAGCCACTGGTAGTTGGTAAAACAACAGGAGCGCTCAGAGGAGCTCTAATTACAGGGAGGGCACACTAGATCTAATTAGGTCAAGGTCACTTACATATATAGTGAGCCTCCCAATATCTGATCTCATCTTACATGTGGAAATTCGCAATAATTGAAATTTATTTGCACTAATCGAAATAAATGTATTTGAAACTTATAATGACGCTGACAATATAATTTATGGTGATAGTGGACTGGGAGGAAAGGAAATTTCAGGGTGACGTCATCATTAATAACTGTCGATCAACATTCAGTGTCTATTCATAACTCATCTGTCACTTTCTCGACCCGAAAGGGCTTTCCCAGTCCTCCAAAAGTTCTTCTAAATCTTCCGTTTCTATACTGATGACGCTGGTTGTAACCTGAATTATTGTGTGTTTCACAAGTACATTGCACAATTTTCTTCGATTCGGTGATATATTATTGAACATTCTCTAGTTGGTAATAATATTATAGACAAATAATATTATTTTAATTTGAACTATTTTGTGGTAGATCAAAATAGTTGGCCATCAAGGTCAACCTTACTTATGTCATTACTCCAACGGAAACTTCACAATCACCGAGCGCTTTTTCAAAGACAAACCTAAATCTACTGTGAAACAAGACCGCACCTCAGTGACTCCCGCCCTGTACTAGAACGCGGTTTAATACATCTTCCGTCGAAGATCAATCAAAACTGGGTTGGCGTACACATAACGAAAGAAAGACGAAGGAGAGTTGATTATGTTCCTCTGCCAATCAATATTCAATGTTATATTTTGCAATTTCCATTATTCCAATAAATTCTTTGCAGCTCTATAGAAAGAACTCATCAACATTAATGCCTACATACATACAGTCCACTACTATTATTAGGTGTTATTATGATCCTTTTTTTTACAATTTATACTACAATAGAAATTATGTATGAATTTATTCATGACTGAATTATGGGTGTTTATTGAACATTGTTTTCCTTTCCGCGTATAAGATGCTGGCTGAGGAACGAAGGGAGTGGCTAAGGTACCTACTGTGTAGTATCTGTGCAGAGGCATGGACAAAGAATCGCCTTTTTGGTGTTTTCAATAGCGGATTATTGGAACAGACCGAGAATCGGAAGAAGACCTCTTGGTCGATTCCAATGGTTCTTTATCGAAAATTATAAACCCAAAAATTACTTTGCCCAGTTCTCATAAAAATTAGACGGACAAAACGGAGACACTTATGATCCTTGAAACAATCATAACCCTAGGGAGGGATCCCAAATGAGGCTCGAAATATTCAAAACGTCCAATATCACATTTTATATTTATTTATTTATTTATTTATTTACGGGCAAGCCCAATTACACTCGTACAAACAAGAAATCAATGGACATTAACAGGAAGAATAAAGAAAGAAAAAGTTGAAAATTCTGACGACGAAGCACAAAAATGAAGAAACTACGAAGAAGACAAAATAATAACATGTGGAGTACCAATTAAAAAAAAACATGATGATGCTAAATACTATGGTTGGTAAACTTAGGTGAATTAAAATGGTGAGGAAGCCAATAACTTTTTGAGAGAAGCAAGGGAGTTATGAAAAAAGTCAAAATCAGGGTTTAAATTAATGAGCAAATTAGCGGAGCGAGGCAATCGCTGCAACGGGCTATTCTTCATATAATTTGTTGATGAAAAAGGGATGTAGAAAAGGAGAGAAGAGCGTGCCGACAGACGGGGAACTTGGAGGCTGATCATCGAAAGCAAGGCCGGGCAGTCAAGGCGGTTATTCAACAGCTTATGCAGGAGGGAGAGGTCAGCAATTGTACGACGCCTCTCCAGAGGCAACATGCCACAAGTATCGAGAAGAGTGCTGTAGCACACTTCGTCGGAAGGAATGCCCAACTTGAAAGCAATGTAGCGAAGAAACTTATTTTGCACTCTTTCTAGGGTATACTGATGAATGGCGTAACTGGGTGACCAAACAGGAGAGGCGTATTCCAAGATTGGAAGCACTAGGGCCTTGTAAAGCAGTACTATGGCACTAACATTTGTGAACTCTCTGGTGTTACGTTTCACAAAGCCCAGGACCCGCATTGCTGATGATAATGATTATTGTTTCGAACTGATGTTGTGACCGAGCAGCTGGTCCTACAATGCTCCTGTTGCCCTCACGAAATACCCAAAATCCGCGGAGGAACGGATTTGGGTTCATTAGGTATTTTCAAGGCGAGGTAAAATATTGGGCGTTCGTTTTAATACTGTGTTATTTCACTAACGTGGGATAAATGCCCTTCGATTGCTCCAGCAAGTGGTGAGACGAGCACATTGGGCGAGTAACCGCAATCCTCCTCGTTATCCTGTCAGAATTTAGTAACTAAAACAGGAAGCTTCTGTTAGGGTCCTGAAATGTATTATAAACTAGATCCGGAGGAAGGAAGTTTAGACCGAAGAACATTTTCATCCATTTGCCCGCGTCGGACTGCTTGCGATAGTGTGAGAAGGGTTTTCCGTTCCTGCATTTGAGCCCAGGTGAAAATTACACCCAAATATTTCACACACCGGTAAAACTGTTTCAACTCCATCGTGAGCCCCATTTTTAGAATCCGCGTGAACAGTCTTAACTTAAACATCTTTTCCAAACATTTTTTAACACAACTCTAGATCTTTGTAGGTATACGTAAGTTGTTTTACTGGTGGGAAACGGTAGACATGAACACACCTCCCCAATCAGATCTCCTGAAGCCTCCAGGGTGTACAGGTAAGTTTTTCAATCCTGACTCCAGGCTGATTCGCTACTCGTATTTTTCTGAAATAAGTGGACCAGGAGTGTACCGAACTTTTCCACCGTTTTTCCCGAGTACATGGGGCACTTTTCTTGTTAATATTATTTTTCCCCGTTCAAGTTTTGGAGTGAACATGGATGACCGGATGGAGTAGGACGTAAGTATGTCGTAGAAGTCCAAGAACAAAAAAGCATAACTCATCTGCCAGGAAGTTGACGGTCAAACTGTCGCACCTTGATTAATCTGATCCACTGATCTGATCCAAGGATGGAGTTGAAGCGCCATTTATATGAGAAAGAGGAAGATGATGGAAGATGAAGCATAATATGGCGAATGCCGTGATGAAATGAATTTTATTTTTGGGAAAAATGGCTGGTACGATGAACCTGTTGCCAGAAGTATGTTCTAAAAGTCCAAGAAACATATCATAACTCATCCGCCAGGGCCCAAAAAGTGGGCCACAGGGCTTACTGAAGGAGAAGTATTTTCTCTTTTTATCAACGAATGAAATATTCCAACGATATATCTCTTATCGTAAAATGCACCGACGGTGAAATTATGAAGAAATCAGTCAAGTTAACGGCCCAACAGTCGCACCTTGGTCAAACTGATCCACTGGAGATCAGACCCACATTGTGTGGGTTTTGTATTGTATTAGTTCGGTTCTTGTTTGTAACTCAAAATCGATTTCTTTTGTTTCACAATTATTCATATTCAATTTCACAATAATTGTATAATTATAATTACAATAATTATTATTTGGATTCACATTCTTATGCTGTAGTAATTCCTTCAAATTTTATTTAAGTTCATTGCATTTATGTATTAGAGATGACTGACTTTTTTGAGTCATAATTTTATGTGATTTTATTATTTCTCTTGTTGGCTGAAGGCTCCAAGTTTTCCTGCCAAAAAAAAGAAAAATGTGATTTTTAAAATTTTGCAATCATTGAAAATTATGTGTTTATACTTGGAAGGATTAGGATTCCTATTAAACGATTATCGTGTTAGATACTGTGGGTCGTATATGACTGTCAAAAACACGAAGGGTGTGGGAGAAGGGTTGAAAAAAGTGAAATTCGCCTCGCTGGGCTCAGGTCCTCAGTACCTACTACGACAAAACTTGGCTCCCCTATGCGTACATTCTTTAGGTGAAGTAACCTTCGTCTATTTGATTCTGAAACCAATTTTCGACGAATCACTCGATTGAGAGGAGACGTTCAGTGGCGATGAAAACGATACCAATAACCAACCCAGCAGACTTTCATTCCAGTTAACTCTTTGCCAATTCTTCGAACAGACTTCCAAGTATAAACATGTCGATCAAAGAATGTCTGAAGGTGGCTACAAAGAACTCGACACTCAGGAATGTATTTTGTTTCGGAATTTCGCCAACGTCTTCGTTGCTTTCTGCTTTACGCTCAACCAAAAGTATTTTTCACAAAAAGCTACTTCATAAACTCACTCTCATCTTCTTTCATTCGCACGAGTTTCCCCTGACACCAGTATTTTCTCGGCGCCTTGGTACGAAACGGTATCATACGACGAACATAATACATACTCGTATGTATTATACGCTTTACGAGTACTAGGTATATAATACATATCGTTAAGATATTATCGTAGTACCCCAACGTTCATCGCTCGTATTGATTGGGAAACTGTGGATTTGCAATGTGAGACGCTTTGTCACTGTGTCCTGATCGTAACACTTGTCTAAACAGGAAGAAGCGACTAGCTGTTCTTTAGGACCGGTAGTGAGGGGATCCAGTACCAATGTCCAACGCTTGGATATATTTATTTTTTATTTTTTATTACTTACTAATACTTATATTTTTCTTGTAAATTGGGCATCAGCCCTTTGAATTTCGTACATAAATAAATAAAACGTACCTTAACTTTAGAACGTACCATAAATCTTTAAATCTAACGAATAAATACGTTCGTAACTAAGAAAATGATCAGCTTTTCGAGCCAAATGGTTCCAAAGTGGGGTCTTGTGGAGGATTTCGGGGTCGCCGCTCCGCATTGTGATAGTCTCTGAACTCGCCGAATGAGCCTTTACGACTATCCCAATCCATTATGGTCCTCTCGACCAAAGAAAAGGGGGCCGAGGAGGACATTATTATGAATGGAAAAACTGAGAGACGTGAAAGGGAAGGTTTTTAATAAATCATGCAGACACCGCCAATAGGAGGGAGCTCCCTCGGAAAGAATGGAATTGAGGGAGGATTGTGGGCGAAGGAGGCTCCCGAGGCCAAACCGAAATGAAGTTCGTCAACTATGCAAACAAAATTAGGCGAGTGATGGATCGCAAGGAGGCTCCTTCAAGCCGAATCATATATTCATCCCCAAGTCTCGGGCTGTTACCATATATTTCAACTCGGGCGAATCATATAAATATCAACTCGGATCGTGGCGGGTGAAATTGGTGGGATCTTCCAACATCAACGTACGAACACGAACATCTGATTCACTGCGCGTTATGAAGAGTGTGTGCTCAGTTTTCTTGAAGGGTTAAAAAAAACACTTAACATCCGCTAAAGTGAGGCTGTTACGTTAAAATTTGAATTAAATCATTTCAGCTATTCATCAGCATTTCGTAAGATTTTGGTCAGTTCAGTTAATTTCGTCCGAAGAAAACTTGTTCGAAGTCCCCAGTACGCCTCTAGAGACAGTTGCTGTATTTGAAACAAATATACAGACTGCCATTGCAATCATTGAATTTAATGATTAATAAAAATGTGGCTTAGGATTAATAAAAACGTAGACGAGGCTTAGGATTAACTACATTTCCCAATAGGACGAATCCAATGGTATCCATGGTAGGCTTATTAGATTGAAGCAGTGAAGGGTGTTAGTGGTAAAATAACAAAATACTCATTGCGAGTAACTGTTTAATACCTTAAATAGATCGAATAGTTGTTGATAAGGTATTCAAGTCATTCTAGCACTAACACCCTTCATTGCTTGAATCTAATAAGCCTACCATGGATACCATTGGATTCGTTCTATTGGGAGCTGCAGTTTATCCTAAGCCTCGTCAAGCTTTCACAACTACGAGTAGAAGCCCTCTCTCAAGTTGTACTTCCAATCTCGAGTTGTACTTGGTTTACGATGTAAAATGGTCTGCAACTCTTCCCCAACTCTACAGGCCTAGCCTACAGTTGGGTAATGGGAGTATTATACACAAGCCCATTTCTTCCTTGCATTTCACTTTACATTTATTTATTGTATTTTGTTTTGTTGTATTTCCACAACCTCGAGTCGAATTTTCCCCAAGCTGAATAGAATGTGCGATGTTATGAAATGTCCACGTCACCCTTTTTCATAATTTCCATTAAAACTAGAGGCGTCATATCCACCACTCGCCTTTCAACTACGATAGAGACCTGAAACTATCCACCACAATTCAAATTTGATACGGCAACTCTTACACCAGAGAATCAGCGCATTTAGCGAAGACTCAAAGCATCACCGTCAAGATTGCGGGCCGTAGTTCATAATCCTAGCGATCATAAAACCGAAACGACTTGAAGCTGCAGCTTGAATTTAGTCAGCTGTGTAAAATCATTGTGCACTCACTTGAGTCTTGCTGGATATACCGGTACCACAACCAGGACCTGAGGCCTCCATGATTTCTGAAGGGTGTTGTGTTTATACTCAATCTCCAATATAAGGCTTGAACTGCTGTTCCTTATGCAACACGGAAGTTCAGGGGAACTTGCCACACTTCTTAGGATCTGGAGGTAGCAGTGTGTTTGAATCACTGAAGTGATAGCACTGCCAATTTCTATCATACACCACGTTTTGGAAATTTCTTGATTCATGTGAAAAATGTACACATCTCACTTTTAGCTTCAGCTAAGGAGCACTAGCCATTAGCTTTAGAAGACACTCAGCTGATCCGGGGCTTGGGAAGCGTCAAGGTTACGTCCTAAGGAGGCTACATACCTAATTACAGCTTCACAGCGTGAATAGCATATCAATTAGCTTTAGGAGCCACTCAGCTGATCCGGGACTTGGGAAGCGTCAAGTTAAAGTCCTAAGGAGGCTACATACCAAATGACAGCTTCATAGCGTCAATAATATAGAAATTAGCTTTATGAGCCACGTTGTGTAACGTTTCGATTAGTTAGGTGGATATGTTCGATATGTTCCATGTTAAAAACAATACAATTTATTGAGCATTTAATGCTTCACTTTACTTCAAGTTTTGCAAATAAACTTTCCCGGCGTGCGAATTACTGCGAGTACCGACGCGATTTTCATACTGTTCGTATCGCTCTTTTGTTGTTTCATTTCAAACTACACCGTTCTCGAGTTCGAGGGAAAACACCACCCGCTGCATTTTTTTGTCGGTCGCTCTCTTCGATGGAGCACTTGTTCATTTTGTTCATTTCAAAACTTGAAAAGACTGCCTTTCTATAAGCTTTTTCGCCCCAACGCCGTTTGTTCTGCCATAATTCCTCCTCCACCCGTTTTTTCGATAGCATAAAACGGCAAACAAAAATGATGTGTGCGTTGGAAAAGTAGAAATAATAGACGAGGCGAAAGATTGTTTGAGGTGGGGCGGCTGGATGGAAGCGCACAAAGAGTTATTTTGGAGGGCCAGCTCGGATCGATGCCCTCTGCTGCCTTAGTGCCCCAGTCCCTCTTCATCCAGCTTTGGGTCTTACGTCCTTTTTTTTTACATTTTTAAATATATTTTTCTCTTTACCCCCACTCATCCCCTTGAAACCCGCTTTTCTTCTTACCTTTCACGTTCCCTTCTTTTTTCGTTGGGCTTATTACCCGTTTGTAGAGTCGCGACACCTGTGGCGGTTCTCTCGCGGTTTCAACATTGATTTTTTTTGCCTGTTCTTATCCCCATTTCAACTTTCATTATTTTATAAAACCGCTCGGATGAAAGAGTAAATTCCCGGTACTCCGCTGAATCTTTCATGTTCTTAGCCTCCCTCCATCTTGCAGGCTGTTTCACGGAACGTAATACTACCCGTTTTGATCTGTATGAATAACAGACTCACCTCCATTGCGAGAATCACCCTGAAATTAAGAACGTGTCCTTCTTTCAACCTCACCTTTCTGATAGTCGAGTCAAAATTTCGAGGTGTGGAAATGGTCAGGGGTGAATTTTAAGGAATAACGCTTATACTTTAGAATGATCGAAAATGGGGTTTTTACGTAGGTACCCCTCCATTTTTTCAACATCACCTTTCTAACGGTCGAGTCAAAATTTCGAAATTGTCAGGGCTGAAATGTGAAACATGCTAGATTTGAAGGACTCAACTAACCTTCTTGTTACGTCATTTGTTCAACATTAACAACATTTTTATTTGTTTCCACCATCCTATTGTAAGGCCTATTTCATGATGTTTACACCAATCGATTTTCATTAGGTTTCATGATTTTGATGTGAAGAATAAATGACTGAAATAAGCGTTGAAGATCTTCATTGTGAGATCATACAATATTTATTGGAGTAACTGATGAAATTCATGAACTATGTATGGTGATTTTGGCTGATGGTGGTTTTGAGGAAGTGACCATTTCTTCGCTCCGTTTTATGACCAAAGATTTACACATTGACGATAGTGACAAGACAATAACGTGATTATAAACTCCACTTCGTACCTTCGTACATCAATTTGCGCCAGCCTCTAAGGGAATAGTAGGCCGGGGATATTGGAGGGCGAATCCGATGTAATCCAACAGTTTATCGAGCGCGTTTAGCAATTACCAACGATATGTTGCGCTCTACTAATTGAAGGGTCGACGTCATTACAGCTAAACCGTCACGCCTGGACTTGATCTCAAGGGCCGAGTTGAATCTGATGGTTGGCGTTGCGGCGACCGAGCTATTACTTATCGAATAACGTCCACTAGGGTGATCGAGTGGGGACGGTTTGTACTCGAACAGAAATGTAGGATTATTATAGGTTTATTACCTTGTGAGTTGTGTTACGTTGAAATCAGGAGTGAAATTGAATGAAAATGAATGATGCAGTTAATCAGTTTGATACGTTTCAATATTACTGCCAAACCACTGGCTCATAGGACATTTATTCTGTGTTCTGTGATGGTTTGCTAAGTTTTGGTTCGACCACTCTGGGCATACCTAGGTCTGTGAGAGCAGACCAGGATATCCCTCTGGGTAGGGCGTAATTGCCTAACCTCCCGGAGTTACAGGGGAAACTCAGCAAACCATTCATCACATGATAGCAGAGCATGGTTGGTAGGTATGTGCTGGCTTTGCCTCGGAGTTTTCAGGAGTTTTCCCAGAAGGGGCTTCTATTTAGGGATCATACCCATTTGCGTATAAGCATTTATATTGGCATTTATATTGAATATCGTTCTCTCCTCTATTCTTCAATTTTCTTATTTCCACGCCTCTATTATTCATTGGATTCTTCTATTTTCAAATGTCTTCAAATTTCTATCCCCTGCCAATATCCACGCTTGTAGGACCATAGTTCTCCACAAATAATAAATTTTCTGTCGTACCATTACGATGGGGGTTAACCATACCTTGGAGTTTTCCAGTTGTTCTTCCTGGATTGGAACTCCATACTACTTTCAGTCCCCCTTTTTTTCTATCAACAACAACCTGGCATACCAGATGGTGTTTGGAGGTGGGAGTGTAATGGTTTGCTAAGTTTTCCTGGTTCCCGAAGTTTTGGTTCGACCACTCTGGGCATACCTAGGTATGTGAAAGCAGACTAGGATATCCCTCTGGGTCGGGCGTAATGACCTAGTCTCCCAGGGTTACAGGGGCAACTCAGCAAACCATTACATTACCACGCTCTGCTACCATGAGATGAATGGTTTGCTGAGTTTCCCCTGTAACCCGAGGAGGTTAGGCACTAACGCCTGACCCAGAGGGATAGCCTGGTCTGCTTTTACAGACATACCTACCCCCAGAGCAGTCGAACCAAAAACAGAGAGGCAAGGGAAACAACTTAGCAAACCATTACAGTACTCCAAGCAATCATATTAATCCTCCATAATGTGAAATCTTTTCTGTGCCACTCATTTCACCACAAATATTTCTCCTACATCAAGAAACAAAGCCAAATTCTCTGTGATGAAGTCCACGATAATATGAGTTGACTTGATCATGCTACACACAATATTTATCTTCAATAATTGAACAGTTATTGTTGAATTGCAGTTGAAAGGAAACGTTTTTTCGGGCATTTCAAATGTCAGGAAGTCTCAGGCGCCTTCAGATAAGAGTTTTTGATCAGTAGGTAGTTTTGCTTCTTGCACATAACGTTTGGATCTGGCATCTCATTTCACCAAAAATATTTCTTCTACATCAAGACCTGAAGGTCTTGAAATGCCCTCGATTCAAACAGAAAACATCGGGGATTTCATGTGTAGAATCGCTGTCTTAGTTTATTGCTGGCCTCTGTGAATCCTAAGCATGCACCTGCAGTAACCACAAACTTTTTCCCATCAAGTTAGTAGAAATCGGATCCGACTGTTTTCAAAGGTCTTGAAGGGACTTCTTGAAGATGTACGGTATCTTGAATGATGTCTCGTTGACGTTATGATCATTACTGAAGGCGCCCTACTGACACTACCAACATTTATCAACACGATGAAAGATAGGGGTTCGCCATGCCTAAACCTTCTCCGACCGCCAAATACCCGTATTTTTTAAACCCAGCGACCGGAATGAAGGGAAATTATCATCAATAATGAAGGTAGAAGGGGTAGAAGATAGTCGGGCCAGTCGGGCATCCATTGCGAGGGGCAAAATGGGGTAGTTTTGATTGCCTTAGGGCCAGCGAGATATTTTCTAAATGTTCGACTCCGGAACGTAAATCCCGGAGGGGAACCGAAATCGGTCGGATTCCCCAGGCAGCGAGGATGAGATTATCGTAATTCATTCGAGCAGAAACACCTCGGGAAGCGGATGAAAATTGCCCGTTGATGCAATATTTCAACAGTTTGCGACTACATTTCACATCCGAGCGGCAACGGGAACCATCCACACGGTCCATGCGAATGAAGGTGGTGTGGTGAGGAGTCTTGGGTGCTGTCAGCAAACAGAATACATAAAAAACCAGAATCCTTTCCACTCACTGCAGGTTCTTCGTGCCTCTCTCAATTTTACGGTTGATCTTATTGACGAAAGCCATGTGACAGTAATCTGCTTTCAAGCCTCTAACAGTGAGTTAATTGAATGTCATTCCAAACCACCACCTGCCCCATTACCCATTGCGGTTCAACTTCCGATTCTTTAAAATCCTCCCTTAGAACTCCATTGAGCCAAACCTTCAAAGGGCCACAGAAGTCCACGTTAAATCTCAAATATTATTTGTGTTTCCTCAATCTAGAATGATAACAAAGAAACAGTAAGAACCAAGGAGACAGAGCTTCCCTTCAAAATTGAATACATATTTCTTAAACTCTCCCAAACAATTGGATACAGGTGATTCAATTCATGGTTTCAAATAAAAGTTACCACCACTTCAAGTGATGAATTTTCAATTCAACTATTCAATAACGGTAAAACTGATCTCCACAATCATCTTACAGCGTACATATCCTACGTACTTAACTTCTATTCATCTCTTTGATTTATCTGGTCGTTAAGGCGTTAGTCCGCAGATAAGGGCTAACGAAGGTATAACGGGATCCATTCCTCAGGTGGCCAGAGAAGTCTGTGGAAACTGTTATTCTCGATTATCTCAACAGGGAAAATCATGCCTTATCATTTCTAATACTATCCATACCACAACCAAACTGAAACTCCTGTGCGAGGTTGGAATCATAGAATGAAGAAGAGAGGCATAACCGTATCCTCTACAGACCAAAACTTCCTGAAGCCACTTCTTTCGCGGCTCTTAAAGCTAACTTAACGATGAGACCTTAAGGGAAAAGATCGTATAAAAACAACAGTTTTGAAGCAAAATGAACATCGACATACAGGGATATTTATCGTACATCTCCCATTCAATCCTTTCTGTAGCACTCAAATAGAGAATTCAATAGCAGTAGGTAGTACATTTCCCAAAAAAATTCCAGTAAATCGCCTTTGTAAAAGAAGACTGGACATCAGTCTTCACCGTTGTCCCCAAACAACTCCAGGCCACAACCCAATAGATCGATATATCAAATTGCGGACGTGAGAAAAGCAAACTGTCATGCCGCTAAGCAGAAGGTATTTCCAGTATTGTGAAATCCACCGACGATCCCATCATTCATGACAAGCAGCCACTCCACCGCCGAAGGGAGTTTCTTGAAAGGGCGTACGGGGGAGGGAAGTGAAAAACCGAGTACCATCTGTGAAAACGATCACATTATTCATTCAGGACTGAGGACATTAAGCAAGGTCGGGGCGAGGGCTCCATTATCGCCCATGAATTGATTCGTATTTGTTTGCCGGTCTCCGATGGGACTTGATCCTTCGAAGGGCTCAAGTTTCTTGGGCCGGTCGCACTTTCGTTTGACTTCCACACACACAAAACTATTGGAAATACGAGTACAACAGTTTTCCTCGAAATCAAATGATTAACCGCAATCTCTTGTTCTCAGGGTGAGTCTGATCTGCAGCGCAGATTTCTTTTGATGTCAGAAATCCATAAACTCTGTAAGAGATGAAGTGTCTTTTTGTCCTTCTCTCCTCAAAGTCAGCACGACGGATCCTGCGTATATTTCGACTCTGTGCAGATGTGCAGCAACTCCCCACATGTTTCTCCTTGTCAATTCTAAGGCTTCTTAGCTATCCATTTCTACTCTGCATTTATTGGGATGACAAATCCTGAAAATTGTAACGTTTTGAGGTTATCTGGATCGGAATTTCCAACGTCCTTCGATGGGTGATGGCGAGGTGCTTATGATGGAGGGCATCCCGACAATGAACGTCACGAGTAGACGGAAGGCAGTCGCGATACGGCACAATAGAGAAATATCTACGTTCCTCATCTCTGGTCCATTTATACTCGCCAACTTCCCAGTCTGCTCTGCGGTGTCGAGTCGGACAAGCTTCGTGCCCGAGACCTTGCGATGCCACTGCCACCGCCACGTGTTTCACTCATCGTCGTGGTTTAGTGCAGCAGCTTTTATACCGATCGTCGGAGTGGGGAAGGATAATTCCTGACGGCTTATTGAAGCGACCTTACAAACTACATGGGCGGCACAGAAAGGGACCAGTAAAGAACTTTGTTTTCACGTTGCCAAGAAGATGAATTCAAGGGCTGAGAAAAATTCGAGTACACTTGTGCCTCCTCCAATGGAATAATTCAAGGCCCTCTTGCACCATCTTTCAAGAAGAAGTAGATCGCCATTAAACACATGACAAACATGACACAGGTAGGCAAATGTTGGAGGTGTAATGTGAAATCTGATTAGAATAAAGGAAATTATAGTATAAAGGAAATTATACTATTCCATTGTTGAAATACATACACGAACTGGACAACCGAAAATTATACTGTCCCCTGGGATAGACAACCCCAGACACAGTGCGTGGGAATACGTTGAAGCTGTGTCAGGCGTCGCAGAACTCGTGGGAAGCCCCCAGTGTTGCCAACCAGATTTCATATGCTAAAAGGGAACGCCCCAAATTTATAATCAAATGAATTAAATTGCATACGAAGAGAAACTAGAACATCACCGACAACAGACGATTGTCTCTCTGGAGGTGCGGTGGTTCCGAACTGTTTACATCTACTCATTGGTCTGACAAGAGTGTTCCATACGCCTCAGGAAAACCCAGCTAACTAGTAGTAGTCCCTGGGACCAGAGTCCTGTGCGAAGTCGCGATAAACCAGCCATCCGGAAACCGATTCTTCATTCTACAGCCAACAGCTTATGTCGCATTCATTGTGTACAATCATCACGTTGCCAACTGTATTGCACTCATTATAACGAAACTAGTTACAGTATGACGTCATTTTATACTGTACCAATGAACTATAAGAGACAAATCTTAAGGATTGGCTTCTATCTGCAGAGAGAAAGCGGTTCGGCTCCAGATTCATCAGGAACCGGATACTTCTTATCCAGAATTATTTGGACCTTGAAGGGTTTGTGGTCCCAGGTTGGGGCAGTTGGTTAAAAACTTACCAACTTCAGTACTATTAATTGTAAGACTATGTATCGTGGATACCACTAGTAGGTCCTGAAAATACGACTATGGTGGCAGAATTTACCTCTTGAATGTACCGCTCGGAGTTGAAGTGTCCCTAATTTCTCTCTTATAGCATCCCTCATTATCAACCCATTTGTGTGCCCCAGCGTTGTAATCCATGAATCACAAATAACTGAAGTTTTCACATAAAAATATTCTGATTATCGACATAGTTTGTTGTACCTAATTAATCACTATGCGCTGTTATTACCAGGTTACAGCCGAATTTGCACATTTAATCGCCAATTTTGGCTAGCTTTTAAGCTTCTTGGATGAAATTCCACATACAACCGTCTGAAGTACACAAAAAGTCGGAGAGCCAAGATCATCAGACCGATGGCAATGAACTGCACTGTGAGAAGCGACGTGTTCAAAAAATTAAAATGAAAGAACAAATAAAATTACGGACAGCGTTATAGTACAAAGTCCGAACACAGAGTTCACGATCCCTCGTTATAATACTGCGAAGTTACGAGTGGAAATTCAGCCGAATATAACTTCTAACCCCTACAGTTGGAATAGGTCGGGAAAGTTAGGTCATACACCTACTCGAACTGTTACGTACAGCAGGTTGTTAGCAGCGGACTTTCCTCCGACCGATCGCTTTCCTTCTGTCTGAAAACAATTAGGTAAACTGCGATTCAATTCCGCTGTTCCAACAAACGCTCAAACTGATTACATTACGAAAGCAAAACCCGAACGAGCCTCTCGCTGTTACGGCAACTAGAAAACTCATTATTTGATCACCGACCGACCACCTTGCGTTTCCTTCTATTCAAAACTTTGCTTGTCAATGCAATTGAGTATTTGGAAAATCATCTCGAGTTTCAACAGCATTGAAATTCGTTGATAGTATTGCCAAACAACATAGTTGGAAATGCGCATTGGGAAGTCCGGGTTCGACTACCGGCTGGACATCAAACTTACCCAAAGTATTTTGCCTTGGAAGCCGTGTTTCCACGTGGTCAACCAACTTGGTATGTACACTGTAATACTACCTGATCATTGAAAATATTCGATCTATATATCTCACTCAAAAATGAAATACGAGTTTCAAAAACTAAAAATTCTATATTTACATTACAATTAACAGCCAATCATCAGTATTCATCTAATTCTTCGTCTATGAGTAGATCCTCAAGGTTTCAAGTCTCCTCCGTTGGTCTTTTCGAGTGGTATCACCAACCAAATGTATCGATTTTAGGGAAGTTATTGGTTCATTTATGTACAGGGGCCACTAACCAATTATACGTATTACTCCAATTCTTCGTCCTACGGGAAGACCATCAAGATTTCAAGTCTTCAAGGCTCTTCGATGGGTCGTTTCGTGTGCAATCACCATCCAAATGTACCGATTTTTGATAATTTACTACTCTCACCATCTCAAATGTGACATTCACATAATAGAAAACTGTTGACTCTCGAAACAATCCATTATTTCATCATTACTAACATTTTATCGAAATTAGGGGTTTTTATGACGTAGCTGAAGGCAGATATCGTCAGGAAGGACGTAATGTATGATATAATTTATTATTTTTGGAAATCGGGGTATGGATACAGAGTGTTCCAAAACGGATTAAAATTGACTAATGTTCACGAAGTGGTGTGGAAAAACATTTTTGGCGAAAATTCTCTACGACTCAAAAGACATTCGAACCTACTTAGATTCAAAGTAAAGTTTGACGCGGAACAGTCAACTGAGATGTGGATTTAAGACCAAATTTCTTCTCCCGTCCCAAAGTTGGATATCGATTCCGATTTGCAACCCCTTTCCATCAAAAGTCGGTAACTCAGGAACAACCCACAACTTCATACCGCCTGGAAATGATCAGAGGCACATTGTGGCAACACGAGGAACAAAGTCAAGACGTAAGAGCGTGGGCGAAAGGGAATGGAAATATCGTTGATGGAAGTACAGAATTGGCTGTTACAACGGTCTATTTACCGCTGAGGTTCCACCGCTGTTAATACTCGTACGATCTTCAACAACGAAGAGTCGATATAAAGCGTTGAATGGGAAACGCTGAAAGTTTTTCTGAACGTAACAAGTATAATAACATTGTAGGGCAAAGTGAGTCCAACATTTTGAAAGGTAGATGGCTGCTACAACTCAATTATGAGGTTCTTAGTCAGGGAAACTTCGTAACGCTTCAGCGTCCCTGGTGGGGAATACTGAACACATACTCCTACCACGTTCATCTACCCTACGTAATTTTAACTTGGAAAGTCCACACAGTAAACGGTTAGAGGCGAATAGCGTACATTTACAAGAATTGAGATTGTAAGAGTATTATATTCAACATAATTCGATCAAATCGAAGCCTGAACCAAAAACTAACTGCTGGTATTACGAGATTCTCAAACTAAATCGCTTCAGCCACCAAAAGTATTCTGTATTTTGCTCGAGAAAATAACATACGCGAACCATAAAATTTGATTTTGAAACTGCCAAGTGGGTGGGTAGTATAGTTACACACCATAATGCCGCCTATTTTGGGCGTGTACCCAAAATCGGTTGTTCGATAGTTAAATCGCTGAAAAAACGTTATCGAAGAGTTGTTATCCTTCCAATTTATAGGAATTTATAGGACACTATCGCTACAAGGTTCCTCAAATACAAGCGCGATTGGATCAGTAACACAGAGGAAGTAGCTGATTTCAGTTTTATATCTGCGCATGGGCAGACGCTAGTATTGATCCGATAGCGATGAAAGCATGTTCCCTATAAGGTTAGAAGAATTCCACAATAGAGTTTGAGCATTTTTCAAGTTAAAAAATTTCATTTTATCGGGTATTGTCTAAAACAGTAAAAATATGCGTTTAGTTCTTTGCTTTCATTCAACAAGCCGAAACGTTCTGATAGACACTTGAGTCTCTGAAACTGATGGTAATTTTTTCCAAAAATTGGCTGGAAGACACGATAGTCAATATAATAAATTCGAAATGTGATTGAACTGTGTGATGTAGCAGAGTTTCGTTGAAGTGGCAACAGGAACCAATTCATACCCTTAATTGGGCGCAAGAATTGAAAATAGAGATCCCCAAAGGGCGACTCGGGTTGCCCCGGATTATTAAATATCAAGAGCCGCGAACCCAAATCGACGGAAATATCCATTTTTCTGGGTTTCTTATTTCATGTTTCCAGTCGAGGAAACGCTTTCGCGGGTAACTGAATCGGTTTCCAGGTCGGCTTTATGCCCGAGAGCATTTTTTCTCCCACATCAGACCGCAGGAACTTCAGCAGGTAAATCGAGAGGCTTTATCCGGAGGGGAAAAGAGGTATTTCTCGCTCAACCTACGCTATGGTTACAATTCTTGGGAGTAACGTGATTTTGCATGCGTGAAAATATTCCGCAAACAACATACCTACTGAGGATTTTCCTCGGGAGTTTTTAATAATTAAATTTTAAATTTTTAATAATTATTATCGTTTCAAGTCGTTGCCGAGAAGTGGTGGAAGTGAGGTCAGCGCCTGAGGCGTTGAATGCTTATTTTGATCAATTTAATTTAACCATATAAATACTCGTATTGGCTTCCCGTGAAAAACTAATGATTTCAGACACATCAAAAAATGAAAAAACCGATTAAGTCTTAATTTTGGCTATTATCTAATTACCTACTTCTATTTCTTTATTTATTTAAGTTTTATACGGGCTTCTATGTATACCTACCTAATTACAAGAAATTAAAAAAATTTAAAACATAAAGCTTAAGTAGAGACAAAAGAAACAATAATAATATTAATGATACTGAAGACAAAAAAAGAAAAACCAAATCTCTCAACACGAACTGCTCTTAAAGCTACTTAAAGATGATTCAAACAAATCAATATTACCATTCATATTACAATGTTTATCGCAGTACATTGGTTCTTAGTGAAATAACTGAGAGAAAGAATGGAGGTCCGGCGAATCAACACGGTTATAGAGCAATTTGAAAATAAAAATACAATCTGCATCCCACCGGCGGTGCCGCAGTGGCTCAAGTTTACACAGTTTAAGAATCTCCGCATAATTAAAATCGGACCATTTCACCCCCAACTTGAAGGCCACGTACCGAGCAAACCTGCGTTGCACCTTCTCAAGCCGATCGGACGCATTGGCGTAATACGGAGACCAAACCGTTGCTCCATACTCGAGTACAGGGCGCACAAATGCATTGAAGAGGTCGACCAATGCCTCAATATTGGAAATTCAAGGAGAAATTGAAATCGAAATTACTTCTCAAGTAATATCAGATAATTTAGAGCTTATTAGAACACTCAATCTAAATTTTGTTAATCTGACTTCAGATTCGGATGCACCAAATTTGGCTCAAAACGATGGAATTTCCGAAAATCGTGATATACAGCTCTCATTTCGAGGGTAGTAAAAACCGAATGGTCTGACACAATTCTAACAGTAGATTGAAGTTCAATGGGTCGGTTGACACATGAATATGGATTTGGTTATGAAAGTAATTTTTTTTTTTAATTTTCACGAGTGAATTTTCCTCAATTTACACTAATTTCACCTATTTTTTGAAGTTAGAAAAACAACTGTGACGTGATAGCCAAATTCTGATAGCAAATTCGTGTTCAGGAGGCGAAATTACTATGGATAACTTATATTGCACAATTTTATTTGGTCGTCTCAGACTTAAATTGAAAAATCGACGAGACTGTGACTGCGCCAGTTGCCGATACCCTCAGACAGAGAAACCCATCTAGTCCTTCTCGGACCTTCTCAAACAAAAGCATAATTTATTAGCTCATTACTACAATTATTTCGTATAGTTATGGGACTCAAAAGGATATTATACATAAAACAGTGATCTATACAGAATCAATACGGGCCATCTACTCGTATTAACAAGAAAGTGTGTGGGAAGTGTCGAAGTTTGGTCAAACACTAAGTGCTTTTGCGCAATGAAGGAAAATCATATTATATATATATTGCACAAACGACCAGGTCACAGGTCGGATATCTGAATGTCTGATTGCACGTATGATCTTGTTCGAATACCTCACACGCAGGTAATCATTTTGGAATTTTCGCACACGTCTAGCTTTCGTTCAAATCGAAACTTTCCGTGTTTTTCAGAAGAGAAAATGCCTTCGAAAAAATGAAAAATTACCAGCTGGAATAAGGCGAAAGTGATTCTTAGCGTCAGTGCCGGAACGACGACCTTCCACCGAGTTCTTTCCGTGTCTTATCTCCGCCCATCGATAATTACACGAAGCAAAACCACGTATCTCCCGGCTCTCTCCTTATTCTCTAACCCTTTAAAAGCCTTTGGGGTTTGAACAAAAACCACCGAAAAAAAATTGCGCCTGTTCCCGACATTTTACCATTTACGTTCTCCTGTTCCGTTAATTAAAGTTTTATTCCGAATTTTAATTTTTGGAGGCAACGTTGCGGTTTCCCTTTATATCAGTTCAAATGGTACTCAAGGGCAAAGTATTTTTTCGGCCTTCATAGTCACTATATTATTTGGAAGTCCCTTAAAAATAGCTTTGAAGCGCTTATTAAACGACTCACCAATTAGCCTTTCACGAAGAAAGTTCTCCTTAGGGCATTTTATTTTTTCCCCATTTTTCAGTGTTATTGGCTTCAGTTGAACTTTTCTTTGGGAATTAATTGGGTCCTTTTTCTGTGGGACTGACAATAACGTAATTAGCTCGTTGATTAAACGTTTTTAAAAAACCCAGATCTATCGCGAAAACTAGTGATTTTAGAGTTGAAATACGAACTCTTGTTGAATCCGTTGATTAGCCACCTCCAATCATCAGAACCTTGCAAATGTACAGGATTTCCAAATTTCATTTTTCGTCAAAAGCGCAAGACGACAAGGTCCGCGAAAATCTTCTGCAATCCATTTGGAACGCCACATCGGTTTTCAAAACTGTAACGAATTGGTTACAAGTAGAAAATTATCTTTTGGTTTCGTTGTTCTCAGTTTTTGGTCTGTATCTTCGGTTACATCGACAATTCTCTTGATAACTTTGATATGATGACCATGATACCGCAATGTAGTTGTGAGACAGTGGCTGTTTCTAAGTGCCAGGGATTTTCCACAAGTAACAGGCACTTCTTTCAAACCGACCTTGCTGACTAGGCGTCACTTAATAAGTAAGGCAAGTAAGGAAAAAACTCAATTTTTCGAAATTTTTGATTTTGATCATCTAGCTCATGTTTCTGTTTTATATTAGCCACTGCATCTAGATATAGCACAAATTTTATCCATACTTATGTTTAGGCCCATTTATTGAGAATTAAAGTCAAGATAGTGAACGTTTATAAACTGTCAGAGTTAAAATTTAATATATGACTGAGAAAAATAGTGAAATAATTATAATGTTTTATTCCTGTCCAAAGATGTCCAAATATGCCGAACATCAGACAAATTGGTCAAAAAATATTTCTCATCGCCTTACTCCCTTCAGCTGCGAGCTCAGTTTGTAGCCACTCGCGTCTTTACTCCGTATCACGCTTTGTACGAAAGTTTAATAAAGCTCTGGTAAATTTCAAGGCGTTTTTTTTTTAACTGAATTTGGTGGACCTGAAATATAAGTTATAAATATAGTATTGTAATTTTTCGTGAATAAAATAGTTTTTAGACTTTTTCTGGCGATTGTCAAATTTTCAGATGCCTTGAACATACTTTGTGTAAATTTTTCTTAAATTCTGTGAACATACTTTGTGTAAATTTTTCTTAAATTCTTGAAAAAAAAACCGTTAAACTTTATGTAATTTTTCACCCCGAGTCGGTTACTTGCACAAAACTTTGGCTGTCCGCAGGTTGAGTATGGCTGGTCTAATAGGTTCAGAAGTTACTTGGCCGTAAAAAATCACTTCAAAACCCCTATATTGCTGCCTACATAACAAATTTAATGTCAGCATATGCCCCGGATGACGCATATTTGATGAGGGTGTGTTGAACTCCTCCTGAATAATATATGAAAGTTCGGAGGGGATCAACGAGAGCGTGTAAATTACCCGCGCAAAACTTACAAATGTGGTGGCTCATGTTTCTTCGAGAAGCGCTTAAACCAACAAGTGAGCAAGTTTAGTGTAAACGGACTGACGCGAAGTGCTACTTCTCAAGAGCCGCTGTCAGCCGAGTGTTTATTATAAGCGGAGGCTGTTTACGGCAGACATCGCCGACCTACCTCCTCCTTGAGCACTTTTGGTTTGGTTCGAGTGGAGTTTGTACAGTTATCCGTATCGTGATATCAACTCGGCTCGTACGGACATTTGAGCTGCTTTTCGGAACATAATTTTCAATAATGAACCATTTGAATCGGGTAAAATTGGTTGGTTTGTGTTTCATGAATTTTGGATGTTTTCGGGTTAGTTCAAGTGATAACCCAGAATTATACAGGTCGGCCCGCAATTTACTTTGAATACTGACGTCAAGCTACGTCAATCGACTACCCCTCACGCAGAGAGGACCATAGTGCCCTCCTTGAATGAACACACGATATTTCACGTTACGAGTATTCTTTCAATTATCCCGCAAATTTACAGGGCTTACAAGGTAATCAAGAATTCGTCATCATCAACTCAGCTGATTCGGGAACGAAATTGCCTTTCGATATGGGAGATACGTGGTCTCAATCGTTTTCCTCGGGGAGTGATTCGGGAGCCTAATATTTCGATAGGTAATTTACGACTTCAAATTACACTTCAATTTATAAACCGTTCCTAACACACCTTGTAGACTGCCAGAACACAAACTTGTAGTAAGAAATAGTACACGAAGCAACTCAGAAACAGGTTTATTGGTGCGAAAAACGTAAAACATAAAGGCATAAGAAGCTACTCGAACATAATCAGAACATAAACTGAAACTCTCTCTCAAATCCCGCTAGGTGCGCTACCTACGAGCCTAACTCACTAAGTGTCCGACAGACAGCGCTTGCTACTACAAACTCAAATTTCTACTTTAAGTCGTGTATATTTTATTTTTTCGCTATTTGAAGTCAGAGAACGCCAAATTAATGTTGCCTATCATTTCACCTGACTCCATCTCAAGAAATCCTCCACAGTTCGTATAATAGAAATCATAGCAATAGATATATTGCTATGATAATATCTATTCGCCTTCGAAGGCGCACTGTAATCTAACAGCTATGTACACGGCTCCAAAACCGGCTGAATTTATTATTGAATATGAAGCGGTAATGCTTCCGATTCGGGTCATTTGTTATGATAAAGCTTGTGAAGCGTTTGAAATTATCAACAGAAATTTCTTGGGGTTTTCATACAATCGATGGTTCGAACACACAATTCTATATACAGGTGAAAGCAAAGACGACTCCACGGTGGCAGGTTGTGCTTTTTATGATGTTACATATCGACATTCTGGCAATTCCAAATTACACGAGGAAGCAATTTCAAATAGCTTCTCAACAGAATTATTTGCTATAGTGCAAGCCTTGAAACACATTCTCTCTCAACCCAACCCAGTCATTAATGATGCCCCAGGTTGCTCTTTTCTCTGACACCTTGAGTTCCTTAACCCTTTTCAAAAGTGCCGATGTTGCCTTGGTTTACTGGAGTGACGTCAAATAGGGGCCTGATACCATGTGCAGGTTGCGTTCAAACCATGGGGTGAGTGCAGTGCACAAACACACCTATTTGGAACCGGAGTTCTCTACACAATGTCAGGCATTTAGGGCGCTGAGGGTAGTCTGATGGAATGTCCATTTTATACTGATAGAACTGATTTATTTTTTGAAATTAACTCCCTATACATTATAAGCAAATTCTTAAAGAAGTGCAAACGTTTAGTATTGAACATAAATTTTTCTCGAGTTTACGATTACTCATAATATGACTAATCGTAAACTCGAGAAAAATTCTTATAGAGTAAGTTAGAATACAAATTATCATAGAAATAAGTTCGTATTATGGATAGTCGCTATAATGTGATGTACATAATATTGTAAATATCATAACAGCATGTAAATTGATCATACCCAAATGTACAACTTTGCCAATTAATGCCAACAATGCCAATGAAAAAAAAGGCGTACTATGGTTCTCAACATGAGTATAATACAGTGCTGTATTTATAACTAAACACCAATTACCTTTCTCTCTCATAACCTGTCTTTTTCGCATTTTTACCATGGAACATCCTTGAGAGTTTAATCGTACTCTTGTTAGATTAGCTGTTTACAAGCACTTGAAAACTCCTTCAAACAAGTTGAGAACGTTGTGAAGCGAAAGGATTTCTCCGGGACCGGCTCTCACCAATCTTGACACTGCTAATCTCTTTGTGAAGGAAAGTTAATGAGTCCACAAATATTTCACAAAGCCTCTTACCTAAAACTCGAACTCAGCTGGGGGAAGGACAGTCGCGAAAGAGCTTACCTGTAAGAAAAGAACGAGGTAAGTACATGAAACAAGAAGCTTGAATCGTTCAACATTATCGTTGGTTCAAAAACACCACACAACACAAGGTTTAACGAATAATTGATCAAAAGATTGCAGAAGAGTTCGTGATGCAGCACAACCTACTGAGTAAATTATCAAAGTACGTACCTACTCTTACCACCAACCAATTACTTATTTTCAACAATATGTATTTCAGGTTTCCTGCGCCCACCATTTCAACCATTTTTGATAATCAATAGTTATAAATATAAATATTGACAGGTATAAAAATTCTTTCCACCTTTATTTATAACCTCATTGTATTAGATTTCATAAGATTGTGAGGAAACAAATCTACAACTTCATTGAATTAAATTAGTATTATTTTTTTTTTCTCGAAAAATCGTACTAAACCAAATGTTGGTGTTTCGAGTTGATTTTTCGGGTTTTGAAGCTATTTGTGACTCATATTAAATTTGATTATACCCACTGAAATGGTGGCGAAGTTTGGCATTTCGTATAATTCAGTCAACGTTGAATGTCTGTGTCACAAGACGAACTAGACGAAATTACTACTACTATTTTGGTACATAGGGATAAATCAAGAATTTATCCTGGAGTTAAAATTCCCCTTGAACATTCTTTGGGCGTAATCCCCCGATTAAAGAACCCACTGTAATTGGATCAGATAAATCACAGACACAATTAGCCCTCTCGAGAATCCTCTATATCTTGGGGCAATCATGGAGTGAATCATAGAGTTTCATAAAAATTTGATAATATAGGCGTATCTGCAGGAGTACAAAATATCTATTGTACTAGAGGGAATTTATTCAAATAACCACCGACGAAGTTTTTTGTTATTTTATTATCATTGACAGGAATCTAAGAATTGATGCAAAGATTTCAAGGAGTTGTAACGAACTGTGGTTATTCAAGTTCACTCAGATAAAAAAAAAACTTTATAATTGATGAGCGGTTAGAAGTGATTTATTGTAATTAATGGGTGATTCAAGCACGTTCATTCGCACCATCGAGGAAACGAGCTATTAAACACGGAAATTGCGTAATGGTGGGACTTGTGATACTAATGGGTTGAGTCGACACCTGTGGCCGAACTTGTGCGCGACTGTCAAACGAAATTTATGATCATGAAAGACGCCTGTAGCTCTAATATAAGCAACATCGAGATAAGTATGATATGGAAAGTGAACGAAGATTAATTGCGAGGAGAAATATTGTGGCCAAGGCGAACGCCCTCATTTCGCTCGTGCCCGTATATTCGCAATAATTATCAAGGGCAGAGGATCATCATAGTGAGGAAGATCATCAGGTGACACTTTTTACTTTCACGCGAGTTCAATGTACGGGGGTAATATGCCTCAACACACTGCGTGAGCCAAATATGTGTCAAACTGCACCAACGCCTGTCCAGTGCATGATTAGAATAGCTTCCTCGCATCTCCAAGAGGGTAAATTTTATATAAATACGTGAATGTAATATATTTATTATGATGGAAATGGGGGCTTGGAAGTAGGTGGGTTTACATAACTGGGTGGACACAACAACATGGAGTGGACACTAAGTGAAGGCTACCTGGCAGGTAAACACACAGAGAACGGAGGGTGGCGCATAGGTTTTTGACAAACAAAACAAAGGCCAAAATCTCCAGTCATGCAGCATGACTATAAGAGCGAATTTTCGAAGGAGTAATTAGTTTTATGTAAAACATCTTCATTAAAGAACATGATTGCCATGAAGAACATCTCAAGTAACAACCACGTTTCTTCATCTTCAAAGTGCTCCAATTTGAGAGCGGAATAAGATATCGAAATTCTGACTCCCCCATCTTATTCAGCGTGTAAAAACCTTAAAAATGAGGTGTCACTTGACAGACCGTTTCATTTTTGAAATTTATCGGTGAACCTCCCCCCCCCCCCAACATCCCCAAAACCCCCCTCAGCTTCTGGACATTACAACGCTGAACACGACGGAGAAGTGAGAATTGCGATATCGCATTACGTCATCAGATTAGAGCAGATTAACCATGAAGAACGTATTCTTCACCTTCAAAGTACTCAAGTTTGCGAACGAAATTAGGGATCGCAATTCTGACTCCCCCATCTTATTCAGCGTGTGAAAACCTTTAAAATGAGGTGTCACTTGTCAGACTTTCATTTTTTGAGTGACCCCCCTCCCCCTACACCCAAACTCGCCAAACCCCCCTCAGCCTTTGTACATTTCAACGCTGAACACGATGATGAAGTCAGAATTGTGATATCGCATTCCGTCATCAGAATAGAGCAAAATAAATACGAAGATCATTTCAAGTAAAACCACGTTTCTTCATCTTCAAAATGCTCCAGTTTGGAAATGAAATGAGATATCGCAATTCTGATTTCACCATCGTGTTCAGCATGAAAAAACCTTTAAAATGAGGTGTCACATGTCAGACTGTTTCAAATTTGGACTTCATGGGTAATTTCCCCCCCTTAAAACTCCCATACACCCCCCTTAGAGTGGCCCGATTCTCCCCATCTTCGAACTTAGCCTGTTGATTGCCAAGACAGATTTTGTGTGCAAATTTGAACTTTTTATCTCAATTCTATCGAGAGTTATCGTCTGGAATGACACATACATAAATACATAAATATATACATATGATTTTTTGTGTCTTTTGGCAGTGAATTCAGGATGGTCTGAAACGGATTTTGGTATAAAAATTTTGCGGAATTTCGAGTTTTAAAAATTTTGGACCGAGAACAATAGCTTCCTTTTCTTCGAAAATTCGCTAATTAGTCGGAATTGACAGTTTTCCAAATGTAAGAGGGCTAGGATTTTGAAATAGAACAAAGCATCATTAGAGGAACTTCAATGTGTTTACTAAAAAGTATAAAAATCCCCTAAAAGAGCCCCCATATGCGATTTCAAATCAATGCAACCCCTAAACAATTTGGGAGTTGTCACTATCTTGAAAATCAAGATATCCTGGCGATGATTTCAGGTTTGTAAGTATCTGGGTTGATGTTCAACCTCTACATCAAAATCAGAAACTTTTCTTTCCACCTATTCTAGGTATAATAAAGCTCCCGAACAGCAGCTCTCCCCATCAAAACGTTCTTCGTCTACATCTTCCAACACTTTCCTGATATCCTCAGAGTTGGAATACATACTTCTTTGAAGGAGCCATTTCTCGCTTCCAAAACAAGAAATAGAACCCACTTAAGAGCTAACTGAGAGCACTGATACCTACACCGTGGGGTGAAAAATACCCCAGGCACTATTCACGAGATTGGTGATCTTCGCACCCCGGAGCGTTTTCAGGAGGAGTGCTCTGTGATTCACAGAGAGTGAGAAACACGAGATACTGCCACTGCTGGGGTACGGAGTCAATCGACATCAAAAACTGAACAAATGTGGGTCAATATTTTCGGAATGCTCTCGTCACGTGTCACGTAATTGATACGAGCGGTATGACAGGTGGTGTTTATTCGGAGTTAATTGTCCTTCGTTAATTTAGGTAATATAATATTATTAATGGCGCCGCCGTCTGTTAACGTTTGAATTCAACCCCGTTCGCAGAATACAGTTTTCCCCTGTCTCTCTCTGCCGCCTCATTAGGAATATTACTCCAAAGCACACGTGGCGGGCCCTTGTGTGTTTTAAAAGGGAAAGCCAGCCGGATGGGCCCCTTTTCCGGACCATTCGAGCCGTGACGCCTTGCAAATTTAATTAATTGACTTTCCGTAACACCTCTCTAATACACTTCTCAACCTCCCTAGCGGGAGCCGTGCTGATTTTTATTTTCACGTCCCGCCGAAACCTGTTTTTTTCCACTGAAACTCGGAATTCTTTCAGAATCCACGTTTATAGTCATTTTCCAACTCCTTTTGCTATGAATTGATACCGGAGCTTCCCCCTTCATCACTGAGAATTCCTTCTGGAATTTTGCCCTTTTCTATGAAGAGCAGTGTGGGGCACAATTGACGACAGGGTGTATCTCCCATCTTTTTGAATTTTCCCGCGGTTTCGCATTTTCCTTTTGAGGAAGCAGTGATTTACAGTATTTTCATGTGATTACCCTCAGTGCACTTTCTAGCCGTCAACTCCAGTCTTTTCATTTCTCATTATTATGGTGGAGTAATAACGAAATTTTTTAATTGAGTCCAGTTCAGTAGACTTATTGTTTCAAATCTTTACATTGAATTCTTCCAAACTGTGGTTGTTTGAGATTGAAAACTATTTCTACGCTCATAGGTACCCTTGAGACAGTTTTGAAGCTTTAATTTGGTATGTAGCCTCCTTAGGACTTCATCGTGACGCTGTCCAGGCCCCGGATCAGCTGAGTGGCTCCTAAAGCTAATTTCTACACTATTCACTCTATGAAGCTGTAATTTGGTATGTAGCCTCCTTTAAGCAACAAATGCCTGCAATCAGCTGAGGGGCTCCTACACCTAATTTCTAATAATTTTGTTACACGAAAAAATAAAAATTGTAACAAATTGTAACACAGCGACGACCAATTATTACCAGCACTCTTCGGTTGGGTTGTAACGACTCCATTTTTCTTTCACAATGCTAAGCAATTATACATATACCTAATTAAAGGCGCATTGAAGTTATAATAATGTTAATCGTTATTTTCTTTTACTTGTAACACAAAACACAATGTAACACTTGTAACACATGTCATGCCATGTTTTACAGGGAGCATGTAGTGTAGACGTATCTGCTGTTGTGTAGATACTCAACATCAGTTTACTGATTTGTAAATGAACTCTGTGAGTAATGACGTTTTAGCGAATTTTCGAAGAAAAGGAAGCTATTGTTCTTTTATAACATTTTCTCAATTTTCGTTGATAACCAGACATGTTCTTTTTAACAGATTAGGAGGTTAGAATAGGACAGACGACTTTTCCGATCTGAATGGTAAACCTTCCCGGAATTAGAATGATACACAATAAACACAATAAATTTCACAGTGTGTGGCATTCTCATTCTATAACCTACACTAGTTGACACAATTTTGGGTCGGCCTTGTATACGTTTTTTGGGCCGCTTAATCCGAATCCGAGGTCCGTTCTCAAAGATTTGAAGATGAATAAACGTGGTTGTTACTTGTTGTTGTTCTTCACGGTTCATTTGCTCTAATCTGATAACGGAACAAGATATCGCAATTCAGACTTCACCATCGTGTTCGGTTAGAAAAAAAACTTCAAACTAAAAATTCACTTGTCACATACATTGTTTCTTGGTTGGAATTTCTGGGTAATTATCCCCTCCCAAACTCCCCAACACACATCCCCCCTTAAAGTGTCCAGATTCTGCCCATATACGAATTTAGCCTTTTAATTGCCGAAACTGATTTTTTGTGCGAATTTGAAATTTTTCATCTCAATTCTAACAAAAGAGTTATCGTCTGGAAAGTCACATACCTACATGAATAATTAAATATAATTATTGGTTCTTTTGACAGTGAATTCAGGATGGTATGGAACAGATTGTGGTATAGAATTTTTCTCCTCAGAAATTCGAGTTTTAAACATATTGTACCGAGAAAAATAGCTTCTTCTTCTTCCGAAATTCGCTAAAAGGTTATTAACTAAAATATCGGTATTTGTACCATTCTCACACCGATTCAAGTAAATGAATCGGCGCATATCGGACCGTTTGACGAGTAAAATAAAATTTTCTTCAGGCGGTTCGAGTTTGGAAAACTTTACCGCTGCCAGAGCGCATTTCACATTCCGGTCGCGTAAAGAAGATTACGATGGTGGAGTGAGTAGATGATGTTGATGGGGGGTGAAGGTGGGGGGAGTGAAGATGGGGGGTGATGATGGGGGGTGATGATGGTGGTGGGGGGGATAACCGCGGAAAAGGCGTGGCGGATGGATGCGTGCTCCTCCTCCCCACCACCACCACCACCACCACTCGGTCCTGCCACCCCCCCGCCAACCGCCCCTCGCCCACAACTGCCGCCTCCTTTCATGTTATTGAGCGCTCGATATCCACCGACCGCGGCCTCAGGGTTTTGTCTTCTCGTTCGAATCCTAAAACTACTTGCTCATAAAAAATAAATAAAAAAATAAAATAAAATAAATAAAAAGTGCTCCTTTTCTTCAAAGCAGAAACACCTTCCAACTCCGTTTCCGCGAATTCAAAGAACGAGAGAGAACGCTGGACGAGATTTGGCAACTGATGATTAGTCCAGTCACAATAACAAAAACTCTGCAAATTCTTGTACACAACGGTTTATTATCTTCTTTATGCAGATCACCCTTCAGTATATTTCACTAAATGATAGATTAATTATTATTATGAATTACCATTAATTTTATCAAGTAGTATAAATTATTATACCTATATTAATGATGTTGACACACACTTATTATATATTAATTATTGTTAATGATACTAATTATTAGCACTTGAATATTGCTAATTATTAATGATAATAATATCTGAAAACCATGTGAAGTTCGAATCAGCTGGGCCAGTATGAACATTGATACGACTGGCTGCCGCCTGATTCACCCTCATGATGACGACGTTGAACTGCTCCAATTTCGAGCTCTCATTGTGAACGAACGACTGGTCGTACAAAGCTCCGCACGGTCTTGAAAAATTCTAAAAATTAAACTCTATCTAAATTCGAACTAAAAACTACACCGTTCCCTCAACATTTTTCGAGATAGGAAGTTTTCAAAATGAATGTTAAATTGACCTATGCCTTAGGTCCTAGGGTTATGAAAAGTGAAAAAGTGAAAAATAAATTTCGTTTCAAGTGTAGCGGAAGTGAAAATGTTAGAAAATTTCATAATTCGAAACATTTAAATGGAACGGTGTAGTTTTTAGTTCACAATCAGATACAGTTTATTTGTTAGAATTTGTTACGACCACCCGCAGCTTTGTACGACCAGCCGTTCGTTCACAATGAGGGTTAAAAGTTGAAGCATTTCAAAAGGTGTTCAGATATCGAAATTAATGTTTTTTGCACCCGGAGGTAACCCCCCCCCCCCTTAAGCTCGGCGAAGGGGGGGGGGGGGTACCTAAGGTACTCAACGACCTATTCTCATACCCACCTAATATGTATTTCATATGCACCTATATGAAATTTGCGTACTTTAAATAATAATAATCAAACTACCATTTAGTGATCTAGACAGAAGGGTAATCTGCACAATGAAGATGATAAACCGTTTGCAGAGTTTTTGTTTTGCCAGTACATGTGTTTTGTGAGATTCTGCAGATACATCATCCAGAGGTTGACCTCACATCCCGTCACCTGGTGATTCACATTGGTGAGTTTTGTTCCAATTCGTTTGCATTCCCCAACTGCATCATTCATCCATTTGCGGACATTTACACCATCTTGCAACTCCCTTGTTTCATCATCTACAAATTCCCAGCGAATTCGGCAATAACATTCTCAGCTTGTCGTTATCAATTCCTTAGGTTTCTAGTGCTTTTTGAGACATTTGAAAGAAAAAAACGCGAATAATCCTAATGCATCCACAATTTTGATTAAAGGGTTTCGTATAGGTTTTAGGGCACCCTGAATCAAGTGAATCTTCTACACGGCGTTAACTACGTTCTTAGATGTGCGATGCAGGACGATACAGACTGGAAACTACGAAGAGAATTAGTTCCGTTCAAGACTAAGAAAACGAATTCAATTTCGATTCTATAGGGCTGCGTGGCGTCTGAGAGATCAATAACCTGCTTTGCACAATCCACGACTAATTAATGAACCGTTTGGAATAAATTGCGGCAATTTCATAGGACTCGGGAAAGCATTTTGATTGGTGGGTTTGAAAAAGTTGTATGAACCAATCACGAGGGGTCGGAACTTGTTTCAACGTCCATTTTTCCAGGGAACCCTCATCTTCGTTCTGTAAAACACCCCACTGAAGAGAGAAACTTCAAAACTACGAGTAGAAAACCAATAATTACGGTGATAAGGAAACTTTTCTCTCGTTCGAAAACTTCGGTTTTGGCAGAAAGATTACAATTTCTCATTCATTTTTCTTCGAAAAGGGAATTTATGGTTTCTTACGAAATTTTATTTCCTTTCATTTCGACAACTTCCCCGTCTCGAATCAGAGCCGGTGGGTGAGTTGGGGAGACCAGTTATTTTCCTGCGCTTTGTCACTTTCAGATTAACCGATCTCAACACAAAACCGATCAAAAAGAAACAAATTTGTTTTATATACCTGTAGATAATTAGTTACGAGGTACGAGGAATGAATATAATTCATGAACTTCTTTTTTGTGTTTGAGGTTTACCAGTATCATTAATATAAAATTATCCATAATTCATTCCAGTAGTTCCGTACACGTTTTCATAATTCACAAAGGAACATCAAAGATCAGACTCAAAATGTTTGCGATTTGGTTCCTCATTATTTCTGTATATATAAAGTGAAATGAATCAATGAATTATTAATACGATTACTATTCATTTTCCTTCCAAGACCATAGAGCCTGCATTCAAATATCTCGCTCTGTACCAGGAAGTATGCAAATAAGGGCAAAAGTTGAATTGGTACACACAGAAGATGCGACGATGCCATTAATTCGACTGTGTTGTGGAAGAGTGGATTGTGCCAGGACTGTGCAAATTGGACTAGTTTACCGTATAGGAAATATTAACAGCTAATAATCAATTTGAATCAATTGAATAATCAATTGAATAAAAAATACTCGTTACTTTGAATAAGAATTTCATAAGGAGTCATACAACATCACAATTACCTAACTCTGAAACTCTAAACAATAAAACCTTTCCTATTTAGTATTTGTAAAAAAAAAATTGGACTCCTTCTAACGACCTTTTTCCGGTACTCAACCACAACTTTAATAAGAGGAGATGAAGAGGGAGGAGAAAGAAAGTGTAATTTGTTATTCTGTCACCCATTTTTCTTCTAATTAGCGTCGAGAATGCGCTCATTTTTCTCCGGAGTGGCGTTAATGATTTGCACCATCATTCATACCGGCGGCACCTTGTTACGCACTGGTTTCCCTTCGAAAAAAGACTTTTTCAACGACTTTTCAAGCTTTTTCATCATTGGGTAGTTCATCACTAGTTCAGTATTCCAATTATATTTTGGCCGACCAAATTCACGGGTTGATACTTGGACCTATTTAACTCGACAGTGATAAATTTATTACATTTATTACACGTACTATCAACAAATATCTAAAATTACTTCTTTCTTCCCACTAGCTGTTCCCACTATGAAAATCTGCCTGAAGATTCAAGCTCATGTTGCTGATGTTTTTGGTTTATTATTTTCCGGTTTTCTGCCTTCGAGCCATCAACTAACAACTATTCATGTTTTTATTGCCGTGCATGTTTTTACTCTGGCACACAAATTCGAAAAGCGACACCAAAACGCTGCGGAAATTCATCTTCGCCATTTTTCATCGTACAAAAATCGTTCACCCCTTTTTGAAGAGCTCTTGATTTATGTGAATAAGAGCATAAGAGCAGCTCAAACACACACGAATTTGAGAAATTAAAAAATCTGAAAATCTGTAGAACGTAGAATTCTCTTCCAAAAATAACCTAGGAAAAAGTAAATCTCATGAAAATGTCTTCATTCAATAAGCCTTTCAACGGTATGGCCAACTTTGAGATTATCTTGTTCCTTCGATCAAAACTTCAAGTTTAAATGCAAAAAAGTTAGAAACTTTAAAAGAGGGGTTAAACAACATTTTTTATGCAAGTTTAAAAGTCCAAATGTTCACTTAAAAGCGTAGGTAATTGAAAGACCTGTTTTCAAAATGCCCACCGTTATTTCTTATGCATGCTCCACTGTCACCTTGTACGTCAGACGTTCTTGGACTTGCCTCCTGAATCTTTCTATCAAAATCTTGTATGTCTTGTACATATGTAGCATAAACAATCCCCAAACAAAAAAGTCCATTGGTGTGAGGTCCGGCGACCTGGCGGGCCAGTTGATCACACTCAAGAGTACTACCAATCCAAGGGGTAAAATTTTGGGTTAGCCAATCCCGAACTCTTCTGCTGTAATGTGGAGAACATTTGGATTTTTTAAACATGCATGTTGTCGTCACAATCTTTTGCATTAAAACCATTTTTTACATTTTTTCTACCCTCTGATCAAACTTCAATTTTAAAGTGCCTGACTTTTTTTTGCATTTAAACTTGAATATTTGATCGAAGGATAATCTCAAAGTTGGCCATAACTTTGAAAAACTTTGCCAGTTTCCAGGATTTTTTTGGAAGGGTTGTAACGTTCTACAGATTTGCAGAATATTTATTTTTTCAAATTCGTCTATGTTGAGCCGCTATTATGATTATTAGTTGGTACTTCTCAAGAATCAAAGTACACTAATCTTATAGCAAATTCAACGCTAATTCCGACAATGTGGTCACAAGTTAAAATTGAATGGAGTAAAGTGGTGAAATTGGAGTTTAAAAGAGAAAAACGTGGTTTTCCTGAAAAACCTTCAAAAGATCATATAATATTCTTGTCTCAATCCGTTCTCGAGATCATATATATATGATAGATATATATATCATAATCATTCGAGAACGGATTGAGACAAGAATATGCGGTTGGCGGCATTTCACTCCATTTTTGATGTAGTTTAACGGACAAATGGCTTTTGTATCTAGGTGTGGATCACGTTTTGTAGATACTACGTAGGTACGTATAGGAGATTATGGGTTTTGCCATTTCTCGAAAACGGCAGCAGTTTCGATTCTAATTCCAACGTGATTATATTCTGTCAACCATACGAAACAAATTTGTCGCCATTTTTGACAAACTTAAATCGCATTTAAGCTCACCTTTCATCACTAGAACTCGTTACTAAAAGTCACAGTGACGACACCTCCACAGACAGTCAATGGAATGGGAGCATCGGACGCTTTCTAGCGGCCAATTACAGCACTACGAGTGAGCTCGTCACCGTGCAGACGTCCGTCTTGCGAGTTTGAACGACCTAATTAGACGAACCCGTGATTAGATGTGACCTTTTCGTCGTACAAGTGCGATTTGTGTTGACATTGTGACCGCAGAGCGTGAGTCAGTGAACTCAGATACGAGAAGTCTCTTCGCCTCATCAACGTCCAGATAAAATGAAAAGGGATTTTTTTGTCTTTACAATCAATTAACGGTGAGCAACGCCTGGAGAAAAAATCCAACCCGCGACGGCGAAGCCAACGAGTGACCTACTGACCTTCCCGGAAACCTTGTTCGGCTGAAAATACTTCGACCTCCCAACGATATTATAATTTCGCCGCGACTCACAAAATCCCCCGCGAAACCCTTCAAGTTCAACAATAAAAATAATTCTCTCTCAAGGAGAAATCCCAAAACCCCCTCCCACAACTTACTAATTCCATTCATTTTATTCCATTCATTTTTGACTTTTTTATAACTTCCTCCTCAGCAACGCGGATGAAAAGATCCTTTTGGAAACAAAGTATGAAAGGCCGCGTAACTTCATTTTGGTTTTCCGAAAACCTCACCCATTCTTCTGTACAGACTACAAAAATTAATTAAATGATGTTCACGCTTCACTGGTGCGTAAGCATAGCCACAATCGTGTTCCCAACAGTTCCGTGTTCTTGGATCTGAAAACCTGTGAGTGCTGAGCGAAATTGGGTTTTACGTTCCCTGAAAAGATTTAACACGCAGAGGTACCTCGTTATTCCCTTTTCTCGACAGGCGATACTCTTCATAAATCACAAGGATGTTGGTAAAGGGTGAGGGTGGACCCTTTGAGGTCTCCTTGCGAAAAACACGATATCTGGATACTACACATTAGTTTTTCAGGTCAAAATGTGGAAAAAGGTAACGTACGTCATAAGTAAAGCCCGGAATTTGCGTATTTTGCATATTTCGACTTTCAAGTGTGAAACCTCGTATTTAGACGTTTTGAAGGTTTTTGAATTTATTAGCGCCTTTTAAATTGAAATCAAAATGTCATATTTCTCATATTTCACAATGTTGTTATTGCTCGAATGCGTGATTTTATAACGTAAAAGAACAGAGATGAGCTCAGCCCCGAGTTGTCACATTGGTCCCATTCCAGCAGACAGATAGCAGCGATTCTGTGGAAGGCGGTATCTCGAGATTCGCACAGAAGCGATACGGAGTCCTGCTCAGCGGCCACTATAGATAACGGCCATTTCGGTTGTTTCAAATGAAGTATGAGGCAGGCCTAGTGATGTCAAGAAATCATATCGACCGATTTCTCTCTTGCCAATCATATCCAAGCTATTTGAATAGTTACTCCTCAAAAGACTGAAACATCAATTCGGATTTAGAGAACAACACTCCACAATAGACCAGGTACACAGGATCTGATTGAATGCTTGTTAGAAGAAAAGAGAATGCACTGTTTTTCTAGATGTCTCGCAAGCGTTTGATAAAATATTGCATCAGGGATTACTCAAAAAACTACAAAAGGATCTTCTGACCCAATTCTTCTAAATTCTGAACTCATACCTCGCAGTTATTCACAGTAAAATACGATGATGAGGAAATTAAATGCAGGTGTTCCACAAGACAGTGTCCTTGGCCTCCTGCTGTATTTGCTGTACCACAACCAGTGGATACACATAGCAACTTTTGCTGTTGACACTGCTATTCTTGCAGTTGGAAACTTCGCTGCAGAAGCCACCAGTAAACTACAATCGACACAATCTGCTGTCAAAAATGTACTAAGCTGGACAGAGCAACGGAGGATGACGTTAAACTAAACGAAATCCATTCATATCAATTTCACAAGTCTGAAGACAGACGTAATCCCATTAAAGATTAACTCGCAAACAGTAGCCCAAACGGACGAGGCGAAATACCTTGGCATGACTGTCGACTGCAAGCTCAATTTAAGATTCAGGAAAATTTCCTGGTTGGTAGGGAAACAATCAGGGCTATCAACCCACAATAAGTTGCTACTATACCTGCAAGTAATTAAACCAATCTGGACTTATGGGTGCCAACTGTGGGGTTGCACAAAGAATAGCAATAACATAAGTGGTCTACTGGTTTGGTCCTCTTCAGTCTCCGTTTGTCTCCTCTGTTGTCCAGTAGGCTCAATACTTCAACATTTGGATGTGTGTGGAGCCGATATTCGTGATCCATTTGCATGCTTTCTCATAGCTTTGCCAACGTTTCAAAATAAAGTTCTGCGGCCCATTTGTCGAGGCACCTTGGTACATACGAACAGCTGATCTCCATCGTGACCTACAGGTAGGCACATTTGGCAAAACTATGAGAAAGCATGCAAATGGATCACGAATATCGGCTCCACACACATCCAAATGTTGAAGTATTGAGCCTACTGGACAACAGAGGAGACAAACGGAGACTGAAGAGGACCAAACCAGTAGACCACGACTCACTAAGTGTGGAATGATGTGTCGTGGATATAGGTAGTGATCTATATACCACGGAGAATCACGTGTGGAGTGATGCTGAAGAGGACCAAAAATGTGTTGAGAGAATTTTTTTGAAAGGTAAAAAAACCCCTCAGCTCTTTCAAGATCACTACATTGTTGTTTTTCTTATGCGGCATTGTGTAGTTTCATAACCACGACCGATATACAGGAGTTTGAACAAAAACTGAGTGCTTTAGCTCCAAGGAGGAAAAAAAGTCCACTCCCCGCACAGAAAGCATTGTTGATACTGACCAGGCGGCAATGTCAGCAAACTATCCGCATCCGAGGGAAAAGGAAGTAAATTGATAAGAGGACGGTCGGGCAGGACGGTACAAACGAGGGGGGTTTTCTGCCAGGCCTCTCAAGAAAAGGGCTGAGTCCGGGAAATCGATACTGGAAGGGCGAGGGGCTTTTAGGATCCTCCGAGAGCTTCTCGCAGACCCAGAATCCACGCGGATCGCAGGCCCACTTTCCACAGCCGGCAGTGCATGATGAGAAGCAGGGAGTCGCCAGACGGTGCGACATCAGGACAAACTCCGGTTTGTAACAGGAAGAAGCTGTTCCATAGCCCGTAATGTGGGACGAACGATGAAGGCGAGGTGTATTTTCAATAGAGAACTGCTCTAACCGACCATGAACATTGTGTTTAGGGAAAGGACACCAGTTACAGACAGGTCTAAGGAATTTTCCTATTTTTTAGTTGGTGCCCTATTATTAATAGTTAGAAACTTTTCCTATGCCGTAAAACCGGGTGACAATAAAAACGTGAGGCAAGAACACGAAAATGAAAGGGGTGTTATACATAGTAGGTCGATAGTAGCCTCCTATCGTTAGTTTTTTATCTATCGATAGTTTTTGTATTTTGAACTTGGGAATTTCTCGAAACGTGTCGAAAACCGAACAGGTACCTACAATACTCCTCTTTCTAAGAACTTCTTGGGCAAGAACTAGAAAACCAGAAGGCTAGGAGTGGAATAGTGAAATTCTTGTGATTGAATTTCGTTCAATTGGGTCTTTTTCTACCCTGTTTACACATTTATATTTATTACAGTATATTTCCTTTATTAATCACGTTTTTAAATCAGACCTTGATAATCCTGGAGAATACCAGGGAACCGGGCTAAATGTTGGTTGATTCTGTTATTTCGTTAATCGCGAAGTCGTAACAAGTACAATAGCTAAACAGATAATTCCGCTGGTAATATAAGCACAATTGAAGTACGACTTTCGGAGTGATCGGTAGTCACATACAGGAAAAAAACCTCCTGACCTACGGAAAAATTTGCCAGTGACGACGTTAACCGTTGTACTGAGTTCGGTGAGCAAGAAATTCGTTTAATCAAGTTTTGAATTGAACGGCGAAAAACACTGTTTCGCGCCTCGGGCGGTGTCAAAATCACTCGCTAACTTCCTTTTTTTCCACCGTTTTCAACCTGTTCAACAATTTCAATTTATCTTTCACGGATAAAACTCTTCTCTTGGCAGACATGAAGCGATGTACAACTCAACTGAACACGTACCGAATGGAAAATGTGAATCTTCTATCAAACTACGCTTATTAGCATTTTCATAGGAAAGTTTTGATCCAGTTTTGATTTTTCCACCCTTCATGTTGTTTGGGTAGTTGAAAACGAACTACTTAGACTGAGTTCGAACATGGACGTCTTAGGCGTGCAGAAACTGTTTTATTGAAACAAAGTAGGGTCGCTAAAAAAAACATTGATTCGTGCATGTACAAGTTAGGTGTTAGGAAGAAAATCAGTTAATGTCAGTGATTCCCTAAACGGAAGAAATGCAATAGAAAGAATTGTTGTTGCCTGTCAAATTCAATCCACATGTCTATGGAATTATTGGAATTATGTCAAACACAGTCATTTATACGAGCATTAACATAAGAACTACCTACTCTCTATATCGAGAAATTTCTGCCTCGAATCATTAAGACTTACCTACCTATTAAAAAAAACCTTGAAAAATCATGAATTTGAAAAAGATGTCTTTGAAAAATGAATTGTTTTGTCGATTATAAAAAGTATTAACACTGCTAATTGCGTATTTTTTGAATTTCTGAAGTTGTATAGAGTTCAACATCATTGAAACATTATCGAAACACGGATACTTTCCCCGAAACTCCTGGATTTTTCATTGTCAAGGACATTTGTCTAGGTACTTCACTTATGTACAAAATGACTTTTGCAAAAAACCTTGGTTTTTAAAATATAGGCGAAAAACCACAAAATGTGCCAAAATTTTAGCATCAAGTGCAAAATTAAAACACATTCAGGGAAACATTTCTGCCAGCAAACTGCAGACACAAATGCTGAAAAAATCCAAACTAGATCAAAACTTTCCTATGAACCCTATTTTCAGAGCTAATATGACTGGGCTATATCTGCATTACACGTGCGGCAAGCCAACAAAATCTCCTTTGATCGTGTTTATATCGAGTATTTGCGAACCACGAACCACTTTAACGGCGGTAACTCCCTCACACAGAACATTCACAGTTCGATAAATAGCGGTCGAGCTTAGGAAGAATTTATGCGTTTAATTTGTTCACCTAAAATTCGCTATACCCTGTTGAAACCCTTTGGGCCGAGATTTCGGTTCGTTTAATCGCAATTCGACAAATCGAGGTCATTTTATGGCATGTAACACGAGAGATCTGCAAAAGTGTAACACATCGATACCTGCTGGAAAACATTCCATTAATGGAACTTGTGCAGGTTGTTTGGGGGTGATGTGGGATAACTATGCCAAGTTATCGAATTCGAGGACCCTGCATAAGTCTTCTCATAAGCTCGGTAGGTAACAGTGATAACCTCTCATTTCGCCAATCACAGATTATGCCGCCTACTTGATCAGAAACGAGGTTAGCATTTAGGTGGGCAGTAAATACAATTCCCACTGAAATTTGAACCGCCAGTCGAAAAAATACAAGGTTTTCATTCATTAAATGCAAGAAAGAAAAAAATGGCCCAAACATGAGATACGAGGTTACTACTTCTCCGCTTGTTGATGAATGATGATTAAAGTTTCCATGATGTTTTGGAAATGTTTTACTTCAAACCTTTTCGAAATAATTTGACTTATCTTATGATGGGACCTAGAAAAAGTGAAAAGAACTTCCTTCAAAATAAGTACATTTCACAGCGTTAAAAACAAAGTATTGAGACCGATCTCTCGAGAGGGTAGGAAATGAATAGGTAAGTTACTACCGCATAAATAATATTACGGCTTTTTGAACGGAGGGGTAACCAAAATAGAGCTGAGCGATGCCGTTTGTTTGATGTATGGATATTAGCAGCGGCAGAAGGTCGTGGGGCGGGGTGGGGGGCCTGTAAGGGAAATTCATAGGGGTTTGAGAAGATTCATAGGCCTTCGCTTCAAAGTTATGAAGGAAGAAGGAATATCCGCTTATCAAGCATCCCCTTTACTCAATCCCACATCCCATTCATTTTGGAGGAAAAGTAAGTTTCAAAAGGGGGAAGAAGTTTTGGAAACGAGATTTCCCTCAGCATTCCACCTGGGCAGAGCTTTTAGTACGAATTTTCACCTAATATCCAAAAATTGATTTCGTTGTTCAATCGAGGTTTCGAAGTTGTGGATTCCACTACTCCCTAAAGTTATCTCTAACATGGTTTCAGACCAAATCCCCAAGGCCAATACAGCGTACTTAACCCTTCCCTGTGGAAAAAAAAAACCAAAATGTTCGTCTACGCGAAAATTAACCGTTGCATGACTCATTGGAGGCAGTTCATTCTCGAGAATACAGTCAAAATGGGCTGACAGACAGATTGAGTCTCTTGACGACTCTTAGCAAGTTCACAAAGTCCACAAAGCCACCAAATAGGTACACTAGAATGGCCCGTAATTCCCAATTATTTAGTAGGTAATATGAAGAATTACTACAATTCCAGTGTTTCTAGTGGTCTTTAGTAGTGGGTTGAAGTTATACGATCAATTCAAATTCTTTTCAAATACCGGAGAAAACTGTACCCTTCCATCGAATATTTTGGGGGCACGAATCCAGAATTACGGGTCATTAACATGGCTTTTCATAACAATTCTCTAAGACCGTCAATTAGTAGGAGCTCAAAGTACGTACATTCCTATTTACGTGGTATTCCGCTTCCACAGTACAGTTATACATAAAGTATTCCTTGAGAATTGGGAATACTGTTACGTCTACGTTCAACCTCATAGAACGTTACGTCTACGTTCAATCTCATAGAACTTACGTCAACGTTCAACCTCTTAGAACGTTACCGCAACGTTCAATCTCATACAACGATACGTCGAAGTTGGTCTTAACGTTGAGAATGTTAACATTGGATTCATTGTATACGTTACGTAGTTTTTCATTGCCTCAAGAGTCGTGACATTAGGAACGTACCTGAAACAGAATTAAATAAGAGCATTAGGAATAATTTACAGCGTACAGATAATAAAATCGAATGAACTAATAACCACAGAATGGGTGGCAGGCAACAAGAGCTTACAAGGGAATCATGTACAAATAACATCAATCGAACGAATTTATACAAATATCAACATTCATCTTTTCTCTCAACTGTAGACTTCGTTGAACAATTCAATTTCATGACCGTTTGGACACAATTAACGAAGAACGAACAGAATTGTTAAATACCCAACCATTTTTCATTATATGCTTCGGCTGAACCGTGTAATGAAAAAAGGGACGTTCTCGAATCAAGCAAGGGAAATTCATTAATTACACGTTGATATAGGTACAGTATCCACAATAACCACTGAGTTACAAGGGTCTACATGCTGAACGAATTGGGAGCTACTCATATTAACAGTGATTGAAAAATACTTAAAGGTTAACATTCCAGTGGAATTTATTTATAATTGTATCCAAGCAGACATTTGGAACAATAAAACGTCCAATCGACTCCGGTTGGATGACCACTAATGAAACGCCAATTTTCCTAATTAAAACATAATAAGCAATAGTGAACATCCAATTTCCATTTTTTTCATGCAATGTATTACAAGTGAAACTGAGTCCTTCGAAGAATTCCAAAGCTATGATAAACCAATAAAACGAAATTGAACTGTGCAGACAACCCTGGAAACAAGATCAATCCGAAGAATTGCGAGACTGTGTTCATGGAAATTCATGTTCAATCTAACGTTTTTTTTTTCAAAACGCACCATCTCATTGACAAACTCGTACGCGTTTAAAAAAGGCTCTTAGAATCTAGAGATGGATTCAGAATTCCCTGAAACGGAGTTGTACAGAAACCTTCGGAATGATGTGCGTACTCAGAAAATGAGCTGTTTTCAACTAACATCATCCGGATTTATGATGATTCCTGTCAAAGGAGAGCTCGTCTCCCTGCAAGATAAGTTGAGGAGGTGAAAAGCAAAAAGGGAAATTTTTTCTCGATTTCGAGTTTTTTTACTGGAAGGCACAAGTCCGTGACATCCTTCCTAATTCCCCTTTTAAAGTGTACGCGAATAGTAGCCTTTTCTTAAGTAGCTGTCACATGTCACCTGCTATGTAAAATGTGTGTCGAGTGGTGTCAAAAAGGACATGTCTTCCACAGTAGTAACTAGTAATGGTCACATGTCCAAACCCGAAGACCAAGCATCTTTTTTCCTCATGTCAATCATCTGAAAAATCAGCAGGTAGCACCACTGTTCAGACATATCTGTAAACCTAATGCTCGCCTGTATCAAAAGATGCTGTGGGTTCAAAAGATGATTGGGAAAGCCTCAAAACTGGCTATCATGTCGTGATTCACAGCTTTGGTTATCGAGCGATCTATTGTACTGGGCATCACAGGACAAGATTTTCGCTCATTGTAAATAACATAATGCCTTACTGCTGTTCACGTGTTGTTCCTATAAGTTGTTCTAGAATATTCTTTATATCACCCAAAATTCCTAAACTGCCGATAGGGATCTATCCCTCCCCACGAGTTTTGCTTGTTTAATTCCTCCATTTCGGCTTCGCATCACCGAACGGCTCATCCCGAGAATTGCCAACTAGGAGCGAGGAGTTTGAGCACATTTTGATGGAGTTGTTCGACTCCCACGCTGGATTCCTCCCGTACAACTTGTTGATGGTGTTTACATTGGGTTCCGTGTAACTTGGTTCTCGTTTGTTCAACATTTCATACGTCGAATGACTCGAGTTCGCGCGGCTCATCTTTAAACTAGCGGACGATTTTCCACAGACCCAATTCAGACGCAGAGAAAACATACGAAGAAGTCGGCCTTGGCCTGAGCTGGAAGAATGTTTAATTAGTGGTAAATAAAATCAAAGGTAACGGTAAAGTTTCGCGCGAAGAGGACTCATGAACACATTTTGGAGGATTGTACCACTAAGTACAATATGGATAACATGAACGTCAATTTCTTCAGGCCAACAAACTGATAACCAAAACATCTGCTGTTTTTTAGAGAACCGCTGAGCCTACAGATACTGTGTGTGCTCTCAAAATGAAGCTTATGGCATTTGCTACAACTTCTTTCCATACCTATGGCATTTGACGTAGGATGCGTATTTTTGAAGTTATTTCACAAAATAACTGACCATATCGAAAGTTTTTCACTTTTAGGAATATTAGGCCTGTTTTTGTAGAATTGCTCTGGTCTCAAATTGTAGCAAATTTAGTCTAGTTTAAGAGCGTATATAGTGATTATACCCTTCCTCTAATGAGATATTGAGCAAAAAGCGAAAAAGTCTGAAAATGTAGTGGTTTTTTTTTTTTTTTTTGCTATAACACCGGTCGCACAGGCCTTTGGAAGATGCTTTTCTGGTTTCTTGCTATTCATTTGGGTCCCAACAACATGAAAATCTTGAAACGTAAACCAACAAATTTTGAGGGGGGGTTAAAAAAATTTTTTCTTTGGGCGATTCCAATGGTTCATTATCGAAGATAATAAACCAAAAATGCATAATGACCTGACCTTTTGCAAGCACGAATGTAGATCTTGATTGGACTAAACGTCCAATGGCCACAAATGCTAACGCAGTGTGCAGTTATTCAACGGTCCGTGTCAAGAATTGCGTTCGATCTCCCAAGAAGGATCTTTCAAAACCCGACTAAGACCCACTACATAGAAAAATATCAATAATACCGCAATTTAATAATACCTACCACCTTTTTTTCAAGGAGCAGTTGTTTATTTTATAAGATTCAATAATAGCATATATAAATTTTAAGAAAGGTTTGGATACGTTACTTCAAAAATTTGATTGAGGTCACTGCATGGCTGAAACTCTGATTTGGTCCATACATTACGTCGGTCTTTGATTGTTGTTACTTTTCAACGAAGTCACTTTATATTCAACTCAGCTCTCCGTTCATATGAAATCGACGTTACCCTGAAAGAAAAGCTCTTGCGAAGAGTCATGAGTCATGAATATGTGAAGTCTACAGACCTCCCGAGTCATGAATTACTCGGATTAGCGTTCACGACCCGAACAACCGCTTACCTAAACCCGTTTGAAATTTAATACCGTTTTCTAGTGGAATTCCACCCAGCCGTATTATAGTACATTATAGATATTTCAACGAGTAGAACAATAACAATTAGGTACACGACTATCGAGCGCGACATATTTCTCCATATTTCCGTCTTCTGTTGAAATGGTTCTGGTCCTTAGGAAAGTCAGAGAGAAGAGAAAAGGTCAAGAGGTACTCGATACCATGGATAAAATACGCCTCAGAAACCTTTACAAAACCACACCCTTCTGAGATCGGCGGAATTCGACCACTTTTCATTCGCAAGGGGGAAAATCCGTGGATGACGTTGATCTTAATCGACTTCCCTGTCCCTACAGTATTTGCTCCGAGCAGAGTAAAGACTCATTCTACAAATTCAAAATCGGCATGGTTCGACTCCATTTCACGCGAAACGAATAACAGTAGAGAAATTTTTCGAAAATACCCAAGGAACACGAAAATCGTATTTAAATTTAGTTATATATAGATGTCTCCATTTGACGTGAATCCGTTTAATTTGTTTGATCGGATATTTGCACCCGACTGCGGATCGTACGAGCGGTTGGAGTGTACAGCAGGCAAAGGACACGTGCCTTCATTGAATTAGGTTTATTCGTCCGTTCAAATCAATACGACCAAACCGTTCATCCGCATCGCGCGAGTTCAGTTAGGACACCTAGTAACTATTCAATAGGTTTACTAAATTACTACACGACATCAGATGATCGCATAGTCGGGTGGTCGTAGGCTGGAAGCCCAATGAGGACATGGTGTAACTGTTAAACTAAGCGGTTATTGCCCAAAACGTTTAGGTTCAAATTCCATAATTTGCGATAGTGTATGTTTTGATTATTAAAATAGTTATTTCCAGAATTTTATTAAATTCCAGCAACAAAATTCATCTGCCCATCGCTGGGTACGCCCAGTGCACGCTCGGTTGTTGATATCAGCTTACCTTTTCTTGGAGAAAACGTTCTACGGATTTTTCGGTAGAATTTTTTAAGTTTCCTCATTTACGGAGTTTTATAGCAGTCTACGGAACATTACCAATTTGGTTGTAGCAACCCACTAAGAAATGAGGAAGATGGTGGATAGAGGACGTAGAAAGTTGTTGCCGGCGACTATTTTCCTCGGAAGAGCTCCAGGGTGCTCTTAGTCATGCCTCAGCCGCCCAAGCGATGGCTAACTAGGTTCAACAGAAAATTTCACACTCGGCAAATTCGAGTCGAAGCCTTGGGGCTTTTATCCACGGTCAGTGGCCAGGCTGGTACACAGAGGCTGACGGGGACTCATCGTCGGCCCGCTCGACTGTGTAATGAACTCCCGGCCGTCCCGCGCCCATCGATCTCTCGCCCTCTTGTCCATAAAGGGAGACGCCCACATTGAACACAGAACCCTCCATACATAACAGGACGTGGACAATGAAAGCTGGATACGAGTCGCACATGTGCCAATAATTGGAGCGGGTCGGTTTCCAAACAGTGGGCAAACCGCTCTGTCGCCCGATGATACGAAAACGTCTCTTCAATATTCAGCTATCAAATCAAACCACGACCACCCTAGTGTAACTGTCTACCGCAAACCAGAATCCGGATTTCCACACATCCGAAAATTTGTTCAAGTCAATTGTGGGGACCCCAGGTAGACAAGTAACATGTAAACTGCGCCCAGTTTCAAGAGATATTCATCCACTCTGAAGTTATATTCATTCGTACTACATAATAAACCTGCTTTGTTGACTTCTTTTTTCTAGTCCCCTTCGTAAAAACCTTCTAACTTACCACGAATAATTCAAAAATCGATTAAGATTCGATTCTTGGGTGTGAATTGATGACATTTTCACCGACAATTCTGCTTGGATGCAGGATATCCCAACTATGTTGGCAAATTCTGCCTGGATGCAGGCGCACTAATGGTCAAAACTGTTGGGCCAAATTCAAAATTTTCAACATTTCAATAAGCTCATAAGTTGAGGCGTTGACCTGGATAAGGTAGTAAGTCATGAAAACCTATTTTTACAGGGGAGCAATAAACGATTTTGACATGGATAAGGTAGTAAGTCATGAAAACCTATTTTTACAGGGGAGCAATAAACGATTTTGAATTTATTCATGAAAAATAAGCACATAATATGTATATTATGAGATCAATCTATGGATGTATATTGTTTTTTAAAGCACACAACATTTTAAAGTCACTCCGCATATTTCGAGGGTGAAGTGGCAACAAGGCCTACCTCAAATGGGGCTGAACAACACGGCCTACCTGAGATAGGGCTGGTCAACATGGCCTACCTCAAATAGTGCAGAATAACATGGCCTAACTGATATTTTCAGCCATATTGACTTTTTTTATTCAGCGGGATTCAAATTGAAATGCATTAAAATTATTCATCATCTCGTAAGTTGTCTGTTTAGTATAATGGCACCTGGAAGTGTTTATAGTTGCAGTCACGTATATGTTCCCAAATTTTAGAAATAAACAGGTTTTTGTGTCTCCTGTAAATTTTGTTTAAAACACTTAGGTCATGTTGTACAGCACCATTTGAGGTAGGCCATGTTGACCAGCCCTATCTAAGGTAGGCCCTGTTGTTCAGCCCCACTTGAGGTAGGCCTTGTTGCCACTTCACCCTCGATTTATTTATATAGAAAGTTTAAGATAAAATGCATGATATTTTGTATATATGAATTCCTACATAGACAACAAGACTTAGTCTTTTTTTGTAGGATCACTGACCTTTTTCCAATTGGTGGTAAAGAGTAAATTCTGGAGAAGTCATTGACAGACTTTCCCTTGTAAAGATGTTATGCTCCTTTTATGGTTCCAGGTTGTTGAAGTTTTTGTCTTAACGTGTGTAACAGGCAAATTGGCACTTGACATTTTTATCCGGGAAGCAGAGCTAATGTTAATCGGTGATGCATTGAGCAGAGATTGAGCACGACGTTGAAAGCCTGAACATGCAGTGCCTCTGCAATAATTTCAGCTATTTCTTCGGGGTTTGCCAACTCTTATTCTTTTTTTCGTGATCGCATGGCATATATGAGTGACCCGAAACTAGAAAATTAAAATCAATACAATCAAAGATTACCATTTTTAACAACAGCATAGATCATAATCATAAACTCCATCCAGTTTTTATTTTGGCCAGCGCAGTTGTCAGGCCAGTTTGTAACAATTCAACTGACTCTGAAACTGATGTTGATTATCTAAAGTAAACAGAAAGAGTGTGTCTCAGGAGGTTATGATAGCAGTGGTAAACGATTTCCTTACATAACCTGAGTGGTTGTGGAAACCTCAAACGTTCCTCCCATATCTGTAATGTACACTAGGCCACTGAATCCACAAGGATAACTTTATTATTTGTCTCTATTCCATGAAAATCATATCACGAATGACACAGCTTCCGTGGAAATTACAAGTGAATATTGTTGTAAACACGTTATGACTCTTCTCTTGAGAAACACTCATTGGTACAGCATTAACTTCACAACGTAATATTATGGGGACGAAGTTGTTGAAATATGTTCTGATAAAAATGGATGCCAAAGTACCCTCAGTGCAGCCTCACTTCGCACTAATAAAAATTTTAGTTTACTCAACAGTGAAACCTATCTAGGAAATTTCACATCGATGGTACTTGGTATCTAGTGGTAAAAAGGTAATTCAAGGAAACTACAAATAAATTACTACTACTAGTGGTGTCTAATAGTGTAGCGCCCAAGAATCAACATGAAGGTACTCGTATTTGAAGATCAAACGAGATTTGACAGGCGATGACGAAAAACAAGAAATCAGCTGAGGGCCTCCGTTCAATACCTATTAATATCCACTTCTTGAATTCGTACTTTCATTCTCCACACTCTCAAAATAGGGATTATCTCGCACTTTTGATGGAAGTTTTGCAGACAAACTGGAACGCATCTTCAGTATTAATCCTCATAATGCTCACAAGAAAGTTTACACCCCAGTAGGCCCTTTTAATCAATACGACAGAATTAGCATGAAACAACTAGTCCGAAGTTATCCACGGATTACACGGATAGGCCCGAGTGCTTCGGGTGGGATTAGACAACAGGTACCTTCAAAACAAGGCGAGACCCCCATCATTGGGTCGAATCAGATTACTGGCTCCAGACCCACCGTTTGAGGGAAAATCGCCTTTATACGAGTACTACGTGTGCTGCACAAGAGAAAGAACCAATAGACAAGTTCCAAACTACACTCGGGATTATGGAGTAACTACACTTTCTTTCGATGAAAGGAATCTCATGGAGAACTGCAGCTCATGGACAGATGCAGAGAGGGGACTTGATAAAATTCAAACACACCAACGAACTTCGACTTATGCTAAAGGTTTGTCGTTCATTGAAAAGAACAAGCAACAATTAAGACAACATTCACTTATTTACTGATTAGAAATTTTACGAAAGGAAAGAGTAAGCGTTGTAAATGTTCGAATCTTTTCTAACCCCATAAATATGTTATATATATAGGCTTCTATATAATAGCTAAGAGATTGCGGGTGAACGACTGGACCGATTTCGATGTTTGAAACACCATTCGACTCGAAATTTAATGTTCTTGAAAAAACAGAGTGACATTTTCAGTAGGATGCGTACTTTTCGAGTTATAAGCGAACAACTGAAAAAATTTCGACGAGGCATTAGACTCTCGAACGAGCCCCTGATCAGTGGTACCCTTCTGCATCCAGAAATGGAGTTCGAAGGAAATAGTGACCAAAAACGGGCACATGACACATTATGTTATCGTCTGAGTAAAATATCAGGTTACAAGATCAATGATGTCTCATCCATCACTCGGTACTCCGAGCGCTGAGTGCCAACTTTTTCTTCGAAACAACAACTACAATAAACTACTTGAACCATCAAGATATTGTTGGTCGATTGTGTACCTTCGAGTCGGTGGGGACGGAAAGTCCTTCATAACTATCTAAAACACATTGTGCAGCTTTGAAGAGCCGTACCTTCTCCTGTGGTGGTGTTAGGAACTTAGGGGTGGTCGAATTGTGTACAGGGGATCGTGGAGTTTTTAGAAGTAACCACTGGTCTGGAGGACACTGGGGCGGTTTTCGAAAAACTCCGATCTGTCGTCGCCACTCAGCTGCATTTCAACCTTGCGCGTCCTGATCACGTCCCTCATCGTAATGTAACTTCGCGTTGGGTGTAATGTTCGGAATAAACTGGTTCAACATTCAGGAACCCCCAAAACGGCAAAAACGCCCGACAATTTAACGAGAGTGAGACAGACAAGCTATGAAACAGCAGCCTATGCGCTCTGCCAGGAAGGATGCGATTGCATTGGGCCTTTCTGACCCCACTGAAGAGGATTTTGCATAAAGATTTAACATTGACAGCTCGATTGTCCATTGGAGGTGATGTCCACAAGAATTGTTGAACCAAATCCCTTAACTCTTTTCAGTAGCGACGAGACCCACTTCCACGTCTCTGGGGCAGCCAATGAGTAAAATTTTCGCTACTGAGCCAATCATAACCCACGGCCATCACGAAGGACCTCTACACTCCCCAAAAGCAACCGTCTACTGCGCCATTGCCGTATTTGGGGTGATTGGGCCTGATTTTTTTAGAGGAGAATGGACAAACTTTCCATTCCAAACTGTCACCTCTCAACGTTTTTTCCATTTAGTAAACGTTTTTGAGCCAGAATTGGAAGAACTTAGTGAGGTGACCGCTCTGGCAGACACCTGGTTTCAACAGGACGGCGCTACGGCCCACACAGACCAAATTTCAATAACAAAACCGAGGTAGGTGTGGGGTCGCCCTTGCGCTCACCTGATTTAAGCATTTGTGATTTTTTCCGGTGTTTGGGCTACCACAAGGAAAACTCTTTCAAACAACGACCTCAGACATTTGGATGAACTTAAGGAGGTACTAGTAATTCGAGAGGGTTAGCCGCTATATCCATCGAGATGAGCCAAAATGCCGCCTAAAGCTTTCAAAATAGGCTTCGTCAGTTCATCATATTCAGGGTTTGAGAAAAAACTACACGATGACTAAAATTTACCCCATTTTTGTAAGTTGTACCGTTTATTTTAATAGCTCTTCAAAACTACACAACCGCAGAGGGTACTGTATACTCGAGTAGGATGCTATAACTCTTAGGCCATTCAGAATACAAAACAACATAAATTATCTGCCCAGAGAAAAGTAAAAGCTTATGACATAATTGAGATGATGATAATGATGGTTAACCGAAAACAAAATCAACAGGATGTTCACATTTAAGCTTTAAACGTCAGAATCAATAAAATATAATTAATCAACCTCTTTCAAGTCGTTATATTTTATTAGGAAAATTCATAATACCCAAAAGTCATTTACTCGTAGGTGAGAAGTTTCTTACCATTTACAGCCACAAATTGATCTCACCCATTCACCATTTTCAGTTGGCATACAGTGGCCTTTTCAAATCGATTCCATCATTTGCCGCAGGCTAAGAAATGAAGATTTTCCCGTCTTCATTTACTGATTTTTCCGTCTTCATTTACTGATTTTTCCGTCTTCATTCACTGATTTTCCCGTCTTCATATACGAAAAACACACAGGAGCACTTGCTTCGATTGATATTCCTAAACCGAAAATACTTGATGAAATCACAAGTTCCCCATTTTCAAGATTAAACTATCGAGTAGTTACAAATAATAACGTTATCAATAGTAATGAGTCCTAATATCCAATCCTGAACCTGATTTTTCCAACTGAAAAACTCTGCAAATTCTTGGACAATGGTTTATTATCTTCTGTACAGATCACCCTTCTGTCTGGACCACTGTTCTGTTTTAATTTAAATAATAATTTAATTATTAATAATATTCTATATAAATAATAATAATATTAATAATTAACTCGATATTATCTCAAAAACTATGATATGCTTGTGCAGTTCGAATGAGCTGGGCCAATATGAACATTGACCCGACAGGCTGCTGCAAGATTCACGCTCATGTTGACGTCGTGGAAAGATCAGAATGGTCTTGAAAAATTCTCTGAACTGAACGCTGCTCAAATGTGAAATGAAAAATATACCATTCAATGTGAATTTTTTGAGATATGACGTTTTCAAAATGTCAAAATTCGTTTTGAACCCCTTCCAGTTTCAAGGATCGTATCCTTGGGCTGGTCTGAACCCGTAATTCAAATTTAATCATTTTAGGGCAAGGCTAACTCGGCAAAGTGGCGCGGGGGGTTAGTTTGTTTAAAACTTGCTGTAAAGCGTACAGTTGAGGGCATGAATTCGAAAGAGTTTAAATGTGTTGTAGAGTGTCCAAACTGACACTTAACGGCAAGAAAAAGTTCGGTGGGGGCCGATCCGACAACAAATAGCCAGCATGGTAACAAACTACTGTTTTCGGAAGGTTTCGCTTCTTTCATCCCGATGTTTTTTAAGCAAACGAGCTGACAACGATGGACGAATGCGAGTAGCGAAGAGTAAACGGTCTTTCGTAGGGTGAAAAAACAAATGGGGATCACACAGGTTGTTTTTACACTCGACGGATTCGCTCTTTTTCCACAAAGCTCGCCTTCGGACGCTGAATTCCTCCTTCTGCCTGCTGTTTTCATTCGATTAGACCGCGAAAAAAGTCGTTGATTCGGAGGAGAGGAGAGCGACATTGCGGGAAACATCGAAATTTATAGACGAAAAAGGTTATTTCGACGGACCACCTTGTGTTGTTTCTTAAGGACCGTACTCGTTGGAAAGACCGCTCGGTCATGGTAGATCCTCGTTCATGAAGGTAAATACAAGATACAATAATGAATCATTTAAGGGGGAAAACAGAGAAGGAGCAGCGGACGGGTCGACGAAGGGTATTTACGATTTAGAACGAGCTCTGAGAAAATGTCCCATTGGAGGAAGCGTATTGATAGAGCGAGGGAGCCCACTGATTCGTGACCGCTTCGCATTATACGACAAATTTTATCGGTACCGCCCGTTGAGATATTAAAACCACCAGTTTGAAGGCTCTGAAATTGAAAGGTGAGGACAATATGATGAACGATTCGAAGGCAGCAATAATGGATCGAGTGTAATGTGACGCACTTGGGCGCGCCCGCTCCACTTGATTGAACATATACAGACGTGCTCGGGAGATTGTTTACAGTTAATTTGCAGTAACTCCGGGTCACTGCGGGTCAACTCACCCATAGTTCCCTCGTCGACACTATTTTCTCGCCGTCGATATATTTTCGCATGAAATCCGACGATGACCAGCGAGGCGACGAGAACGCTCCCCATACACCTGCAGTTCTGGTTATAAATTCCAAGGAATCTGAATTGATCTTCAAACATCACCTCTCCTTAATAGTCTTCTGGAAAATTCAAATAATCCCTCACTCACTGCCCAGGAAATTTGGTACAAAAAAGGGCTCTACGTTCTAGGTACCAGCAGACCACAGAACGACGTACATGAGAGAGAAAATTATAATAATAGATGTTCATTAGAGCAAAGCATTTATAACTAATTAAATAAGTCATTATAATTAGATAGGGTTAATTACGTGGGTCATTACAATTGAGAGGGGATTGTGACAGCCGTCAACCTACAGGCGTTAGAAGTTGATGGTTGTCAAATTTTTAGCAAAGTTGATAGTGGCGGCTTAACGGCTAGAGCGATTTCAAACGTTTTAAACGCCACTCGATGCGAGATGCTATTTAAAATGAAGGCAGTGATATTTTCTGTAGGGGACGTACTTTTCAAGTTATACGCGAAAATGTGGTAATTTTTAGCTCTAAAATCCGAAGTACAACCTAGAAACTGTCACAAGCTTATGAGGGATCTCGATCAATTTTTGGAAGCTAGAGCACTAATTTGCCTGGGCTATTGATTTTACCACGATTTTTCTCCTTCGAAAATGGATTTATAAGTCAAATAATTGTTTAAATAATCGATATTTATTAACTGAGCTTGTAGGCCTATCGAGTTGATTAAATTTCCAACATTGGGAACAGTTATAGAGGTAAGAGCCCTCTGGCTGTGTACTCAGTAAGAGAATACCCTACAATGTGTCACTAGGTCCAAGGGCGTTTTCCTACCAAGACGCCGGGCGACGTTGCTGTCATCCAGAAGACGGAAAACTTCGTGTCTTGAGAAACCGTTCAAGAAAAGAAAAAAGTGCATGACAATGCCAGGCCTCATTAGGGCAAATTAAGCAAGGACGTCCGTACCGAATTTGATTTGGATGAGTTTCTTCATCCTCCATACTCCCCAAATCTCGCCCCAAATAACTACTGCAAGTTCCTAGCGATGAAAAGGTTTTTGAGTGCTAAATGTTTCGAAACCAAGTGATCAAAACCTCGCATGAAAAAACCCCCACTTCGCCTCTCGAAGTGCCAGGATCTTCCTAATCATCGATCCTAATCTTCTCAACCATGAAAATTTTTTTTCGATATTTGAAAAAATTGGGAAACTTACTTATGGGATGACAATCGTATGATAAGGCGTTGGAAATATCTATTTTATGATTGGACATCGTTACTAAACGTCAATTGAAACTCTTTCCGTACCCTCAGTGGCTATTTGAGCCTTCAACACCACGTTGCATAACAAACAACCAGAATAATTTAATTATGAAGTATCAAGAACAAATCACATGACATGGGTTTCCACGATTTCGTCGCGAGTGATTTAGGAGTATTTGAAAAACACGATTCACCATCATGTTGACGACAAATTTTTCAATTCACTTTAATGAATCTAAATATTTTGAAACGTAACTAAACCAAAACATTTTGAGGGGGTGTTAAACAAATTGTTTCTTTGCTCGATTCCAATGGTGCATTATCGAACATAATAAACCAAAATCTTAATCCACTGAAATATGAGTAAAATATTAGACCATTTTCGGTGATTAAACCTGATACTGAGTATTGTTTTGTTACTGACGATGGTTACAGTATGGTACTCATATTTCAGTGGAAATAAGACGATTTTTACAAATACTCTCATTTTTCTTATGAAGCATCACTTGGAGTGAACCAGGAACATCTCCATAACTTCAACCATTTGAAAAAAACGCTCGACTCGTCTCTGAGCCCAAGTAAAATGTCGAATAGTAGAGCTAAAGAAAACTAAATGTAAGCCAAGTAGGTACTAACATATGCATGATAAAACCACAGTCCTCAATCCCCTCTGCACATCCAGTGTGATCGCCAGATGTCAGGGATTTCATAACAGACCTTCGCAAATAACTTATGGTAATGGATGCCGAAGGTTCATCAAACTAATCACCCACATCCACCAACCCGAGGAATCAAACATAATATGAATATTATTCAGAAACAATCAAACCTACCCTAATTACACCACAACGACTACTACACTACGTTGTGTACTATTCTCACCGTTTATTTACTACATATTCAACTAATTAGGTCATTGACTCAGGAATCAAATCAAACTGTAGCTATTAACAATTTTCAACATCCTTTCACATATTTGTCACTACAACATCGGTGTTGACCATCCACGAGTAGCAGCCACACGTCGATAACTACAACATACATGACATTGAAATTGCTACTTTGGATGGGAACAGGTAATGGTACGCAAAGCTACGTTGTTGGTAAGGTGCCTAACTATTTGAAAAAGAGCGGCAAAGACAAGGACACTGCGGGCAGTAGGTTTATTGTGGTTGTCACTGGTATGTCATTCGCACCATAACTCCTGGGAACTTGAGTTTAAATTAAAATTTCAAGTCTCATTGTAGAGGTTTAAAACAAAGACTTGTATAGTTATGGGCGTTAGTTATTGGAGCAAGAATATGTTGGTAACTAATCGTGCAGCAAGTGGGACGGGGACTGATTAGTGGTGCCGAGCCTTATCACACTATGATAAATGCCGAAAACACAATGGGTTGTCAGAGCTACAGGACGAGTATTAAGTTTGAAAAAGCGGATTATCAAACGAGACAATGACTGTAAAAGTAAGAACAATCACCTTGGCTACTTGGAAGTTGTCAGGCCGGAGCGTTTCGACGATTTCTTGGTCATTGCGCTGCTGCTGGGCCACGGAAGACCGTAAACCATCGAGAACACCTTTGAAAGTGAACTTTTTCATTTCTCCTGATTGCAGGATATATCCATCTAACGAAAATAAACACGTATGGAGACGAAAAACTGTCAACACATGTCCGAAACTCGAAAGTGTTTTCAAGACGATGCCGCGGTCGGAAGGCGAAGTATATCGACTGTGTCAACCTCAATATCAGTCAACAGGTACGTTGGCGATTATATCCCCAGAAAGGAGACTACTAGAGCCGAGCCTGGGTTACAGAGACCGGAAATCCACCGTTCGATAACGCAGAGAAAAATGGTCTTGAAAAACGTCAACCCGAAACGATCGACTAAAACTCCGCCCCAACACCGATAAACCCCGTTGAGCTCGACGGCGGAGACGTCTGGGACGCGGAACGGAACAGAAAATACCAAGTTTGCACTACAGACCGATATAAAACAAAAAAAAATAACAATCTCTCAGAGGATCCTCGAAAACTGTTGATCAATAACTTGCTACGTCCGTGCTAACAGCTGGAGTGACAGTGATCTTTTTTACCTGGAAGTAATTCCGGGCTCCGGCCGTAGATGGCAGTAGCGTCCAGGGGGGCGGCCGTGCCTGGGCGCACTCACGCAGCCTCGCCGAGTTCTGCCGAAGGTTCCCGAGACCGCCCGAACTTTGACGTTTCTCCCCTCGATTCCCAGGGGAGTTACGACCGATGAACTGGGTATGCCTGGGACAACAACCGTTCCAACCCTCCGTAGTAGGCCTTCATCTCCAGATTCACGAGTAGATACGTGGACTGCCCAGTTTCCTACGATACAAAGCTTGGCGGAATCGCTAACAGTCCATAAACGCGGGAGATCATGAAGTAATCAATACGTCACCTCCCAACGCTGATGCACACTTTACAGCTTTCAGCGATCCAGCGGCTTTCATTAGACACAGGTTGTCATCTCCACCATTAGGCGTTCTTATTCCTCTGCAATCATATCCCTCGGAGAGTTTTTCAAAAAAAAAATTGTTCACTGAATTTTAAAATTTTTAATTTTTCCAAATTTCAATTTACATAGAATTTGAGCACGTAGATATGAGGACAAATCTATAAAATGAATTTAGGAATTTTTTTGGGGAATGAGAAATGAACAAAATCCAAGATAATTGGAAGAAACTGAAAACCCCCAGGGTCTGCAGGCCCAAAACCTGAATGAAACCGTGGGAACATCATACAGGCAAAAAAAATTTAAGCACATCATCTCATCAGCACATCATCTTATCTGAGTACATTTGATGATACTGAAATGTTTCAGAGGTGCCCAAAAGGGGGGGTACATGGCTCCATCCGAATTTTAGGAGGGGGTGGGGGAGGGAGAGAGATTGTACAGTATTTTTGAAGAGAATGTTATGATGGGATTGAATATTTAAGTTTATAGTGTACGTACTTCCGTTAAAATTGATTTGTATTGGAATTGTATAGTAGTTCCTGGGGTCTCGCACATCTTTTTGGGGTTTCAAAATCGTGATGATTTGGGCATGTTTCCATTTCGACGGAAAGTAGGTTGTTCGAAGAATCGCACTACATATTTGCGTTAGTAGTACTAGCGTTTTTCTAGGCATATTTCTCAATAGCGGTCGAGCTATTTTGTCATTTCCTGGTGATTTTTTGGTTGGCGAGCGTTGGATGGCATTCTTCACCTGTGCAGAAAAACTCATCAAATTTGGTCAGCGTGAGAGGTTGGGATATTTTTTCATCAATATGAGCATGAAATTGAGGAGATTCACTTGGACATCATCATCATACTGACCAAAAAGTCGAAAATTGACTACTAGTTAATTACAACCCTTGAAGCCCTTCATGGAAACAAGGAGTTTCGAAAGATAGGCGATTTTTACCTACTTCGTTAAAAGTTGACAACCATCAATCAGGCAATCTCATTCTTGTCAGCAGCAGCTCCACAGGCTCGTTGAGGAAATTCTGGACACCTATGAGAAACAGGAAATTTGTCAAGGAATTTTCCTCGACACTGAATAGGCCTTTGATAAGGTTTGGCACCCTGGACTCCTACATAAGCTGAAACCACTCGTCTGTGATACATATTACCGAATCATTCATCACGAATAGAACATTCCATGTAAAATGCGATTATGCTGTCTCAGCTAGCAAAAGTATAACATCATCGGTGCCTCAAGGGAGTGTGTGGGGGCCAATTCTCTACATGATTTATGTAAGTGATACACCCACTTCGCCCAATACCACCCTGGCAATGTTCGCGGACGACCAGACCATATCGCGGTCTTGCTGAGGCAATGATTCGTCAAGAAACCTCCAGCAGCACGTAGACCCCATGACCTTAAACCACACTGTTGTACCCGAAAGTGAAAGTGTGAGGTATCTCGGTATAAAACTCGACAAAACGCTAACATTTGGTGACTTGACCAAAAGACTAAGAAGTCGTATAAACCTCCTCAAACCATTGTTCGGACCATATTCCCCACTCTCTCTGTGCAACAAGAAACTCATATACTTAACTATGATGGCAGTATGGATGTTCCATATGGGGATCTGCCAGCGCCATTCAAATCAACAAGATACAAGTTCAGCAAAACCGAGCCCTCCGCCTAATCACAAATGCAGAATGGTACGTGAGGAATTCAGTCATGCATCAAGACTTGGGGATACCAATGGTGAGAGGGGTAATTGCCTCAACATTCAAACGACAGTTTGACGCAATCTCAACTCACCCTAATCCAATATTTCAAGGATTCACTGACCAGCTACTAAGCCAACAAACCGGGAGAAGACTGAAAAGAAGAAGGCCAGCTGACCTTCTGAACGATCCCTAAAAGACTATGTATTCATAAAGCGTCTACTGTGGTATTATGCTAAGTAATTTATTGTACTATCCTTAACTTATTATACTTAACTTATCTATTAATGTTATCACACTAGTCCTATTCCATATTACCAATACATAATAAGAACGACTGCTAGTGAGCAACAACCTTCATCCAAGTGCCATTGTTCTTCCTATTAGTAAGTACAGATAAAATTTATTGTAATGATCAAAACTCTAAAGTAATTTGATACTAAAGAGTTATCTTTGAAAAAAAAAATTCCTTTGTGTTCTCAATCTGTTACCGACAGGGAATTTAAAAAAAGAAGCAAATGCAATTTAACTTTTATTTGAATGATGAACAAGGAATGTTTTGCTCGAAAATATCTTCTTAAAAAAGATTGAACAAGTCAAGTGTTATACTTAAAACCTGACCATAGATTTCGAAAAATAACGAAAGATTACCAACTACATTGAACACGAACGTAGAACAAAAGTCATTAAATGTGACGGTCCCTATTTTCTGTGAAGGGAGATTTAAAATAGTGAAAAGTGAAAGAAAGTAGGTGTTTTGAAATAACGGGTAACCAAAATCGGTTACAAAACCGCGTTGAAACGGATTCAATACAACCTGATCGAGAAAAAAGACAAAGCGTTTTAGGAGGTTGGTTCTTCCAAAGCGGGAGCCGATGGGATGGCGTCAGGGGATAATCTGTACACGACGTATCTGGGGATGTAACTTTGGATCACATCACCGCCGCCGTTGATTTCGCCTGAAAACATGAGAAGCATGAGATATTCGTTCAGTCAGTACAACAATAGTCAGTTGTATCAGTGGAATGAACCAGTATGAGCTGAGTTCCTCTGGACACTTCTGGTAGGGCGCGTCATGCCGATTTCTTTAATCACTGGTAGTACGAGACTAATCTCACTGGGCTTGTATTCAAGTCCAAACCTTGTATCTAGCCCTTCCTTGAGAACCAAGTAATCAACGGAAGTACCCACTTCGGCCAAGACCTGCCTTCAGTGCAGTCCCAAAGCCACTGTTTTAGTTTCCTCGTCCCAACGATTCTAGCAGGCAATGGATTCAAATTGGAGTTTGTATTCTTAGGTGCCATCGAATTTCATGGGTTTGAAATAGTAAACACTATTACAGGCAGTAGTACTCCCCTTAGATACACGCTCGAGACCAGTGGTGGGAGATGGTGGTATGAGTGGCTCTTCCTGATGGGGATTATTCTGCCAGGCAAAGTTCGCCCAACATCAACCTGATCTCACCGAAACAAGCGCTTCTCTCATTGCTCCACAGGTCAACGAGTTCGTCCATGATGGGATCCGAGGATTCTTATCCTCGACGCCTCCCACTGCTTCTTCGACGACCACCTCATCCCTTCCTGATCCATGCTGATTGAACTGAATCAACTAAATGGCAAAAAACCCACCGCTGTCGAACTGGGCGTCATAAGTTAGCGAAATAGATCGACTAGCTCGTTCGGGATCAAAACAAACCATTGTTACCAACTTTGCTCTGGGTACCTGGGCATGAGAGCAATGAAGATGCCAAAAAAGGATCGGAGTCCTAGCCAATCGGTCCTGAACTCAGCTGGGGATCACTATCAGTTCACTATCACTAACCCTGCAAACCAAGAAATTGGAGGACAACAAGTAATCTATTGGCAGAACACTCCAAAGCAGAGGCAAGCAAAGAGGTTAATGCTAAAGCACTTCTGTCCCTGAGGCGTAAAGACCTTCGCAAGCTCGCAGGTCTCGTCACTCATCATTGCCCTTTAAGGTATCACCTTCATAAAATGGGTAAGGTAAGGATAGTTGAATGCCGCCTCTGCCGCGAGGAGGTGGAAACGGCGGAGCATAATATGTATTATACTTTGAGAGTATCCTGCTGTTACATCACTAAGATTCCAACATTTCGGAAAGGGTGTCTGAACACCCGCCGATATTGCTTAGGAGATGCCTGAAAACCTCCTTCACTTTGTTAAAGAAGAGGCCATTAGTAAGGTTCTAAACCGAGTTAGGGATTAAGTCACAATAGATCTCTTGGTCTGAAAAGGGGTTCCTCCCGTCCCTCTTTGGGAAGGCACAATAACAAACCTTAAGCAGCAGTATAACAGTAATGACTAGTAGCAGTATAACAGTAATTACTAGTTATTACTTGATAATAAATATGAAGAACCTAATTGAGATCACGTTTGGTAAGATTTACGTTTACTTTGACTTGCTAACTCAATAGGTTTGGAGCCCAAGGGTGGAGTTCATAGTCCACGACCAAGTTCGGGATCTACTCACAATTGTGTCAGCTGAGGCCCAGGTGACGCCAGGTTAAAGTAGATTACGTTATCACTCCCCACAGTGCGTCATCCCTAATATGGCACACTTAGGGATATATCCACACATGAGGGTAAACTATGAATTCCGCCCCTAGAACCAGGACGATGACAAGTTTCGTGAAACTTGATCGTATTACTGGGACATTGGTGGTTGAAAACTGGCGATTTTCAGTTCCGATCGATTGTTATACTCAATGTGTGTCCAAGTCTCTCGTAACGTACGTAAGATACTCACCCTTATACATGAAACTAAGTTCACTTGCTGCTCCTTCTATAATGCTGGTGTCGGCAGGAATATTCCCTATGACAATGGGAATCTTTAGCTTGATACGTTTGCCATTGTCTATGGTCAGCAGCATCTGCAGAGAAAATAGTAAATTAATTATTAATAATAATCCTCAAGTTTTTGCTTTTATATAGAAGCCCCAGGAAAAGTGAACCAATAAAAAATAACGGATCAAGTGTAGTCTGAAAAAGGAACCATACAACTTCGGACTTGGCCAACTGGCCCAAGGAGCGAATACTAAAAGTTCATTTCTTCGTCATTACAGGGTGTTCGCCACTTGGTGTAAAAGAAAAAGATGGGTAAAACTAGACTGAAAATGGAGTAGAACGCCGCCAATCCGTTCCCAAGATAAGGTTTATCTTAAATTAAGTTTATCTGTGGACCAAGCGGTAAATATTTCCAGTAGGCAGTGTCTCAGTTGGGTGTGTAAGGTGAACAAAGAGCTTCACAAAGAAGGGTATTCAGGATGGCCTACTGCCACTTTAGTGTCAAGTCCTCATGTTTCATTTCTGGAATATGGGTTCATATCTAGTTTCATCCGAGTACAAGATACACATATTTATAATTATTTACATACCCGCAGGAGATAAGAGACAGCAATGTTTCTATCGTCAGAAGTGGGTGGGACGGAGGGGATGAGGAGGTACTCGTTCATCCAAACTTTATTACTGTAGTTCATCACAATCCCCCTCTCCTTTTGAACAACTACCTGTTTGACTGAGTAGTTCAACCTTGTGTTGATGACCTGTACATTAGTTTAATCGATGATAGTAATCAGAATTCAAGGACAACGATAAGCTATAAATATAGATAATTATTATATTGCTGATTATAGAATTATAATATTATGTGCAATCAGCAATATCCGAATACAAAATGTTACATCTTGAATGAACACCAACCTGAAGAACATCCAATTCCGTTTTGGAAATGACGTGAGAGGTCCCATTGTCTATCGAGGCAGACACTTCAATCTTTTCACCCGCCACAAACCCACGTTTCTTTGTCTTCATGGTGACGTACAGCTCTTGGGAACAACACATCCACCAAATACAGGGTTGGTGCAAGTGCTGGACTTGAGCACCCTGTAAATAATTCCATCGGTTTTAGAACCACTCGGAAATTGCAGGAAACATACAACACATTTTATTGATTACTAGTCGACCTTTTGATCAGATGATCACTGATCAGATGATTTGACTGTAAAGATTACAACTTACCAAATCACATAATGGATTGTCCTTTAGGTCGACGTATCTATTTACAGAGAAGTACGTCATAGTCTCTGCTTTTGTGATACTGCTCGTGTTTGTGAGCTTATAGCCACACTTAGCAACAATTTTGTACTCCACAGAACCTGCAAAGCAGGCGAGGGACGATGGCAAAAATGAGCCCAGAGTGAAGCTGAAAGGGCATCTGTAATGGCCAGGTTCGATGTCACTCACTTTTCCTGCAATATGATATACCATAATATTATTATGCTGAGGATGGTGAGTGATGTGTAGAGGACATTTGAAAGTTTGCTAGTCAGTATCAAGAGCAAACTTTTAACCAAGTCCCAATTTGAGTTACTATCAAGATATTCCAAATTCAGGAAGTGTTGTATACCTATACGTACATACTTGTTAACATGCTATATTGTGGGTATTCTGGCAAGTATGCGACAAAGCCTTGGTTGCCATACTTGCCAGGATACTCACAATATACTTATACGATGAAATCATAGGTACCATTTATGGCCAGTTTGACCTCATCAAACACGATTTCCTGCTTGTCATACCCACTGTGCGTCTTGTATCTGTAGATATAAACTCCTTCAAGTTCCGCTTTCACCACTGGAAAATAACGAAAAATTCAATTTGCAGCACGTTAGTTATACTAAGTGATGTACTTATTCAACAAGTCCCGACTACCAATTAAGCATTGAACTTTATTACCTCGCGCCACCTTTGGCTCAAATCATCATCAGTCGTCATAATCTGCCAATACTCCAGTCAATCTATACCAAAAATGGGCAAATTGAGGAACTAAAAATACTAGTTCCAATTTTCCAGAAATGTGTCAAGGGGGATCGGCTGAGTAAGACAAACCCCTCCGAATCCCTGTGCTGCAGGGTGGTGGGGGGAGGTTTAAAGGTTCCATTTTTCAGTTTTTCGCTTATAACCCGAAAACGGTGCGTTGCAGTGAACAGGTTTTTCAGTACTATATGAAAGCTCACTCAATTTGCTACAAGTTTGTTCATAATGTATATATATACATATTATAATATATTATACTATGTATAATATACATAGAAAGTTGTAAAATGTAAAGATCAAAGAAAGTTTACAACTGAAAGTGGAAGATTTGTTGCTGCGCGCTTTGCGCAAGCAACTTGTCGGAAACTTGTGGATTACCTTGATATTAACCCTCAGAACTTCTATCAAGGCCTTGCAAACTTCAATCACAAACAGTGAATTTATTGATTTTGAAATGTTAAAACAGATAACAGACTTTTGTACGAATCACCATCAGCCAAAAGACGTAATGTAACTGTTAGCTTTTCTTGGACAGGTACTGTTTTCCTGTAGTTTGTGTCACGTTTCTTGATTGCTATTGCCCAACAGGCTGCCGCATGATTCACCCTCATGTTGACGACTTTTGATCTGATCCAACTTAGAGTCAGCATTGTCCTTTGAATCCTCAGCAAAAACTAATGTACCTACCTAACTGATGGCGTCCCGGTAACCATTATGTTGAATTCCCGTAGTTTAGTTTAGCAACCTAAATTAGGACTTGTGGTAAAAATATATAATCTCGTCCAAGCAATACAGATGGTCGTAGGATAAATGTCCTGGAGTTTCATGAGGAAAGAATTTGTTTATCAATTTCGCTTAAAGACAAACAAGACCGTGGGGTCGTTAGGGACCCCACCTGGTATTCGGAGGGTTAACAAAACGAATACTAGGTCATCCTGAAAGTTTGAATAATAAAAACCAAACTGAACTTAGAATTTATAAGATCTCTACAACTCACCAGCTACTCTTACAAACTTGTTGATTCTTAGTGCGACGTCTCCTCTCACTGTTTCGCCGCTGTGATATATTTCTTGTGAACCTTCCAGTAGGATGGAAATATCAACATCTGTCGTCGTCATCTTATTTCATCTACGTCGAAAAACAAAGAAAAAACTAAATAAGTACGTAGCTATTTAGATTTACAGAAGTTCAATTGAAAAATGAGGAACGGACCCAAACAATTTAAGGTCTCGAACTGGCTGTGACGCTCCGCACAACTTCCTGACTGTAATTCTATTAAATGTCTTAGGTGCATCACTCGTATTTTCAAGTTGTATGTCCTACAGGTCTGGTTCTACTTCAAGCAGTCGAAGTGTCTTTTGAGGATCATTTCGATTTGTTCGATCATTTCACTATGACCTTTCGTTGTAACAGGGATGAACGCTATCCCTGGCAAATGTTTCTTGTCATGGATGTTCTGTTCTTGTGACGGTACAATACAACATTTGGCTGCAAGACACAACTTATAGATACGCCAATCCATGAAAAATGTGCAGAACTATTCACTGTGCAGGAAATGACGTATGTCCGTTTGCAATGGACAAATTTTGATTTGAACTTGATTGAACGAATTAACGATGACATTAACTTGGTGAAATTGAATTACACGATTTAACGTTATAATTGGTCATCTTGAATACTTACTCAGTTCTCAATGTACGAGTGATGAAATCAACAGGCAATACATTCCAGGCTGGTTGTATATCAGGTAGGTACGTTCTTACTGGTACCAAGTGACCGAAGTGATGTAGAGATACTTCTATATAAGATGAACTGACATGATTGGCAGCAACTTCATAGAAATCAGTACCGCACGTAAACTAATCAAGGCACATTATTTTGCAGCGAAAACCGAATACATCGGAGGCGACGTTACTCAACTCAACCAAACTTACTTCTTTATCAATATTTGCACGTTTGTTGTTATCTAACCACTTCCAAAACGGATCAAAGTACACTCTTTTTGTTTAGTTCCGAAACGGTCAACCAGCAAAACACGAGCGCTGCCAATTGTTTACTCAAACGGGCCACAACATACATCGATATTCATATCGATATTTATATTCGATGTAAAATATCAGATCTCAGCATTGATGTTAAACATCGATATTTTCTCAATATCGAATACGTTCTTGATTTCGTATGAAATCACACGATTGTGATTGTGTGAAAATCAGAGCTCAGATAGTGATGGGCGATACCACAAAATATTCGATACCATTACTCGATACTAGTATCGAAACAAATTTTCGATACTACTCAGATATCGAATAAAAATATTCGATACTGAAGAGTATCGAATCATATGAGTACTTTTTCACACATCGAATTAAATTTTAATAAAATGGAAATAACAGATAGAAAAATCACTATTAAATCCTTATATGTCCTTATATGTCCTTATAGGTATGTTAGGTATGTTATTTATTTACTTCCAACAAGGGTAACGGTGTCATTCAGTCGTCACAGTACTGCTTCCCTACTCCACGCAGGAAGGTCAATTTGTCAACCACAGCTGCACATCGTTGATGGACTACTCGCACACCTTGCTCATTTTTTCGCACACCTTGCAAATTTTTCCTATTCAAAAACACATTTTTGGGCCTGTTCAGGAACGGATTATTGGCATTTCAGTTAATTTCATGGGGAAAACCGCTTGGAGATACAAACAAATTGACATACGAGCAAGGTTACGGAACGAATTAAACTCTCGGAAAAGCAGCTTAAAGGCGATACCTAAGGTATCATACATCACAGAGCATGTAATCTCGTTTTTCAAGGTATCACTGTATTTGAATTCAAGCGGGATGAGAACGATTGTGGTCGTGTTCGATTATAAGACAATGGTAAATCGATACTCCCTTAGTTGCTCCAAGATCCGCCAGGTTCGTAACGATCGTGGCACTGGTACCAATGGTAAACTACCTCAGACCAGTTACTTGCAAATATATACCTACCGCAAGGTAAAAATCGAAAATAAATAAAGTAGGTAGGTAATTTTGAGACTATCCATTTGAGTATTTCTTCTGATATCGGGAAAAATACTCGATACCTATACTAGTATCGAATCAAAATATTCGATGACAAATGTACTTGGTATCGAAAGAAGATGTTCGATACCATACTCATATCGATAGGTATCGCCCGTCACTAAGCTCAGATTAACTAAACTATTAACTAAACTCCGCTTCTGTCAAGATTCTTAACTTGCGTTCATTATATTGTTTTTCATGAGCTACATAAATATACCTAAATCCATCAATTTGGTTCAATATGCGATCATCGTTTTGAGATGGTAATCACTGATTTACAGGTATTTCGTTTTTTCTCCTTTTCTTTTTTCTTACGTGAGCATTGGACAAAACGTCAGACATTTGTGAATACATACATGAATGATAAATTATTCTCGAATCACACGTAAGAATAAAAAAGAAGAAAATACCCGTCAATCAGACCATGTAAAAGTCCTAAGGGCTACATAGGTACCTAATTACAGCTTCATAGAGTGTATAGCATAGAAATAAGCTGGGGAGCCACTCAGCTGATTCAGGTCGTCTTCTGCTAAAAGTATAAGTCCTAAGGAGGCTACATACCAAATTACAGCTTCTTTGATTGAATAGAATTGAAATTAACTTTAGGAGCCACTCAGCTGATCCTGGGCCTATTCTGCTATAAGAGTACCAAGTCCTAAGGAGGCTACATACCTAATTACAGCTTCTTTGATTGAATAGAATCGAAATTAACTTTAGGAGCCACTCAGCTGATCCTGGGCCTATTCTGCTATAAGAGTACCAAGTCCTAAGGAGGCTACATACCTAATTACAGCTTCATAGAGAGAATAGCATCGAAATTAGCTTTAGGAGCCACTCAGCTGATCCTGGGCCTATTCTGCTATAAGAGTACCAAGTCCTAAGGAGGCTTCATACCTAATTACAGCTTCATAGAGAGAATAGCATCGAAATTAGCTTTAGGAGCCACTCAGGTGATCCTGGGCCTATTCTGCTATAAGAGTACCAAGTCCTAAGGAGGCTACATACCTAATTGCAGCTTCTTTGAGTGAATAGAATCGAAATTAACTTTAGGAGCCACTCAGCTGATCCTGGGCCTATTCTGCTATAAGAGTACCAAGTCCTAAGGAGGCTACAATTGCACAGATTGGTGTTTCCTACGGGCATTGATATCATTTCAGAGCTGTCTACAGGACTAACAGGACAACTGATGTCTGGTAATCACATCACCCAACTGAGTACCATTGTACCAAAGGATGACCATGGACAAGAGGGAACTAAAACAAGAAAAACAACTGTATTCTGGGACCACAAAATTCAATTTATTGCAGCAGTATCTAGATAACTAGTTACGTCTACAATAATAAGTTCATTGACTTTTTGAGTATATTGACAAACCAGATGTTTCAAAATATTTACACTTAAAAAATAAATATTAGATAAATAGAAGATGAACAACCAATTTATTGTATTAAAGCACGGGTCCAATACTGAAGTTCATTGATTGCGACGTCATGGCTATGCTCTGAATCAGCAACATGGAAGAGTCCTGAAAACAAAGATAGAGAAACTTGTTAACACACTGCTATGGCCAACCCTCAATCTAATCACACCAACCAACCGCAGACATTACCAACCTTGATTCAAAGCCGCCGTAAAATGCTGTATGATACATAATACGTACCTACTATACATATTATGATGCATACATCATACATCACATGGTAACCTAGTACGTTGGTTTTTGGGCCTTTTTTACAAGTTTTGAAAGAAAACCTCACCGCCCTGAGGTTCGAAATGTGGCAAAAAATGAATTTTCTGCCCTCTAGAGACCTGAATGAAAACCTCGTTTAGTATCAAATAGGCCGTAACGTCATTGATAACCTCATTTCTTGGATACCCCAAAGATAAGATTTTTGTCTCTCCTTTAAAATTTGGTTTTTATATTCTTGAATATTCTTGAATTTCATATTAAATGAAACTATGGTGGACGGCAGTGGATCTCAATAGTACAATAAATAGCAAACAATGTCAACGAGGTGCTTACCCTTCTTGAAAATTGGCTTTCTGCGTGCAGAACTTATTGCGGACAAGATACGTGGCAATCACTTCGGCAACGGCATCAGGGATGTCTTCGTGGACCGTATGACCGCACCTGCCTCGACTCTGTTCGAATGCGTGGATTTCAAATTTGCCTGGAACAATGTGAATAATAGAATAATTAATTTTTTTCGTGGAGTAACATAAAGTTGGCCAATCCACATGGAATCTACACTGTGCAGGAATCATGTTATATTTCTGTATTATGGAGAAGTTTCTTAGCTACTGCATGCAACACGTGGGCGATCATGAAAAGCCCAGGTAGAAATTAGGACGTTAATGTGCAAATTTCAGTGCCAATCAGTCGGTAAATATTCAACTTGATCAGTTGAATTCTTAAATTTGAGTGGCAAAAAACCCGTGATTTTAACATGGAACAAAGTTTAGCCTTCACAGAACTGGCTGAAACCGAGCGTCCGTCTGTTACGCTGTTACTTTCCAAACCGTGTGGTTAGGCGGAAGAACCAGGCGAAAGAGCATTAAATCTACTTTGAAATTCATTGGTCAACCGTATTTTTGGTCCAATAATAACCAAGGCGGTCTTTAAATGTGAAAAATGCCGAAAAATTCAGGTTTTGAGATAGTAAAAGTTATATAAAACCCAATAAGAGTCCTAAAAAATCGTAGTTTTTCTGCCCCTCCGTAAAAAGCTCAAGGCCCTAACATTTTCGTTAACTTTTGAATTTAGTCCAGGTAGAATGACATTGTACTCCTGGACCTTCTAAATATTATACAATGATCAGACAGAGTATTGAGCTCGGGCTTAGGTCATGGAGGTTGATCTAGGAAGAACGAAAAAAGGGAGAGGCCATTGGAATCCTGGGTCACATCATATAATTCTCCCTACCCTCACTAGATGGCAGGAAATTGTCTTAAATTTCACATTAGGGAGCAGAATCTGGTGTTCTGTAGTGCCCTCCATTTAAACGTGAAATTACTTATTTTAAATTAAGTACATGTTTTTCAACATTTGAGGTGATGTTTCCTGATTAAAACGTCAGGATCCCATCCTTAGTGAAAGAGACACAAGGAATCAAAATGAATTACATTTCGGAAGTTAGGGAATCGGTAATACTCGTAACTATGCAGCAGGCCTGCCCTGCGAGACAAACGAACAATCTTTAGAGTAAAAACGGAATTTTTCTGTTTTAAAAACGGAATGCTTCCGTTCCGATGTTGGCAACCCTGTCCTACGGACTTCCACCATTGAATTATCATTTTCCAAAAAAGACACCAGTAACGAACGGTGGATGCAGCAAAATAGTTAAAATCCATCTTCAGAAATAAAAGACGAGTTTCAACAACGAAATTCTATTTCCACAAAAATCAATAATAAGCAGTGGACCGGTGTCGGCTGTGACACCATCATCAGTAGGTGTAACAGCAATCACCTATAATAGATGATGGCGTACCTACTGGTTGTTGAAACAAGTGTTTTATTTCTGAAAAAAAGAAGAAAAAAACTGGGAGCTCTTTCAAAATTGGGAGCAGGTCCAAAGCGTTTCACATAGTGATGACAACATCCAGTTCTGACAGGAGTTTGACAGGAATTGTCTGATTGTACCCTCAATGTTTTTGTCAGTCGAGGAACCTCGATATAATTAAACCATAACAAAAACCAAACCGAGCTAGAAAGTGTCGTTAGAGACGTTTCAAAAATTATCCTCAAACACCAAGAAACAAGTTTTTTTTTGTATAGTAATTGCAACAGAGCACTTCAATCTGAATACAATAGTACCCTGAAATGAGTTGCACAGCCGTGTTGATATTGTTGTCCTCCGAGTCGAATCGCACGACGTGGTACCCTGAAGACGTCCTCGTGCTACTACACCATAAGCGAGAATCCATTGTAATATCCAATTACAATACGCAATTAGAAATAGGATATGAGCTCAGCTTACCCTGCATTTGGGCGACTGTGAGGTCAGTATCCATTCGATCAAGACTTGCGAGTAAGAGAAGTTTTTGTGCGGGGCAAGTGAGAAACAGCTTTGAAAGTCCTTGGAACCATCCGGACCAATGGATTTCAGTCGCTCGAAGGTCTATCCTCCAGCCGTAAGTCCCTTTCATTTCATCCTGGATACATGAGAATTCCAATTGTGAGATAAATATGATTGAACACTAAAGAACTTCACTTACACGAAGTAAAAGTCCAAAAGGTAGTCCATGAAATTACATTGAAGTGACTCACTGGTGATTTGAATTGGGCTTCTTCATCTTCTGATATACTATCAACTGACGTCACATGGGCAGAACGTCCAACAGATTCGAGATTCTTCTTACCTAAATCATGAAATGAGAAACAGTAACTACGATGGATAAAATGGTTGAGGTCAACTTCAGAAGTAAACGTGTACGTGTACTGGTTGATCTTCAAGGCGCACAAGTCACTAGGCATGTTGCCAAATCTTCACGATGTAATAATTATATTAATTATTAACAAGAAATAATTGCTAGGAACGATAAATCTCTACCGTGGTGCTCAACATCATCTGCTACGGCCCCCTCGAGCTCCACTGTCGCTGGCTTGCCTGTCTGCATGCTGACAACATGAATGTAAATTTCATAATCCAATTTGGAGAAAAATATTATAGACCAAAATTAATTACCAAATCGATAGAATAGAATTCTTGATCTTATGACATGTTTATGTAAAACCAAACAACAAAACTCGAACAGTTACTTTAGAATCTCAATTTTCGTTCAAAAATCTACTGATAAAATGTATCACCAGATTTAATTAAATCTATCACTTATTTAATAATCAGTAGGTTGCGCAACTCACTTCTTGATTTGACCAGGCATTGAAACTTTGGCGGATTCCAAATTTTTCACTTGGCCGCTTTGAACACTGAAACACGAAAATGAAATATAATATAGTAATGATTACTTCTGCCTTTTCAACTTTAGAACTGGAAAGCTAAGAGTAGGAGCTGACGGTAGTGAAATCCATATTTCAATTGTTTTCTCATTCCCATTTGCGTATGAGTAGTGTTCGATGAGTGGTACTCCCTGCAATTAGCATGAAATATTCTTCGACAGGATATTCACTAAACCCTGATTTCTGTCATACTGAGTTGAATTTTCTCAGCTTTGTGATAACAATTTCTTGGGAGCGAAAGGTGAATACTTATCCTAAATTATTTCAAGCAACCCATAAATTGTAGCCTAGCTTTCCCACTATTTGATCACCCAAGTACCTTTTGTGGGTTCTTGGAAGTACTGAAGCAGTATTGATTATCCGGTTCAAATGCTCATTGCTGTAGATATTTCAGGAGTATCTGACATCTTTAGGTATATCTGGCACCCAAACGGGACCAGTCACCATGTTTGCTTGATAGATAGAAAGCTGTCATCTTACGGATCATTTTTGTATCAACCGTTTACATGTACCCGAAACAGGGAGAGGTGCCGGACAACCAGAGACGGAGAGGGAAAAAGCTACGGTTAAACCTCCTTGGGCCACCAGAAAGCGGAAACGATATCTACGAGCTCATGTACGATTTTGCTCAACGATGAGGGATCACCACTCATTTTATAACATATTTAAAAAACATACGCATCAATTACATCTCCTTTCTTTGGAACGAATGCATTCCTGAACAATACCAATGAAACACTACGCGAATTCCAAGCGACATCCGCACAACAGAGGAGTTCCAATTCCTAGATAGTAAGACGATATCAAGTTGATTCCAATTTCTCACAAACCTACCCCGAGTACCTAAGCTCCTGAGTTGCTACGGTGACGCAATCCGTTCTTCTCCAGAACCCAGCACAGAACAAACCAAATCTGGAGCACTTTGTATAGGTGGAATGCAATCAACATTATTTACCTCCATTTAATGGCATCATCGATAGAGTTGAAATACTGAGGTCGTCCCCTGAGTATGGACTGCATAGAAGAGAGAGCGCCTAGGGCTGTACCCTCTACGACATCAATAACAATAAGACCGACTATTGAGTGTACGCCAGGGTGTTGGCCAACGTGTACAGCAACGCTTCCGCCCAAGCTGTGCCCCACCAGGATCAATGGGGTGCCGACTGGGACCACTTCGTTGATTACATTCACTACGTCACTGAAAACATAATAATTAGAGCAAATTTAATACAACGATGAACTCTTGAAATTCGTTTGATATTTACGGTCATTGAAAACCACATCACTTACTTTGTAAGCGTTTCGATAGACAAATCACTGTCGTCTTTAGTAAACGAGTCACCATGCGATCGGAGATCCATAGCCAAAACTTGACATTCCACCATTTCGTACAGCACCGTCTGTTGAAACATGATGTATCGTACATATACACCGTAGTTTAAATACCCTTATTAATGTACCTACTCGTATATAACTGTAATATGTCAATCGAATGTACTCACAGTAAGTAGCGACCAAGTCAGAGCTGAAAATCCACCTCCATGAATAAGAACTAAGCAGGGGCCAGAATCTCCTTTTTTGTAAACCCGAAAGGTGTTTCCATCGACTTGAACGTCTTTCTTCTCCGAGAAATATTTGTTCCAAGTCTCAGCTGTGTAGTCTGCACGACTCCTCATACCTTTAGATTTCCCACTGTAATAAAAAAGTTATTAATAACAATACAACCAAATTCTATACTGAATCACCAAATTACGGAACACCTTAACAACTTGACAGTTTCCGTCAATGAAGATCTGTACCATCACATGATTTTTTCCGCCTGAGCGCATACATTTTTGATGAACAAACATAATGTAAGCAACTATTTTCCTCAATACTGATTTTTGTCGCTGGGAAAAATGCCTATGATTTTTCATAATAGTAATCGTGAGTTGAGTTTCCTCCAATTTTGTAGGGGGAAACAACGGCAGGTAAAGCTTAATGAATATAGACCACTCGCATATTTCTCCAAAGCAGTACTAAGCGATCACTGCCAAACAGAATTTTTTCCCCATCGAAAAAACACATTCAATCAGGTTCCGACCTTTATTCGCTGTTTAAAAACCACTAACCACCAAGGGTTTTCAACATTGAAAATTGAACACATCGTAGACGTTGTTAATTACTTAACTCATTGAAACTTTTTCTCCCAGCTGTTTCTTATGGATAGCCACATTGATCATGAAAATAAGAATCCAACCACATCCAAATCTCCTAAATACCAAAATTACCTACAAACGTACTAAGTACCAACAAACGCAAGGACATGTAGCAATATTGATAATTATTGAACTACTAATTTCTTGACCTACAATTTTTTCGAAAATGTAGTTGAAATTATTCGTTTTTAATCATTACTTATATTTTATCACCATAATACCTATAGTAATATTGAGAACGCCTAATTAATCAGATGGCAGTCTGTAAGGGAAGAGACCACCTCTACCTACTAATCTGTCACCCAAAAGCCCTGTTCGGGAAGTGATCAACCTCTCAGAAACTCTCTGTTTCTCCAGAACTGTCAGTAGAAAGCGTTCGAAGAAATAGGGAATACGAATTTTAAACTTTCTCAAGCGCGATCAATGAACGTATAACCATTAGGGAATTGAGCTGCCAATCCACTAGACTAGAACGAGTAATAGGTTCTAGCTTCACCGAAATGCTTTCTTTGTGACCTCGTAGACTCCTTGAGTATGAAAAGTAGAGAAGTGGACGATATACTTGTGATAATAAAGATAAAAAGCACAATAAAAGCACAAACCTGAAGCTTCCTCTACCTGAAGGCATAGCTGACTTGGGAGGTAATTTTGAAGTGAGGAATGACTTTTGAAAAGCAGACATTACTTCAGACAACTGAATATCGTTTCAACTGGTATAGTTGATGAATGGTTACTTCGAAATTTATCGTTTTAAAATAATTATTGCGTAATTACAGCGAAAGAAAATGTAAACATTTTAATAAATGTATTTGCAAATGCAGGTTAGCGTAGTGGAACAACTGATACCTTTCCTTATTCTTCCTAATTTGTTCCACGACGAACATGGATATTATACACCCAGCTCCATGCCCAGGGAGAAGAGATTGTAGCATGGATCAGAAGACAGGAGACGTTGGATTTCAGCCTGTCGAGCCCCCCCCCCCCCCATCACTAGTGCTGTCTCGTGGCCTGGAGGTCAACTTGTACCAACTCCTTTCTTCGCGGTTCGTTTCAAACCGTGCAATTCAACCTAAAATGCCCAATGATGATCACACTTCTTCCGTGTGACCGACGCCCGGTGAACTCGATTATCGAGATAATCGAATGTTGCGATTATATATCGATTTCATTTTTACAATGCAATATACCTACGACTTTAGATTGATCTACCTATATGTCCAACTAATCTATATGGTACTAATCAGTTGTTTGGGGGATGTTTTTATTCCGCAACCCCGTCCACTTTATGTGAGAAAGTAGGTAGGTAATTGATCTCAACACAAATCTTAAAAAGCTATAACACTGCTGAAAGTGGCCAGTTTTAGTCCAAAAATTAAAACAAATCTCTACTATAAAATTCAGCCTAAAATCACTCATCGTTAAAAGACCTTGTTGTGTGTGAATGGCGGAGGGGGGGGGGGGGAATGTGAGGTGCCAGCGAGCATTTAGAGTGCTTGGCACACCCGTATCAATCAATCATACGAACCGGTGGTCTCACTGTAACACAATTTTTATTGACCCCAGTCAATTTGGTATGTAATAAACATAGGAACCATTTGTTTATTCTATCAAGGTGATGTTAACATGAGCACTATTCAACAGAGGTTGTTATCCTTGCGCATCGCTTGAATACTTCTTGCGCTACAATGAATTGATTTCTGTGACCATCATCTTCTCCGTCTGAATTTCCTCTGTTGGAGAACCAATCGGTTTCAATTCACCTGTAGCTAACTTACGTTGTAACTCCATGTACTCGTGGAATAACTTTTCCTGAAAAACACAATTCATTAGGTGCCAATTGAGTATTAGTTACCAACAACGTAATAAAATTTCTCTATCTTGTTCATTGATGAGAATCACAAAATGTCGGTTCCATGAAGGTTCCTACAACGCCAATCAACTAATTCTTTTTTTCTTCACATTCGTGTATTTCGACGATCGCCCTATTTTATTAAACTTCGATTGGTTTACTATATTTGATAATCGACCAACAAAAACGCTGTGCAAATCATTCCACAGCGGTTGATTATCTTCTCTACAGATCGCCGTTCTGTCTAGATTCACTGTTATGTGAATCACATAACTAAATACTAACTAATTATAAATAAATGTTCATCTACAAAATTATTTCGCAACCCTATCATAAAGCTCGGATATGACCATCTGACAGAAAATTATAAGGCGTTGTGGACAAATTTGCAGATTTATTTTTCTCGAAATATTGTAGAATGCTATTGGCATGGTTGTGAATAAGCCTGCATGTTTTTGACTGAAGAAGTAGAGTTGGTCTGTTAAAAAGGAGCCAAAAGTATGACTGAAAACTCAACGTTTTTAAATGCTGAATAACAAACTAAGCTTTTGCGTTCTTACAGAAAAAAATCCGTCTTATATGTAGCAGGTGAAAACAGGAGTTCAAATTTGCAAAAACTTCTCTACTATTCAAATGTGAACTAAAACTAAACTGTTAAATTCAAATTTTCCGAGATATGAATTTTTCAACCCCTTCTCATTGACCTGGGGTTATGGAAAGTTTCAAGGGTCATTAATGAAAATTGTGGGGCTGGTTCGAATCCTTAACCAAATTTCGTAATTTTAGCCACCCGCTAGATAGAATTAAAAAATTAATCTTGATGATAATTTAAAAAAAAAAGTAAATTTACAACTCACTCCGTAGCTTTTGCATTTGAAAAACAGGTAGCCTTTTTGGCACTTTTTTTTTCTATCCCAACCATCCCAGTTATCCACTGGAACATAATTTGAACAAATATGTTACATAAAACCAAGTTATAGCAACGATTTCAACATTTCAATCCAAACATTTTACATTAAATGTACGCCGCATAGATAGAACACCGCACACTGTAAATTTCAGTTGCACCATCAACTTCAACATAATATGTTAATAATAATAATATTATTATTTTATTATATTATATATTATATAATATAATAAAATAATATGTCATAATATTATTATGTTTACCTACCATTGAACTTAATATCTCAGCATCCAATGCTGCATTTCATTATGTAAGTACTACGTTTGCAAATTGGCTTCCTGTTAATACACACTTAGTTCATAGCTCCAACATTTACAATACAGCCTGCATAATCTTTGGAAGATGTGACAAAAATCAATTTTTTAGATCTTTTTGTTTCCCAACGATATAAATGAGTACCTACAGACAAACTGTTTCCTGTCTCCAACTAGGTACAATCGCTTTCCCTCAATTTCTTTATATTACTTGAATCGTTTATCCATTCAATCATTTTAAAATTAAGACTACGGGGGAAAAACGAGGTAGGTAGATTTTTTTCCAAAAATGAGTTACTTAGCGATGGTTATTGATAGGTTTTTGGATGGCGGTCACGATGGTCAAGTCTGAACAGGGGAAAAACGATTTTAAAAGGCCTTAGATCTTGCTGGTCCCCATCAGCAAACATTCGAAAGATTAGCAAACATGGGAAAAACGAGGTAACGTGGCTTCTCCGCCTCTAGGCCAACGAAGCACACTCCCCATCATGATTGTGATTCGCAGGTTTTTTCAACCAAAAGACTCAACCTGAAACTCCAGTCAATTGGATCAGGCTTGCCAAAGGCCTTCATCATTGATAAAGTAGACCTGTATCTCGTTAAAAACTGGTGCGATTTTGTAAATCCGATCTATAGAAACAAAGCTACAATAAGACTGAAGACTGAAGGTCAATGAGAGAATTGAAAATAGTCCAAATGATTGATTCAAAATGACAAAGTGATTTTAAAAACATTTCATTTACGCAACAAATTTTCAATATTTTGGTTCACTATTTAAAACCTATTGTGATTATAAATCTTCGTTTTTTAATTTCTGCAGTAGCATGTAACATACCTAGGTACCTTGGTTCAGACCCGCATAGCACATAGATACCTCGTTATTTCCCAAAGTCAGCCGTACCTTTGGACGTTGAATGTCATATTACCACCTTATCTCAAGCTTTAACAAACATTTTGATTAATCCATCTCACTCTACAATACACAATGAATTGATTTTTATTGTCTTTCAAATCAGCTTATATGAAGAATACAGGCGATTTCCGAGGGAAAATTGGTTCTCCTGAACATTTGGGAAACAATGAGGGTACCCCGTTTTCCCCCTGTGGTCTTCAAATATCTTCAGTTGCCCAACAGGCCGAGAAAATATCAATTCCCCTCCCCCTCCCTCGGGTAAAGTTAGCTTCTCTTCATTCTTCATTGTCACTGATTACCCAATAAAAAGGTATACCTACGATACATCGAGTAAAAGCATAATCATGGTCTACTAGTTCTGCGAGGCCGATCTGCCCCTTTTTAGTCCTGTACCATCTACTGCTAATTGCCTTCCAATTGTTGATGTTCATTGATACCCAATTTCCACACTAATGTCATTTCGTACAGCTTGAATTCTAAGGGTAATTTCAACTAATAAAGTACTACAATATATATCATGAAGTGCCTTATAAGTATATAACAGTATTTTCGTCAAAAAGGTTGGTATTTATATTTCCAAATCACGCGAGACCATTACCTACATACTTGCAGTAAATTCTTGTGTAAATTTTACACGTCCGTGCATGCTCCTTGGCTGTGGAATTCTAACTATACTCTCTATAACTTGCTTACATCTTTAGCTCAAGACTTCTACTTTAACTCGTTCAACTTACCAGTTGCAGCACAATCTAGCATGACTTTTTCAGCAAATGTAGAAACATTGAATTCATCAGCAGCATTCAACTGTAAACACCAGATAATTACAGACAATTTTTGGCCATGAAAAGATAAATAGTTAGGTACGTTAAATTTAATTAGTTGTATTAGATTCATTGCAACTCACATATCCACATTCACGCGCAACGCAGTCTACCAGACACTGGAAAGAATAATTGTATTAACGTCAGCGATTATTCAACAGAAATTATCAAAAATCCACAGTCATGCAAGAGCGAATTTTCAAAGAAATAACTGGTTTTATGTATATTATGATGTTTGTAACATCTCATTCAAATATCTTAAACTTATTGGGTAATTAATTATACGTATTTAATTATGAAGGTATTCGCTTAATTCGGTATGCATCAGGTTTGGTACTCTCTGACCAATTGTAGGCACAATAGTAATTCGCATATATAACCTTAAGAATGCTCGTTCTTCCACGTGTATACATCACAGGCATGATAGGAGGAACCGGATAGCTTCATACTAAAATACCGGACCTAATTACCCAATAACATTCCCCATACTTGAATGAGATGTTCCAAACATCAAAATTGACATGAAATTGACATTATTTCTTCGAAAATTCGTTGTTACAGCTATGTTTTATTCCATTTTCTGATTCTAAGTATCTTGAAACCAAAAGGATTTGTTATGAAATTCCATTACTTAACCACAAATCAGATGAACGAACCACTCACTTTGTACTTTTCCTCTGCATAAACTTCGTAATCATCAGCTGTAACAGTCAAAATCAGGTTAAAAATGTGCTGATATGCCGGATTTTTCGTACAAATTAGTATATCTGGATTTTAAATGTCTGCATCTTCAAAATTACCTCCCACCGTGGCGAACATAATAAGCCCCGCATCGTATTCGCTCAAGTTGAACTTGCGAGCACAAATTTCTAAAGCTTCAACTTCATTTGGCAGAGCTGAGCATCTCGAAATCTAGAATCAAATGCGTCATGTTATTATTTTTGTTGTTGCGAGTTTCCCCACCACTAAACTCATCAACTAGTTTTTTCCACTTATTGGCATGACAAAATAAATTATGTGAAAGTAGTAATTTCTTAAATAATTACCTACGTTACAAAATTTGTATTTAATCGGTACATACTAATTAACTTGAACAGTTCCGTGAAAATAAAAATGTTTCTTGAGGCTAAAATAGATTCATAGTTTAAATTACTTAATTGGAGTCTTTCCTAAAATTTCACCGAATAGTACTGCTCTTGGTCCATCGTGATCCGGGCACTCCATAAATAACGTGCTCCAGCGATCCGTCGCACAGTGGGCGAAACGCAGAAAAAAATGCGATTTTTCGAAACAAGGAGTTTATAGACTTTTATTTAGGTATAAACTATTTATATATATATATATATTTTTTTTTAATTTTATTTATAAACTATAAATAGTAAATTAGTAAACCTTGAGTTGGTATTTCAAATTTTTATAGATTTTAATAGATTGGTAAAACTAAGGTCCAGTTTTACACGATCCGTTCTCATTGAGATTTTTTGGTTTTCTGGTAAATGATTCTTATATTTTTGTACTTGATGAAACTGTATCAATGCATTGGTTGGGCGGGAGAAGTGGGTTAGGAAGTATTTTGAAGAAAAAACACCCAATTTCGGCGATTATTTTTAGTTTCATGAAATTTTAAGGATGTGCGAAGTTGGGCCGTTCTTTTTAGCAAACGGCAAAAATTGTCACCGGCGGAGACAGATTCTCTCCCACCAGATGACCAAATACCAGTAGATCTACTATCTATACTCGTTGCTTACCGTGATCCATGTTCCGACGAGGAAAAGAAGAGATCCATAGAAGACATTGACGCTCTTTTGATGTACCATCGTACGGTCCTTCTCAAACTGTCGGAGTCAGATTGGGAAGTAACGGCTCTGGACCGGTTTTTCTCGGGTGGAAGAGTCAGGAGGGGAATCTCAAACAATCGCAATCACCTTATTTGTATTCGCCGCTTTACAGGTCACGGCCAACTTACAAATGATATCGTATTGTTCCTGTTAGATGTTCATTTGCCAAACAACATCAACAAACAACACAAACAAACACAAAAAAGAACAAACTCCAAGCTACTGGTAGAACAAATGGTAAGTAGATTTTGATTCGGGGAATTTTTCAAAGACACCCGAGGCTTTGTAGGAACAGCCGTTGGATGAACCGAGAAATAATAGCATGAAACGAGGGAAGGCCAATTTTCATACTCTGAAACAGCTAGTTCCAAAAACACTTGCCTTGGTGATGGCAAGTTTCCATATATAGCTATATATTCCATATATAGCTATATATATTTCGCTATACATAGCGAATTTTCGAAGAAAAGGAAGCTATTGTTGTCGGCCCAAAATTTTATACCAAAAAATGTTTATACCAAAATCCGATCTAGACCATCCTGAAACCACCGCCAAAGGACACCACAAAATTATATATATTTATGTATGTGTCATTCCAGACGATAACTCTCGATAGAATTGAGATAACAAGTTCAAATTTGCACACAAAATCGTCCTGGTAATCGAAAGGATAAGTTCGTTCGTAGATGGGCAGAATCGGGCCACTCTAAGGGGGGGGGGGGTGTTATAAGCTGAAGGAGCTTATAGGCGTTTTAGGGGGGGGGGGGATTGTTCATAAATTCCCAAAATGAAACAGTCTGACAAGTGACACTTCGTTTTACGCTGAACAAGATGGGGAAATCAGAATTGCGATATCTTATTCTGTTCTCAAACTGGAGCACTTTGAAGATGAAGAAATGAGGTTGTTACTTGAGATGCTCTTCACGATTAATCTGCTCTAATCTGACAACGGAATTAGGGGTGTATAAAAAGTATCGATACTTTTATGAAAAAGTATCGATACTTTTTGATACTTTTATTTATGCAATGTATCGGGATACTTTTCCTTTTTTCGCGGTATCGACACCGATACTTTTTTCAAGGATCTTCTCTTACTTCCAAGTTTCACAGAAGACTACAAAGCCTGATCGCTACCATGCCTGAAGTCCCACCATTTGTCAACAACCTTGACATAAAAATGGAGATGATCACTCATCCAACTGATACTGTCCGGCACTGTGAAACTCATCCAACTGATACTGTCCGGACTGGAAAGTGAAACAACTCAACTGTGCACTTATGTCAGGCATGGGCGCGGCCAGGACAAAAGGAAATTTTGTGGCATTTCCACCGGGGTAATCAGATTTGAATTTTCTTGTAAATTAAGGGAGTTTTGGCCATTTTAGTGTGATAAAGTCGGATACACAAAAAAAAAATCTTAAAATTGAATAAACTCCATTAAATGGAGTTTTTTCAATTTTAAGATTTTTTAATAAACCAAACATGTTTTGGTTTATTATCTTCGATAATGGACCATTGGAATCGCCCAAAGAAATAATACGTCAGAGCCTATGACGTAAGAGGCTATGACGTCAGAGGGCTGGCAGGAGGCCAACTAGTACGTCAGAGCCTTTGCCATAAGAGCCTATGATGTCAGACGGCTGGCAGGAGGCCAACTAGTACGTCGGAGCCTATGCCGCAAGAGCCTATGACGTCAGAGGGCTGGCAGGAGGCCAACTAGTACGTCAGAGCCAATGACGTACGAGCGTATGACGTCAGGAGGCCAACTAGCACGTCAGAGCCTATGACGTCAGAGGGCTGGCAAAAATCCAACTAGTACGTCAGAGCCTATGCCGTAAGAGCTTATGACGTCAGAGGGCTGGCAGGAGGCTAACTAGTACGTCAGAGCCAATGACGTAAGAGCGTATGACGTCAGACGGCTGGCAGGAGGCCAACTAGTAGAATGGTGACACAAATTGAAATTCCTTATCAAGTAACGTGTGTTTATTTCTTTGTGTTCCAGCTCTGAAGACTGAACTGAACCGTAGGTAATGGGACTCCCCTCTTCGACCACATTTATCAGGAACAGACTGAGTTATGAATTAAAGAAAAATGTGGCTATTTTTGTTCCAGCGCATTTCTTGGGTTCGCTGTTTGATGTTCTGTACTCTTGACCTTTCATTATTATTCTATTTTCCTTAGAAAGCGAGTTTAAGAAAACATTTCAAATTGGAACTCACTATGATTTTTTATGTGAATCTCGTATCCAATTTGGATAATCCAAAAGCAGAATTTTGTTTAAACTGAATGCTTGCATACGAGTCAGCAACACATTGGGACATTTTATGTCTTTGCAGAAACGTATATAAAGCTTGCATTCGTGTTGACAATATAAATTATTGAGAATGATCACCTGTGTGTAAACAATTATTTAAACAATCACGCTCATACCGCAGCTTGTCGGCCACGCACTCCGCAGTGGTTAACGTAATAATATTATTATTATATAATAATAATAATATTATGGTTAGGTAAATCGAGAGATATCCAACGAGTGGTGAACGATTTTTGTACGATGATAACTGGCGAAGATAAAGTTCCGTAGCAACGACTCGGTTGTAAGCGAAAATCATCAGAAATTTTTGTGACGATTTCGTGTGACGCTTTTTGTGTAACGTTTTTCGAGTTATGTGCCAGAGTAAAGACATAAAATGTCAATAAACACGGCCTCATGGATTGTGTTGTTTCGCGCCTTCCCTTCCAGTGTTCCAGTTCCACCATAGAATTATAAAATAACTGATAGGTACCTACTCCACTTTAGTGCGTTCGCGTTGTTTGAGATTGAGAAATTCCTATTCAATACATACTTTGAGCAGTTTTTTGCATTGTTTGTCGGCTGTTACTTACTTGGTAGGTAGGTGCAATGTCAATGTCAAAAATCTCAGTTTGGGATTTCTTCAAAAAACAATCTAACGTTTTAGCTGAGTGCAACTTGCTCGAAGGGACTCCTACCAAAAAGTGCGACCTACCTAATAAATGTCCTTAAATTTAAATTGTTCAAGTATTTTTCAAATAACTTTTTTTAAATTAGTACCTACCTAAGTAAAAAATTTGGAACTTTTCTAATTTTGAGTTTGTAAAAAGTATCGATACTTTTTCAAAGTATCAGCATGATATTTTTCGATACTTTGAATATCAGCATGATATTTTTCGATACTTTTTAGAAATATCGATACGATATGTATCGATACATTTCGAAGTATCATACATCCCTAAACGGAATGAGATATCGCCATTCTGACTTCACCATCGTGTTCAGCGTTGAAAAATTTATAAACTGAGGTGAGACAAAATATTTTTTATAAAGCCAGTAAAATGGAGACATTTTACATAAAACCAGTTATTTCTGTGAATTTTCATATTCTAGTCAAATTGGTCACCTGAAGACCTTATTGGCTTTGATGGCGTTTTCACGAGTGTCACAAATGTTGAAAATTTCAAGGGTGAGGTTCATCGAGAAAACCCTTCTGAGTGGAAGAAAAGTGACCAATCCTTTCAACAAACATTAATTTAAAAAATCAACAAATAGTAGACAATGCACTTCAAAAGGAACAAGTAATGAAGCTCACTGTTAGCCTAACGTTCCTTTATTTATAAAGCGTTATAACGCGCCCTATTATGAAATAAGGTTATGTACCTACTCACTTTCAAGATTACATAGAAGTCACCACCTCACCAAGTTCACCAGTTTGGCCTTCACAGCTGCGGCCAAGATAGCAAGCTAGGAAGTTGAAGAAGAACTTGGGTCAAGTTACCTACCAAGGTGGTTATAATAAGATAACCTATATAACCTCCTTGTTATCTACACCTGCGTTAGCGTCACCCTAGATGTTTCTGTTCAGTATTGTTTAGTTTTAGGTTTTATTACTAGTGGTATTTTAATACTATTGGTATCATGTACATTTGATTTTATTACTCACTGTTTCACTCTACAGTATGACAAATAGTTCATCGTGGGTGCAAGAAAATGGAGTGGAATTTTTGGCCAACGAGTCGTCCGTTTGTCAGCGAAAATGTGCGATTTATTACAATAAAGAATATTCATTCAACAGGTATGTAATTAGAGCAGCTTCTCTGTCTCAACAATATCTGTGATGTATACAGTGGACAGGCATAACAGGTTGCTGTTGACGGTACGTGTTTGGCCCCCTAATGTCGTACCACACGACCGAGCTAGTAGTAGTAACGATGTTTATTAAGTAAAGACAAGTGAACTTGCTGGCAATCACACGGAAGGAGTTACCTTTACCGACCTTCTCGCGTCATCACATTAAAAATGGTAAATCTATGTACGCTATTTGATTGAAATCCGTTCATTTTCAGGTCTTTGGTTCTGGCCATTCTAGAAGAGTACGTCAAAAGCGGGTTGTCCAAATGCACGCCCGTCCGCTGCCTGGACCTCTTGGGTGGTCCAGGGGTAAATGGTTTGATTTGGAGGAAAAAGCTCTGTGACAAAGTAGACGTCATCGTCAATGCTCAGGGATCAGAAGAAATTGTCGAGGAAAACTTCAAGAAAAACAAGTTGCAAGGAACAATTTACGCGAAAGACCCCTGCGTTGTTCTCCACGAGCGAGGCTACAACTTTGTGTAAGATTGCACTGTCGTTATCATATAATTTAACTGAATAACATAACAGAATCACTACAATGCGTTCTACATTATATAAAAGTAATATGGTTTCTCAATTGCAGTTAAGATTGAGGTCGAAACAATCTCTGTTTGCTTCTTTTCAGCTGGCTTTGGATGTGTATTTTTGTTCTTGTTTGAAAACCTTTTGACAACCCATCCACCCTTCTATATGAAACACCCTTCAATAACTCCACCTTTGAGGCGTACTAATCATAGACGGCCTGTTCCGTCACTGCTCTGTGGTTTGGCCTTCGTTACACCCTGAGTCAGCGTGCTGATTTTGGCGTTGTCCAGAACATACATATTTTGTGGTGCTGGTTTCTACTGGTTCCCACGTTAAGTTACAGATCGGAATCATCTCGCCGATTGCGACTTGATCTGATCTACATAACGAAAAAAAAATTATACGACAGGTACACTGCCCCAAGCGCTCAATATCTCTTGCAGTCTTCCTACTTATTACTTGAAATATTCAACAGATAAACCTATCTCAGATATTCAATTTGAAATAGTCTAATTCCAAAAAAAAGACAATACCTGCCTGATTTGCAATACCTACCTAACTAACCACATTAGTTCCTTAGTTTAGACTCTACTTGATTTGATCCAGTTCTTCCATTATTATGCTGTAGCAACCTTGTTGCGTTTATATGCCATGTTGAAACCTCACTTTCGCTGATTTTGAACGAACAATTCGTTATTTTGATCACTACTTTCATGATTTTCAGGTACATTGATTGCACTATCGAAGCTTCGACGTATTTTGACGCAGTATTTCGCAATATTGCACGGAATGGGGTAGTCATTATCACGACAAAAGATGACAGCTCGTTGCACGGTGGAACTTATGACGTCGCACTGAGACGATACGGTGGCAGAATCGTCCGCACGCACTACGCCAACGAGCTCGGTATTAGATTGTTTTTGGCCTCCTTGGCAAGGTTTGTTGTTTTATTATTTATTCAGGCGAGGCGCTATAAAATTTTAGATATTAACAGACCATCATAAATTTTTATTCGATACAACATGTTCGTATGAGTGAATATTTTGGTAATTGCAGATCGGCGGCGAGATACAGCAAAGCTATCAAAGTTCTTTGTTGTACTGTGTACAAAAGTTCTTTTACCGTTGCCATCATAACTCGGAAAGGCCCTGACAATGCCAGCAAATGCCTGAGTCTGCTCAAATACCTGAAGCATTGTATGGTGTGCGAAGAGAGAAAGTTCTACCCCCCGACAGAAGGTTTCCCTACTGGTATGCATAAAGGTTCAGTATTAATGACGTCCATGATGAATTGTTCATTGTTCCAGTTCCTATGGTAGGTTAGATTGTAGTTGAGACCGCAGCACATAAACTTACTGTATGGAGCGTTGCCCTGTGGGGTAGCCTATAGACCCTGGGACAGTCCACTCTCTCTACTAGACTGAAGATTAGAGCATGCACCTTGCATATTTTGGCTTTCTAGGGTTAAACCTCGTATTTAGACCTTTTTGAATCCATCAGTGACTTTTAAATTGAAATTCATTCAATTGTCATATTTTGGTTGATGGCGCTTATTTTTCTACGTTTTCTACTTATACTTTCAAGAAACAACCAAAATAATTACTGCTCATAGTAAATCGACCTGACCGGAATTCTAGGTACCTGAGGCCCAATTTTGCATGGTTAAAGCGTCCCAGGGACTCCCATTTGTTTCTCCTAAAATGCTTCATGTCACCTGCACCGTTTAGGTGAGGATCTTCACTGATGATCCTCCAAAGCAGGTTGTTTACCGACAAGATTTCTTCTAGTATCAGAGACCTAACGATTCTGTATCGCCAAGCTTCAAGTTCTGGGCACTCAATGAGGAGATGAGATGCTGTTTCGTTCTCCTCAAAGCCTGCACCAAAACCTAGGCTTATTGTGTGGAGCGTTGCCATATAGGCCACCTTATAGACCTTAGATCCACTCCCTCTACTAGACTGATGATCCTGGCTGGAGTGGAGGTACTCTACCTTGCAAAACCGTACCAATACATTCTTATGTTAACTCACCATCAATATTCTGATCCTTTTCTCTTATAATCACCATCTGCATACATATAATTAGCCACATTATATAGAGCTTGCCGTCATCTTTGTGCTCGTAGATTATTCCCATTTCAGGATTGTATCATGATATTGAGGAGTAGATCAGCATAAATTCTTCAAATATCTATCTGCCAAAAGTCCTTTCTGATTCAGAAAGGACTTTTGGCAGATAGATATTTGAAGATATTCTGAAACGTCACCAACGTAATTCCTCCAGAATAAGTAACAGAAGAGTAACCTCCTTGAGTGTAGAGCTGGGTTATCTGAGTTTTGAATTGTCAAGATCTGGGTTGGGAGTCCTTTGGTCAGAACGCATACGGGATTTGAGTAGAACCATGAATCGTTTGTTACACGTTTGTTTGCGCAGCCAGAATCAAGCAAGTTAAAGTCTCAGTTGCAGTGCAAATCCGCGGTGTAGGGCGATCATGGGCCGAGGGACTGCAGAATGTTTACGATTTCGTATGACACACGCTTCCCAACCGTTTCTTTTGCTGCAACCAGTTAGTTTTCTAACCGAATGTCACTATTTCTTGCCTTGTCACCTTTTCTGCGGAAGGTCGGTTTGCACTAAACGAGAACTGGAAGGAACAGCTTATTGAACGACCAATGAATGTTTTGAAGAGGGATTAATCTTATCATCAGTAAGAATTGCTGGACTTCTCCTGCGACTCAACAAGTGACGTATGTTCTTTGTTGCAGACGGTAAAAATGTTCGTTTGAATTGTATGTGCGCTGAAGGAGCTCCTGGTGAAACGACGCTCGAGCTCGGCCCTTTGTGGTCTGGCGATATTTTCGATTCCGATTTTCTGAGCAGCGTGCTCAACAATAACAGATCCGACGACTGCAAAGTGAATTATACCTTGACGTGCATGCTCGAAGAAGCCAGGTAACTATGAACTCTCACATTTCTCAAACTTATTAAAGCCCACTACTATTGAGTGCCACTTGGGTTTACTTTCAAGGAAGACAGTTGTTATTTATTGTACAGCTAAAATGGTAGAAGTAGGTGAATGGGCTTCTTAAATCACTCCAGTCCAAAATAATCGAGCTCCTGAATCATCTGAGAGGCTATTTTAGCTCCAGTCAATAACATACTCGTTTATTCAATTATTCACTGCTTTGTCCAGTTCATAAAGACATAATAATATTATAATACATATTATGTATTATTATACATATTATGTACATAATATGTAAACTGAAACGATGAAGTTGTAGCTGCATGGTAGGTCGGAGGAGTTTTATTAATCAATCGGATTGCTGTCAGGGGCCAACTACTTGTATACGCCCTCGTGATGTGAGGAAGCTACACTGGCCTCCCACTTACAGGCGTTTTCTACTTTTGCCTTCTTTAATGTCGTTCCAGGTGTCCAGCCAAAGTCGAGTCCGAAGTTGGGGGTAAGCGCCTTAAGTTGGACTACTCGTCGATGCCTCCTTTCTACTACAATCTCCACAAACACCATCCCGAAATAGCTCATGTGGCGAAATTAACGAAAGTAATCGACCGCCTTCAGGTTCTTGGTTACCGTGCCAGCAAAACACATTTTGATCCACTGGCTGTTCGAACCAACGCACCACTCAACATACTTTTTCAAGTGATGAAAGAAGAAGCCAATAAAATTAATCATTAAAGTTGTTATATTTTTTAACTCTTTCACATATATTTCCTTACTGGATAATGAATCAGTGGTAACTTAGTATAACACAACTATCATAACTACTACTACACCTCACATTGTTACAATAATGAAATAGTCGGAGTTTTCTGAAGAGTTGTCAATGTTGTGGGCTATAGACTTTTACAATCACTAAAAACAGACTTCCGGTGGAGACGTTTCAGCTTTCTGGACCCACCACAACGTGAGGTATGATCCCAAAGCTCGGGTGCCCCAAAATGTCATATCAGTGTCTAATAATGATGATTAGACTATTTTTCATAGTTTGCAAGTTCACGGAAGTTAGGCAGCGTCGGGCGTGGTAGTTACTTGGATGGGAGACCGCTGGTAAGTGGGTCTATCGTCCAAGTGATTTTATCACGCCTCTGTACGGCGATCCCCTCTCAACTCAAGGGGACGAGGCAATGAGTAGCTTTAAGCGAAATCATCGGAACAATTCTGATCCACCTAGGTGGACAGCCGATGACGTCCGCGACGCCAAAAACGGCAGTCGGACGAAAATTCAACCTGAAATGGTTGCTTACTTTACTTTTTTAATGATGATTAGAGGGCGGATTCTTATGCACTAAAAACCCCTCGTTTGATGTCATAAAATATGCGGGAAAACATCCATAATATGTGCTTAAATATGCAATAACAAAAGCAGAATTAGGCTTTTTTCAACCCAAGTTTCATTGGTGACAAATAAAAATTACAAACCAGAACCACTGAAAAAATAAGTATTGATGGAAAGTAGAGTCTTTGATGGAAGGTAGTATCCAACAAGTAGGTATCGATACTATCAATTCCATATGATTTATGTATACGGCATGTTGGCATCACTGTGTTAGGTATTGGTTTTCTTAGACGAGCGTGTGTATCCCACTTCACTTAGCTTCTGGTCTCTGACTCGGACACGCCCTTGCCTATGGACTGCCTCCTAATAATCAAATATTGGTTCAATAAATTACTAGAGAATGTCTAATTCAGTCGGCAAGTATTTTATTCATTTCACTCAAAATGTTCATTAAAAAATGTAGTACATTTGCAGTGCATTTGCCTTGTGGATATGCTAATATCGAATATTTTATGCGCTATAAAATGGGAATTTCGAAGAAATATACAAATACATATTATGTATTTGTATACAAATCCGCCCTCTAATGATGGAAAATTGGCCTTTTTGGACCGACGGTTCCCTGGTAGCGATATCCCAACCTTGTCTAAAGGTGTCCCAACTCGTGGGAAGGGGAATTTGCGGCCACTATTACTCTTCTGCCAATACTAACGCTGTTGCCGTTTACCTAAGGTTACATTTCATCTTGCTTGTCTTCTAAGTTTTATGTGATTTCTCGAGGAATTCTTCAATTTTCCTTGATATCGCTAGGAACGTTTGTGCCTGCAAAAAAGAAGAGACACTTTGAAAAATCGTAGTCAGGGAAACGTAAAAGGTATCTTAAGAGATTTGAAACCTGTGCATGGTATTTGGGGAGTTTGAACAATGGATTGGTTTGTTTGGCCTTGTGGCTAGCATCTAGTTGACTCGACATGACTGGCACCCTTATAATTACTTACGATGTAAATCTATGGAGGAAAAAGGTTTCCCAGCCGTTTTTTTAATCAAAATTATTGTTGGTTTAGTTGTCCAGCGTAATAACGCAATAAATTGCAGCTGAGACGGAGTCTTTTGTCCAGCCAGGGCTCATCTACCAAGGCAGGGGAGCTTCTCATTTCTGGGGTTGCAGCTCTAAACGAATGGTAGGGGTTCACAAAGAGAACTGACCTTAGCTAACCAATCATATATCACTGTTTGAAATCACACCAGTCCTTGTTGGTTATCGTTCCGTCACTAGGTTTTTGGCCGATTAAGCCATTTTCTAGGAGGGAGCAAACGGCCCAAAGTAAACGTTGAGTATGGTAAGGTGATTGTTCAGGAATGAAAGTACTGACTGGTAAGAATTTATTATCGAGCCTGGGCCATCTTGCTCCTCAGAGGTAGTGTGAAGTTCATCAAGCTTTCTCTTAGAACTCATGGGCCCACTGGAGTGCTTCTCTTCATAGTGTCTTGTATAGCGAGGTACAACGGATGGTACAAAGAGTGCTAGCTTGTGTCACAGCACTGCAATGAAGAGCGAGGTGCGTACCAGCTAATGTTGAGATGATTAGGGATAGGGAATGGGTCTTAGAACCAACACAACTTAACTTACAATTTGGACAAAATGAAGTTGAGACACTTTCTTATTCCAAATTTCGCGCCGTCAGAATTCATAGACTTTGATCCCACTTTACCAAGTTTAGTCCAACTTTTACCTAGAATTTTGGCTCATTGAACCCCTTCATTCATAATCTATGTTTAATGTTCCCAACTGCCATTGTTTTGTAACCTTCTATCTGCATTGTTTTTTCTTATACTAAACAGAGACTCATCAATCTCTGCTGTAAGTCCGGGACCATATTTGTTAAAATCGAAAAGCTTAGGGTCCGAAACCAACTTACTTGTGGGCCAGACAGGTTTGCAACCACAGCAGGCTTTAATGCTCCTTCATCTCTATCGTACGTCAGAGGGATATTCGCTAATATTGGCACACCTGTAACATTTAATTTGAAAATTGTTTGTTGTTATAGGTCTATAAGTTTAGAGTACATACCTAGTTATAAATTGCTCAATGTACGTAAATAATGCAGTTTTTGAGGGAGGGTTTGATTTGAAACGCAATGAGCTGTTTTCATTGATTTCCAAATGATGAGTGCACAATTAGGATCATATTGAAAATAACGTTATGGCGTCGGAGTATTGGAGTGAAGAGCCTTGTAAAGGGAAGGAGTGAAACCACCTCACAGGAATTTTTGTATTTTTTTTTTCTTTTTTAGAAAAACAACCAATTACTGCAATATTAGTGTTAAATTCTATAAAGTGGAATCTAATTCCATGGAAGTTTAAAAATGTTGATATACTACAGTTATATGATTTAAAATCAATTTATTGGCAAAGCCTCAGTGTCAGTCCGTTTACCTAGCTCTTCCCTTAGTGCATAGCCAAAATCCGAGAAAAGAGTCGCTGATGGTACTGATGTGGTGATGGAGTTCGTTTATGGATATTCAAGTGAAATTTCGCAAGAAGGAAATTTCACTTGAATATCCATAAACGAACTTTTTCAAGAAAAGGTCAAGGTTTTTCACGTGAAACTTTTATTTATTGTTTGATAGCGGTTTTCATTTTCTCCTACTAAATCTGGGATAGAGAGAAGAGATGAAATAAAATATATATACCAATATGTTCGGTCGAAAGCATCGTTGTTTTCAGGGGTTAACACCGATTTATACATGGATACTACGTGCCAGTAATTGGATAAATCGAACCAATCCACCACAGGAGAACTGTTCGGCTTGACGTGGTTAAACAAGTGGGTCTCATTACCTAAATCTGACGACAGCTTTTGGGTCTCACGTCCAAATATCGGTATGTCCGTCTGGCAGTTGTCGCAAACGACTGAACTCATGTTGGAAACGATTCCGATGATGGGGATTCCAAGTTTTTGAAGCATGGTGCCGCCTCGCCTGGCGACTTGAACAGCCAACTTCTCCGGGGTAGTCACAATCACAACTCCTAAACAAATATCACGCGTGATACAGCAGAATAAAGATTTCAGATATCCCAAGCCCCCGTAAGTGACGACTTTACTAACTAAACAATCACCTGAAATAGGCAGTGTTTGTACCAGGGACAGAATCGTATCGCCAGTGCCTGGAGGGGTGTCGACAATCAAGAGATCGGTGTCACTCCAGTCGACTTGCCTGGTCAACTGTTCGAGAGCCTTCATCACCATCAGCCCTCGCCAAATCACAGCGGACGTTTCACTCACCAGAAACCCCATGGACATACTGTAAAAGTAAGAATCAAAAACTTGACAAATGTACCCCAATAAGCAGGGTAGGTCAACATTACGATGGCACAGCTGTGACTAATTGGCGGTGAATCTAAAGGTAATTAAATCATACGCTGAAAACCCTTCCAAAAATCAGAGTTTGGATTTATTTACTGATTTTTGGTTCAACCCTTGAAAGTTTCAAGACACAGTCATATACAGCCAGGACATTCCAACTGACCCCCTTCCTCCAGTGTTAATTGATGATGTGGTTCCTTTTCTATAACATGTGTCTTAGGTTTGTCAAAGGATCTATGGGTTCAAATCCTGTTTACGTTAGGTCTTTAAACCGAGGCACGACATTCTGCTTCTAGGTATAATTAGCCTCAACTGTTGATTCAGTTAGAACCTACAGAAACGCCTGTCATCATCAATGCCGTCAGTCCTCAACTGAGGGCAACATTTTAAATACTCTTTTCGAAAAGCATATTCGTAAGGAACATTTATGTCTCTCAAATTTACTCACCACTTCACTCCATAATTGACGAGTGGAATCATCAAGTTATCTGAAAAACGAAAAATGTTAATGGGATGGCCAACCAATACCGATACCAAGTGTGTATTTCTTAGTGGCCTCTGAGAGGGCGCCGCAACCACCACAACTTACGTTGCACAGTTCAAAAAATCGATTCAGCAATCCGAATTCACACGTTTCTTCTAACCTCAAACATAATTTCGTTCCTAGCATAGAAACTGGTTTTTTGGGGGATCAATTTATAATAACTCTACTTCTACTTCCATGTCAGGCGTTACACCTGAACTTTGCGATATTTTGTATCCTATGGGAGCACATGGTTGCGATCCTTCTCACCTCATTCCACGTTTTGCCGGCCCGGCGCAGTTCTTTTTCAGCAGATCTCCAGGTTTTTTCTGAACCGCCCTCTACTTCTTCCTTCGCCCTGTGGGTTTCACTGCAACGCCGTTTTTTCTACGACTTCGTCCGGTTTTTTTAAGGTTTGGCCAATCCAACCCCATTTCCTAATTTCCAGTACGATTGGAGTTTGTTCGGTGTTTCTGAAAAGCTCAGCGTTGGATAATGTCGTGTTATCCATCATATCGTGTTTGGCCACCAGATCCTTAGGATTCTGCGCTGGCACCTGTTTACGACAGTCTGTAGCTGATGGGTAATGGTCGCGGTGCCCTTCCTCGTCCCGCTGCCATACAGCAGAAGTGAATTTACGTTAGTGTTGAAGAGCTTCGTTTAGTGGGACGAGTTCCTATTTTTCCAGATAGGATAAAGCTGGAGAAATGCACCGTTTGCTTTTCTTATGCGACTCGTCACGTCGTCCACTGATCTTACATCTTCGGTTCCCGTACTACCAAGGTATACGAAGCTGTCCACTTGTTCTACGGGTTCATCGTTTATCTTTCTTGCGTTCATGGGGAGACCCACTCGGCCTGCAATGCGAAGCAAAGCGTCCAATTTATCTTGACCGTCAGAGAATCACTGTACAAGCAAGGTCTTCCGGTCGCTTTCTGACCTTCCTCTGAATGACTCGGCGTCTACCCTGAAGTGAAGCTCGCAAGACCACAATAACAAGGGTCGGCGAAAGCCAGCATCATTGTTTCACGCCAGTCTCTACCCTTATGAGGTCGGTCAGCTGCCCATCATGGATTGTCTAGCATTTGAAGTCATCGTACGAGCTGCTGATCAAATTGATGATTTTCGTGGGAACTCCGTACCTTCCCAGAATTTTCCACATTACTTCTCGTTGACGACCTAGTCATCAACTACCAGAGTAAACATAGTTCATAGAAATTTAGAAATTAATTGGCCCAAATGGCATGAACACAATATTTCTCAAAGTAATATCTTTGGTTAATCTGACGTCACTTTTCAATAATATGCAAGCTAACATAACCTCAATAGGTCCATTAGATTGATACTTAGAACTGGTTATCTTCTAAATTGGCCATCGAAAGTGATGAAAATAATATGGGACCATGAGGATACCAGCTCACTTCGACAATATTTCCCCAGGTAGTTATGGGCCTTTGAAGGTTGACGTACATACTCGAGAGTATGAAGGATATTGTGACCAATTTCGTGTTCAGGATGGTATAAGGTACAAACATAGTGTTTCACTGTCCAAAATATTGAAATTCGTCTAGAACGTTGCATGCCCAAGACTTTGGCTGCTCGTGTGGGGTCAAGTCGAAAAATCTTTTCAATTATTCTGATTGTCAATTATTTCAGATTGTTTTTTCTCATCAAACGGTAGACAGCCTCGAGACCAAAGGGTCCGATAAAGTTAAAATTTTGTTTCTGCGCACCGACGCAGTAGATCACATAGAACGCATGTATGCATGTAGCACTCACCTTTGTTTAATTCTGGATTCAATTCTCCAAGGTTCATCATGAGAGGGATTGATGGACCAAATACATCAGCGTCAAGTAGACCAACTTTGTTTGGCCCATTTACCGCCAGAGCTGCAGCAACGTTTACTGGAACAGAAATTTACGTCAAGTAACTCCAAGGGGAGCAGTTCTCAACAGACTTCCTCCTTTAATGGTTTCCTTCAATCAAAAAAGGAATTCGGTGCAAAGCCAAGTTTTAGATCGAGAATCGTACTTCTCTTACGTACACCCACGACATCCAATTTGATTTCGTTCATGTTCATACCCGCAGTTGTTGATTTGCCGACACCTCCCTTTCCTGATACGACGAGCACAATGTCACGGACTCCAGGAATATTCTTCTTCTTTGGGAGCCCTCTCGCCATAATCTCACTTCGTCTTTTGTCCAAGGCGTCGGATTCATGTCGAACTAACTGTAAAATCAATTTGAAAAGAGAAAAATCACACATTTTCTTTAGACTGAGGCGTTAGACCTCACAGAATATCATTACAGTCAGCTAGTAAACAGGCTTTGAATTCCAATATCCAAAATCAACTCATTAAATTGGCACTAATACAGTACCATCAATCCATGAATACTGTATGCCTGTAAGAAGGTACGATTGTGTTAGAACAAAACTTGGGTGTTTAGGTACGTTTTCGAGGAATATTGAATAACGTATGCTCCAATAAGAAGTGTACCGAATAACCTGTGTCTAAAATTACATCTACACTAACCTGTGAATGATGAAAACACCTTTTACATGGTGCTAAATCATGTTGAAACACATAACTACAAGCGGCACTCCTACAACAGATACATGACAGTTAATGCTAGGGGTTCCTTCGGAAAAAAAGTAGATTTCATCAGCGTATACAGAAGGTACGGACCGTATTGATGATAACAGAGAAGGAACGATTCGCACACACTTCTTCATCTTCAATGAGGCTAACAGAAACTCCAGTAAATGGAGGGACGTCGATTCGAATTTTTCAGGTTTCCATTTTCCCTGTCATCAGCAAGTAAAGAATTGTGGAAGGTCACAATGAACTACACGTCAATTTTTAAGGGAATTGATCAAATATAGAACAACAATTTCATCAATCTAAAACGATTCTCATCTCGGAGCGGTATTTTGGTACTTTGGAAAGTTATAGTGACGTTAACGTGACGATTTCGTCAGTTATCCACTGAGAAGACATTAGGGGGTTTATTTCCATAATGAAGGTATGAAAAAGAGAAAGGCAGTTTTGAACAATATTTTCTTCCATTCTTCGCGCATTATTATTCTGAGAATGATCATAGATATTACATTTCAATTGCTAAATTCATTAGACTGATTCAAGCAAGAAACAGCTGGAATCTTAATTTCTCGCTCACATTTCTTCCATGTCTCAAGCCCACGTTCCGGACAACACTCGAGCAGGATGTTGTTCTTCTTCTGCTAGAGACAAAAAACTATGCGAAAGCACATAAACACACATTTTGCGTTGTATACCGTTTGTTGTCAACCCAATTTTTTACGAGTCTTGTTCTTGAAATAATTGTTTTATAATTATAGTAATCTATCCGTCAACATTTAGTACCATGGTAGAGTTGGACGACGTAGTTTCCCTTCGAAAAAAACTGCTTGAAGCATTGGGGGACCGAGCGGTTGAGTAAGTTCATAAATTTATTTTACTCGTGGGAAATGAGTAGGTAGATAACGCCTATATTTCTTAAATACTTGCTCGTTGTTCTCATCAATATCAGAACATGCATGGTACGTAATACATCAATATTTTTACGTGATATAAAGTTGTCGGCGGGATCGTACCTTCCTCAACTGTTTGTTGGTAGGTGGTTATCGGTGGTTATCAGCTTCTACGTACTGAAAGACGATTTCTCAGCAACCACTGCGTGCTCCAATTATAAAGTTTATGTGTTGTATTCATGACATTAAGCGACAAACAATTTCTTGTGTAGGTTCGGTACATACTTTTATCGGCAAGTACCGACTTATTAGGACAGTTTTTGATTCAGAAAAGAGCAGCTAGGTCTAGAGGCAAAGTAGTTATTTACAGTAGTAGAGGTATTAACTACTACGCACTAATAATTCATACCTATTCTACTAAACGTTTGGCGACATAATATGTTGAAGGTTTCCACCTTGTGGAAATGATGGTAAGTATGCACTTTTCAATGTTGGAAAGAAGGTTGCTTTATTTTTTCAACATTTTAGCAAACTACCTATTGTCACAGTCAACTGTCTGGGATCTTTTAAATAACTACGATATCACTATACAGATCACGTATTATTTTAAACTTAGTGATTTACATTCGTGTTGCTAACACTTCTCAGTTGAACGAAAACCAACATAAACCCCAATAGGCGCTAAAACTGTTCCTGCTGATACCTGTGGTAACTCCTGGAGAATAATGTACTATGGCTAACCTATTTAGCCCTGTCAGATGGATATGTAACAGAACTTGATATGGCGCCCCTTCTTCACTTGATAACGACCGTATTTTTCTATTTGTGTAGCAATAATATCAGATCAGTAGATTCCACTGAATTACTTTTTAATAATGACTTACTTCTTTCACAGACACCGAACACTGATGAGGTTATGGTTCGCCATGAAGGTATGTACTACACAACCTATACAAATAGACTACGTATTTTTCGTTTTATCTCATTTAGTTTGGTATTTTTAACTTCTAATCAAACTGTTTTTGAGATTTGTACTGAAAAACACATTTGTTCTGAAACGCGAGTTGACATTTTGAATTAGAAACGAGAGATTTTGCTTAGTTTCACGGTGTTTAAGAGTTCGTTTCTCGATATTAAATTGTCTGGAAAATATGGTTTCTAATTTATTATTCCTTCAAATCAGCTTTCCAAGGAAGAGTTGGACCAAGTCCTGGCTCGGTTCTTAACGCCGGCACAGCGCCACCTCCACAATCAGTACGTCTTAGCGCTCCTCAAGGGATCTCCGAAGGTCGAGTCATGGAAGAAACACCCCGAATGCTGCCAAGCTCAGTTCGAAGTAAGGCATATTAATATTAGTGTAATATACCAGTTGATCAGCTAGGGATGTTCTTAATCATTTAATCTTCAACTCTCAAATTAGCTTCGAGAAGAAGGATGAGCTGTCTTGAATCAAGATTGTTGTACACAGTCAGGAGTAGCGATGGTTTCCCCATTATCTCCGTTATTAACAGTTATTTATAGGGACTACTTAGAGGGTACCGTTAAAACACAATCCGGCAACAACGTAATTTATTGGTATAGGTATATCGGTGATGTAATTGTCCTCATCACGGGTACGGACAGACCCTACCTTTTTTAATCAAATTAATTCTGTTAATGAAACAAAACTTACTAAATAATTAGTAGAAGAAGAGATTAACTTCTTAGATTCAATCATACAATTAGAGGGAGGAAAGCATACATTTTCAGTTTTTAGAAACCCACGTATTTAGATAAAAGGAATTTATGTGTGGCTGGATCGTTAGAACTATAATGATTAATTCCATACATAACTTCGTGGCCTTTTATATTATGATTAAATATGCAGGGCTGGGAGGTAGGGCACTCGAAATTAGGATGGGGGAACATAGGGATGTTCTTAGGCTTGGAAGAGGGAGGGAGGCATTTAAGAATCATTTACTTAAAGAAGACCATAGGATCAATAACCCGTCGGTTGAGATTGCCTATATTTGTAATAAGGTTCCAATACTGGGATTCAGAGGATTCACCATTTGAGCGACTCAGTAAATGATACAGGTTAAATTAGGCATTCCCCTTTGATTGGCCTATTCTTGTAAATGATCCCTTTCATCCTTAGCCAATCAGGAGGCACCTTTCACTTTTGAACTATGTATAGGTACGGCGTAAGAGCCGAAACCGATCTACAATAATTGTAATTGTTTTTGTGGAAATAGTCTTTTTCATCTTGACTTTTCTTGTTTTCAAGATATTTAAATCTTCTGTTCATGTTCTAGCCGGTAGATCCGATTCACTGTTCGGTGATAGAGAGGCACCCCATCTTCTCTGAGCAGCCTCCTTTGATGGTGCACGAGGGGACTCTTCTCACAACCAACATGATGCTGGAAAGACTGCAATATGGCGCCTGGGAAATGGGACTCAAAGGTTCTACACCGGCGACTGCTGAGTTTTTATGTGTAGCTACCAGAGTAAGTTGGTTCTTGTTTGGATTTTTGAAAATATTCACTTTATTGTCCGACTGATTGGTTTGTTCGCATCAGTCTTGTCTACCCATAAAGCTATTCTGGAGATACATTAGCCAACTTCAAACCCTTTGGTATTCTCTAATCAGCACTTGAGGCTGCTCCAGATATAGTGGGTTCCTGTGGTCGACTTCCCCGCTCTAAAAAAGGTACCTCCCATGTACCACCATCAGGACGCCTCGTACCTATTCCTAGACAGTTTATGGGCCCGTTCATGGTACACATGTATCTACTGACCTGCAGTTTCTGTCCAGGCCTAGCCATGCAATCCACACATAACTAGACTCTTGTTATGAACCATTGTACTTACCGTAACGTCTTATCGTTTTCAGCATTTCCTCAAAGATATCATCACCGCGATAGTCTGTCGTAGGAAAGGCTTTCGAACGAAGCATAACAAGTTTGTATGCGGCATCGGTACTCCACAGCTCAACCCCTGGTTAAGGAACGTCTCGAGAGGGAAGAATGAACCGTTTCAACCGTAAGTAATAGAAACAGGAGGTTGTGAAGTAAGTCATCATTGAGTACACATTTGGATGACGGGTAGGATAAGTACTTTTGAGGAGATAGTTGTATTCTATTCTAAAGTTGGCGATTTGCCAGTTGGCTCCCTTTTGGTTGCTCTACGGGTGTTTTGTCCTTTGAACGTCAAACAGGAGGTTTTGATACGGCTTTCCACTTCCAAAAAGCAGGTTGAGTATTTTAATTGTCAGCAGGTCATAGGTAGCAGATTATCTGACAGAAATGACATAAATCATGAGAGTAGCCGTTTTAAGACATCTCCGTAATAGTGCCGTGGCAGAAGAAAGTGGAACTTTTTTTCTCCAAATTCTTTATTTATTAAAGATTAAGATAACCATTGAGCGATACTGCCCATCTTGCTACTTCACTTGCACACATAAAGTCGAGTAGTTTTGTCCGATCCAAACGCTGTACCGTTTTACTGTTGTCTAAGATCCGGATCATTTTCCTCCCTGGAGGCTGTTCTGATTCCAGGTAACATTAAAATCTGGTTGAAAGGCTTCCTTTTACTTTCGCAGATCATAAGAGTAGTGGACGGTGTTATGCACAAAACAGGTAAGCGCCAAATAGTCGAAAACTCGTAGTTTTGGTAATCGTCGATTCATCTAAACTTTCGTTGTAATAGATGATCGAGAACTGGTTAGTTATTGAGAAGTTGCTAACATTGATTATGGGGAGCTCTTTTCCTTTTGATCACGAGAATTATTGGCTTATTTGTCATTTCTTTCTTATGACTCGAGCCAAATAAGTTAGAAGTTCCTAGAGGGTGTTCAGATGGACTCTCCTGAGCCAGAACCTCTGACAACTCTGCGAATAATGAATGTAGGTGTTGTGTTCTACAACAAGAAAACACATTGAGTAGTAGGCCATGAAGTGGCACCTTGAAGTGGTTCAGACCTCACACTACTTTCATTGCCCTTTTCCTCCCTCGCGTACTTCTGCTTCCGATAAGTATGTTTCAGCATCCACTCAAGAAATGGGTAGCTCTGCTGACACCTTCCAAGTTGGGCCATCAGGCTCTCGATCATTTTATTCTGTATTTCAACGTCCCCTCAAACATAATAAGAACGTGTGTCATTTTTTTGGTCAGGTTGCGAATCGACAAAAAAATAGCAGGGTTCCTCGCACCCAATCCAAGGCCTGCTAGGGAAATTTTGGAGCAGTCTGCGGCGTTCGAAATGGCTGCCAGCGACTCGAACGTGGAGGTTCTGGAGCCAATTTCCTTGATGGATTTAGCTGTGACTTTGAAGGTTTGTATCTTTAGGAAAGTTGACATGTTACATGATACGATTCTTCCCGTTAAAAATAATATTTTGCTAACGAGGACACAGCTGCAATAGCTATGCAGCAAAGGAAGCTCAATAGGAATTGACGTAAATTATTGATCGAGGATTAAATAGAAATTAGAGAATTTTATGTACGAGAGTTGGATAGCAATGTTGTCTCTACTCCTAAAAGAGGGCTGGAGGGATGGAATTATACCTATTTCATAAATTATTCCTTAAACTAACATTCAGTGGCTGGAACATAAACTTTCGAGTTTTCCAGCAGTCATTCTGTTTGGTGAAAGAGCCATAATTAGGGAATTACATTTTGAAATGCTTTGGGCTGATGGGGTTGTATACAAAATAGATCTATACCCTTGGATTTTATGCGGGAAACCACAGAAACGCTGTTCATGAACCACAGGTGTAATAGTAATAATTATAGGAGTCACAAATTCATTAACCTTGATTACAAAAGTTGCAGCAGTTTCCATCTGGTGATGGCAAACAACCCCATTTGTAATTATGGGTGTGCTAGGGTATACTCTCCAAAATGCAAGTCATGATCCAAAATTAACTGTTATTTGCATTATGGAGCGCGGTGGTCAACATAATTTCAAGTTATCCACACAATTACTAGCGGTTTTCAGATTTTTTTTTGGCGCCCTCTTGACACTAACTCTCTGACATTCACCTTCAAATGACCTATTTGGAGGGTCGTTATTGCCTAACAGATATGCATAGTGTGACAAATGCCACCCAAGTTCTGGAAAACGTTCTTTTAAGGTTGTGGACAGACATGTTGCTAGTAATACTTGTAATGCTCCAGTTAAACTGGACCTGAAGTAGAATACTTCGAAGTGACTTGGAGAAAGCTGGAAATCGTTCTGAAACCTTAAGATAGTCCTGAAAACGAATAATCTGAGTTAGTACCCCTCCACGGGTTGAGCGTAACTTTTGGTTCCCCGACAACGTCGAAATTTTCGGGCTTTCTTCAGTTAAGCGCTTATGACTCCGAAACAACGCATCCTAGGGAATAACTTACCAAGAGACAAATTAAAGAACATTGAATTCTGCGTCGATTGTCCAACTTTAAAATTGGATCAATTTATAGGGTGGTAATCAACGGCTGATAACGACAATTCTTCCCTTATGGATATACCATTTGACGACTTTCTGACGTCCGTAGCATCAAAAGTACTGGTCCTATCGAAACACTCGTGGAATCCGAGTTGTAGAGAATTTAACGGAAAGTTCAAAGAACACCTAAATTTTAAAATTTGATCAATTTCAACCACACTGACATGCCGTTATTTCCATTTGTATATTTTCAGTAAAAATTCGAAGTAGGTATAACCTTTATACAAACCTTTCGCTGGTCGCGCCAGCTTTCCTGACATGACCGGTCGCTAGTTGAACTGCGTTCAAGAGCTACCATTTCAACGATAATTTAGGGAAATCAATCTGTGAAGAATTTAATGTTCTTTAAATCGTCTCTTGGTAAGGTATTTGCTAGGTTGCGTGGTGAGGAGTTATAAGCCAAAAAACTGAAGAAACTCCAAAAATGTAGAAGTTTACGGGGCACCAAAAGTTAAGCTCAACCCCTAGAGGGTACAAACTCAGATTACTCATTAAGGTTTTAACTTAGACTATCTTAAGGTTTTAGAACGATTTCTACCTTTCCCTGGGTTACTTCGATCTTGTATTTTGATAATCCCACCGTGGAAAAAAGGTGGGATTTACACCTGTTGATCTTGAATCAGCAGCCATAAAGTTTCAAAAAGGGACTGAAGCCTAATCTCTCACCATCAGTATAATTACACTAAGATTTCTCTCGAATTGTCAACAGACTGACTCATATTAGTTGTAATTTTCAGATGCACCCGAGCTTAGTAGCATCCAATTTCGTGAGAACTGTCAACTGGGAGCGATTGTACTCAAAAATACACCATCCAACGTGGGACAGCTAGTGGACGAAAGTCAACATGTTAGTGCATGTTACAATATCGACATTCGGGGACAGTGGTTGACGTCGTGTGTCTCGTGTTGTGATGATCCGTTTCGGTATGTCAGGATTTATGATTTAAAGAAAGTGATATTTCCTCGCATTTCCGATACTCGAATCGTTTGATTGTGAATATGAGAAAAACGCGATTATCGTTACGAAACTTCAATCATTTTTGAGCGAAATGTTTGAGAGTCATTAGAGGCCTATTTGGGGAAAAGATGGGCGACGCAAATGTACAACCACGACCCGCGTGATCTGTGCGGCTCGCTGGTCTTCCTTCGTTACGTAATAGGAACGTTAGAAAGATTTTGCAGCTGCTAAACAGGATCCGAGGTGACCTTCACCAAGAACAAGCCACAAAGATGCTAATAACCCTCCCTTCGGATTTTCAGTAATTAGAAAATATCTTTTGACCTCCTCAAAATTGGTGAGTTTACCGAGTGAGTAGCACTTCGTATATGTAATATACAAAGTGCCACTCACTCGGTAAACTCACGTTAAAGTATACTGAGAACTATGAAATTTATGAAAAATCCTTGGTGCTAAATAAGTCTGAAATTTTCAAAACGTCACATCTTGAAAATATTATATAGAACGGTATGATTTGAAATAGAGAAAGTGAAACCGAAAAAACTATGCAAATTCTTGACACAACGGTTTATCATCTTCTTAATGCAGATCACCCTTCTGTCTAGATCACCGAATGATAGATTATTTATTATTACGAATTATCATTAATTATTAATAATTTTATCAAGTAGTGAAAATTATTATTAATTACTGTTACCTATTTATTAATAATTTGTATTTATTATAATTAATAATTATTATTGTGATTAGTTAACTCGACGTCTGAAACCATGTGCTGTTTGAATCAGCTGGGCCAGTATGAATATTGAACATAGCGGCGGCCTCGCGATTCACCATCATGTTGACGATTTTTGATCTGCTCCAACATTGAGCCGTCATTGTGAACGAACGGCTGGTCGTACAAACCTGTGGATGGTCTTAGAAAATGCTATAAAATAAACTCTATCCAAATATTAACTAAAAAATACACCGTTCCATTTGAATTTTTCGAGTTTTGAAATTTTCAAAATTTGTTTTGTACCCCTTCCCTTTGACTAGGGTTATGAAAAGTTTCGAGGATCATTGTGGGGTTGGTCGGAACCCGTGAAAAAATTGCGTAATTTTAGCTCAACGCTAACTGGGCAAAGTGCCGCGTACGGCGGACGGACAGATTTTTTTTAATTCGATTTTCTGAATCTACGTATCTTGAAACGTAAACCAACAAATTTTGAGGGGGGTTAAAACAAATTTTTCTTTGGTGAATTCCAATGGTTCATTATTGAAGGTATAAACCAAAATATCGTAAACGTGAGTGTGAATCACAAGGGGGAATTTCTGGCCAATTTTCATACTAGCTGATTCAATCAACGGTTTTGTGATTAAAAACAACAGTTGTTACTAGTTAAGTACTAATTTGCCCCTTGTTACTAGAAAGTGTTATAACAACCGCATCCATCCTCCTTCAAATTGTGCAAGCAACAAACAAGTACACTGCAATGTGTGGAAGTGACTTTTCAAAAAACACGAACAATTGCATATTTTTTCAACTTCTTTTTCAACGTGGCTTTTCCTTGTTATTAAGAAACGAAAGGGCCTCAAGTCGGATGAATTCAAATCTGGATTAGTTTGGTCGGTGGTCAAAAAGGACTGATTTTGGATCACTTGTGAAAAATATTTGCAGTAATTCAATCGAAAAAAATGTACGACTGCCTAGAAGAACACAACATCCAGTTGTTGGTGTAAAGCTGTAAATAAATTAAACAAACAATAATCAAGAACATGAAAGTCGAAAACTCGCCAGTCTTGTATGTGGCTCTCAAATTGTCGAGTAAAATTCGATCATGACATTTTGACGACGTGATATGATTTTTGTGGGGAAATGTCTCATTGTACCATTTTTCGGCGCGCATAGCAATTTGATGGTTCTACAAATCCCTGAAGTTGGTGGCTACTTTGATGTTTGGTCACTACTTGAGCGTAATTATGAAGGTGAGTTCACGTGGAGAGTTTGGATTTCGAAATAATGGTGTGAATATTACCTAGTGGAATAAGAGAAGGCAACGTACAAATTACTGTGGGAAAATACCTCACTGATAGTTCACTAATGTGTATGTTTAACTTTCCAATTGCCTCCAAGACATTGCAAGGGCCCTGTCCGTAACAGGGAATTGTAATTTTCTAATCATCAAACCAAAGGATGACTTCAGCAGGATTTTTGTGCCTAAGTGAGGGTTATTGCATATCATAAAGAGGCAATAGTGCGGCGACTAGATGTTTCGCTCAATTCTCGTGTTTTTCTCTTAAGCGTTGTACATTCTCACATGTACAGTATTATGCAGCCCTGTGAGTTGTTTTATTGAAATAAATTAATTTTCTACGCACTCGAGAGGATTTTATTATGACTTGTATCGCCTTTCACCCTTTACAGGATTCTGTAATTCAATTTGCACAACCACATAATATTATTATTATATTATAGCAGTGTGAGTTTGGAATACTCCCTTTCAACATCCCCTCGGGGTAAAGTACACGGTTTCGTAGGTGCCTTATCCAACTCATTGTTGTATATTTACCATAGTTTTCTTTACAGTCAGGTTGCCTACTGGAAATTTGTCGAGCCGGTCGAGTACTTTTCAAGTACATCAGCAGGAGGATTCAAGTACATTCTTCTGGTGTGATTTTTCTGGTATGACAGCATAGATTTTATTGTACTTGATTTGAGGAATTATATGAAATGTAAGAAAATTTGCACTTACATTGTTTCAATAAAATTATGAAATACAAAGAATGAGATAGATATGAACTATTTCACTGTAATAATCTTAATTTAGTCCAGAAAAGTACTGAATGAACAAAATTTGTACAGTTTGGGTACGAAACAGAGAATAATAAAATTAGCCAAGATTAATGGCAAAATTTAACAATGATGATTAAGTACCTGCCAATTATTGCATAGAGTGGCAGAGCATAAGTTCTTTGCTGGAATTATTAAAAAAATTCTTTTCGCTCTCTAATGAGGCTGATTGCTTTGTAAATTCTGAAACTTCAAATTTACCCATATCAAAAGCTTCCTCTCCCTCAAGTTATCGACTTTTTAAAACGCTTGATTTTTTCAACAATCTCTTGTCTATCTCTATCACTATCTTCGTTCTCTCGTTTTTCAGCTAATACATTTTTAACATAGCCGCAAATCGACCCAATATGATCATAAACACACCTGTAAGCGAGCTTTCTGGTAAATTTTGACTTGAAAATCAACATTTCTTTTTCCGTCTTAGTAGAGGGTGTAAACTAGTAATATTCAAAGAAGGACCTACTTGAAATTAAAAACAAAAAAATGGTACATTTCAAGTACTGTACATGATTCAAGTAAAGATTTTGGCATTCAAGTACCTGTAGACACCCTGACAATATCCAAGAGTATCAACCCTTGTGGTAGTTTAATGTACCTATATAAATAAGGTAAACAAATGATTTGAAACATTTTCCTTGCAATGTGTCTCCAGTATATCCCTGGACAGATCAGCGTTTGGTAGCACTTTTCTTGTACTTTGAAGGGGTACTGTGCATTCTTGAGAGACAAGGCTGAGGCTCTTGCATGCATTGGGGATGTTGGGCATCTGATTTATGGGTGACATCAAAGTGGTGCAATCTTCATTCTACTCCATTAGCACTTTTTGGGGGTGGATGTTGGGACACAAGGTCCCATTAAGGTGGATGTTTCTGAAAGGGTTTCCTGTCCAGGGTACTTCAGAAGGAGGATGAAAGATGTCCGAAGCGGGCTGAGGAAACACGACTGATTTTATCTTGATAACTCAGCTTGATAATCTCTTTACACCTATCGGAGTGTCACTAGAATGGTGCAGCATCACGCATCGATCATTGAGAGCCATTCAACATCGTTGTTAGATACAGGAACCACTGCTTCAGGTGTTGCATCATTCAATAGCAGCTACAATACGACGTTTTCTCCAATACCGGATTATGTCGGTAGACACTGCTACTTGGAACTAACTGGAAATGTCCACCGTTAGCGCAGCTGAGGCTGGCAACAGCCAACCCAGACATGAGCAAAATTAAGTTCTGGCATAGGCACAGCAAGTACCACTTGGACAACGGAGATTTGTGGATAGTGTGTAGTCAAATGGTACCTGGAATGCCGGATCCCTATGACGGGAGGTTTCTAATTGTCCAGTGACACAACATCTGCTCAACTTGACATCACAGAGACATTTCTACAGGTCTGGGCAACTGTCTTCTGCCCAGCGTTTAGGGTCGAAAGTGTTAGCTGGGCATCTGTAGTGATTGACGTTCTGACTGTGTGAATGAAGGCTGTACATATGCAAACGACAGAAGTTTTACTGCAATTATTTTTGGACTGCGAAGGCATAAACGACGTTGGTCCCTTGTATTCCAAACAATTGCAGAAAAATTGGTTTACAGGGGTCGTAAACTACGTTGGCCCCTTGCATTCCAAACTTACTCGTAGTTTCGTTTGGTGACTATTCTTCCTAGTCAGAGGATTCAAAATCCCTTTTGGCTAGCACTGTATCCCTGACATGAACATGTGGTTATGAACATTTGGTGCACATTTCAGCTGTAAACTGAATTTGTTCGAAAATCTGGGGATCTCAACTTACTTGTAGTTTTGTTAAGTCACTTCTCTTCTTATCATACGATTCAAAATTCCTTTTGGCTAGCACTGCATCCTTGATACACGATTGTGTTGTGAATTGCATCAAACTTTGATGCACATTTCAGCTGTAAACTGAATTTTTTTAAATTGCACTCATGTCCCTTGTATTCTGGGGCCCTCAAGTGTTCCAAACTTACTCGTAGTTTCGTCAAGTGTCTTCTATTCTTAGAATTCATAGAATAGTCATAGAATTCAAAATCCCTTTTGGCTAGTGCTGTATCCTTGATACACGATTGGGTTATGAACAAACATTGATGCATATTTCAGCTGTAAATTGAATGTTTTCGAAAATTGCACTTACGCCCACTGTGTTCTGGCACCCTCAAAAGTGTTCATTACTTCCACTTCATAGAAAATTCAGGAGAAAACACCATAAAATCAACAACTGTTTAAATTTTCACGGGTTTATTTTTTTTATCCGAAGTACAAAACTTATGTACACGATCAAAATATTTCAATCATACAAACACTCGCATTCATAATTTATTCGCATTACAACACAGTAACAAACTCCATAAAACAAACTACGGTATTAATATTGCTAAAGCTTAAAGTTTTTCGTTTAAATCTACTGCTGGTTGATCAAGTTCACAATTTCTAATTATCTTTAAGTGTGAGGTAATTAACAGTGTGTTTGACTTCTGGAGTACGAATTGACATTTGTACTGGTACGAAATACAAAGGATACCAAGGATATTAATTCAGCATGCAGTACAGCGTACTCGTACAATTGTGAACTTGATTAGTATATTCGATAGTAATACTTTTTTAATAATAATTCGTTCTAGAAAAACAAGATTCACCCATTTTAAAGGTAGTTTTAAATAAATTATAAAAACAAACAATAAAAGGCTTTTACATGCCATAGAGGTACTCAGTGACAATAAATTACATATAAAAATAAACGAAACAAAAATTTTACATAACCGACGAAACAGCTCGCAACAGAGCTCGAGCAACAGTTTTCGTGGTACGTAACTATAAAATCTACTAAAAACGGTTTCGAAATCGTGATTACACCCACTTCTGTCAAGGGCCAAATGACTTGAGCTAATATTGTACTGAATACATTCATCTTTGGTTTAGAGAACATACTTTTGTGACAATCGTGTTTAGTGCTTTCATTGTATTGCAACCGATTCAGCTGTAATGATTCGATCATTACTTAAACCGAACGCTCTAAAACAGCATTCGCGCGGGTTTATTGACTACGACAGACGTATTTTAACGTCGAATTTCAAGATCGAAAACGTTCCACGCAAGTCCAAGAACTGGACGTTTTTAGGTATTTAAAAAAAATTAAATATTAAATAACAAGGCGTTTTTTTAGGTAGTAATTTCAACTAGTGAGGACAATTGTACAGTTAGGCCGGAAGATTGCAATAAGTTACTGTTTTCGATCAAGAATAATTACTATTACAGTGAGTATGTACAGCAAACAGTAGTTTGTAATTGTGTTATCGATTCAATACACCCTACTGGCGTATCGAAGATGTTGAAAATGTCGTGAACTGATTAGTTGTGACTTAAATACGGGACACGTCACATTCAGTTACGACACCCTCAGAATTTGGAATGTTTTGGCGGATATGTACACAACGTCGCTTGTGTGCAGATCCGTGCTGAAAACGAATTTTTGCCCAAACGCTTTGTAATTTCGACGTTTTTTCCGTCGCTCACAAGACGGAGTTATCGACTACAGTGGTAATAGGGGAGTTGTGAGCGTTTTTGCTCGAAAACAAAGATTCGCTATGCTTACTAAACTAATTAACATCCTGGACGGACACATCAGTCGAAAAAAAGGACTTAGACCTAGGAATCATGGACCTCTGTGCTCTGCACCGGTTCTGAACGCTATCTTCTACATGAAATGGCACGGTTGTTTTGAGATTCGATATTAGTTTATAGGACCGACTAATATTTTGGGGGGTTTTTTCGATTAACTCAGACTGGGAAAAATCTTGGAGAATTTAGGATGTCAGTACTTTCTCACAAGATTGTCGCTTACGTCTACCGGTGTTTGGTTGTTCACCCTCGTCGACTCGTGTCAAACGGGGCAAAACGGCGTCCGCAGCTCTTCAGGCGTCCCCGGCGCCGACGGCTCGCTCGACTCAACGGTGCAAAGCGGGTCTTGCGTCGGGGTCTTATGGTAAATCGGGTTGTCGAAATTCATAATTTTGAAATTGCCGTTGAGGTAGAGTTTGTACGCGCAGACGCAGACGGACACGAGGACGAAAGTCGTGAGGAGTGAACCGGCGAAGATGATGACGAGAACGAGGAGCCAATTGATCTCTCGAGCCTGTTCGATGACCGAAGGGTCTTTCGGCGGTTCGAATTCGATGTAGATCGGCGGTGTTCGGGTTCCCGGAGTCGTCGACGTCGTCGGAACCGAAGGCTGTGGCGGTCGAGTGATCCGAACTCCACAACCTCCTTCGTCCAACTTTTCCATTCCATCTGGACACACGCAGACCACTGAAGAGTTGCCTTTCCCTCTCAACTGTAACAAACAACAAAAAAACCTTCCATCAAATTGATGATACTAAGTCGAATTTCTATCATAAACATCAACATAAACGACACGACTTGTAACCCTTAACGTCATGTTCCAAAAGATGAATTAATTTGCCCTTTTAGTGCTATAAAATATGATGTTTAATTATGTTTTTAGCGAATTTTCGAAGAAAAAGAACATAATATCTTAAAATCTAATAAAACAATATTATTGTTCTCGGTCCAAAATTTTTAAAACTCGAATTTTCCTAAAACTTCTATACCAAAATCCGTTCCAGACCATCCTAAATTCACTGCCAAAAGACACCAAAAATCATAATATGTATATATATTTATGTGTCATTCCAAACGATAAGGCCTCTATGGGGGTTCGATGAGGGTCTCTAAGGGGGGTTTTGGGGGATGTTAAGGGGGAAAAATTACGCCTTAGCGAAAAGCCTCAGTAAAAAGCTTATTTTTTGTGTGTATTTTTATTGCATTTTGAATTTTCTACTATCGATGGGTAGTTTATGTTTGTTATTCAATTTACTATGTTAACATTTGTTTTTCTCGACGAATAAACTTCATTTCATTTAATGCATTTTTGGGAATACGAGGTCAGATCAAAAAGTGCCAGGACTTGTTCAAGATCATAGAGGAGGGTTCCCAGTTACCAGTGACCATACCGTTAGACCCTGATATGAAACATTGAGCAAAAATAGAAAGAAAGTGCGAAAATTTCGAGTTTTTTTTTTTTTTTTTTTTTTTTTTTTGCTATAACTCCGGTCGCACAGGTCATTGAAAGCTGCTTTTCTGCTGTATTACTATTCATTTAGGATTTTGATAACTGGGAACCCTACTTTGTGAATTTTAACGGTTCATTATGCCTTTCCGAGTCCTGAAGATGTCATGAAATGTGGCCGAAACTTGTGCTTTATTGAGTCCTGTAGTTTCTTGTGGTTTTGTATCACATACCCAACTTTATATTCTTCGTGGGAGGACATTTCACTCATATTGCATTAAAAAAGTTGAACTCCAAAGTTGTTCAGTCAATACGTAAATTCGTACTTGCAAAAGGACAGCTCATTATGAATTTTTATATGTTGCTGGGACCTAAATGAATAGTAAGACACAAGAACAGCGACCGGAGTTGTAGCCAAAAAACCACTAAATTTTCGCACTTTTTTTCGGTTTACGCTCAATATTTCATTAAAGGATGGGTCTAACGGGTATAATCACTATATATACACTCTTAAACTTGACTAAATTTCCTAAAATTTGAGACCTCAGTGAGCTCTTCACAAACCTTAATAATTAATTAACCAGGGCTTTTTGACTTTTCTTTGGGATTCATATTGAAGAAAGAAGGCGTTTCTGAAGTGGAAAATTATTCTTGAGATACGGCTCTTCAAAAACAAGCCTAATTTTCGAAAAAGTCAAAAACTTTTGATATGGTCACTTATTTTGTAAAATAAGTGACTATTTTTGGTTATTTGCCGTTTTCAGAGAACCGCTGGGCCTACAGATACATGTGTGGTCTCAAATTGAAGCTAATTACATTTACTACACCTTCTTCCGTGCCTATTTTTGAAGTCATTTCCATTTTTCACTTCAGAAACGCCTTTTTACTCCAATCTGAATCCCAAAGAAAAGTCAAAATCCCTGGTACCAGCTGGAAGAAATGGCGTTTTCAAAATTGAAAAGTCCACTTTTCCAATTATAAAACGGGATGAAAAATGTCGGAATTTGAGCGGATCTGTCATATTCTGAGTACAGAGTTACGGACTCGGACAAAATCCGTAGAAAGAAAAGTTGACACAACCTGTTGAGCGAATTTTGCCGAACTGCTCTACGCCAGTTTTAAGAGAACCTGAATATGTAAAGCGACCTTGGCGAGACGTCGTGTGACGCCTCGTTATTTCGGACCGACCGTTCAGAAGGAGAGCGATCGATTATCAGTAGGAGTTTTGAAATCACAGGCGGATTTGGTTCTAATTTTCGATATTTCAAACGTCTTGAATGAACCGGGCGATCCAAAAATACCTCTCGCCGATATGAATTCCGATAATTTCTGCTCCAAGCCGAAGACACACCCCCTTTCATCAGTAGTTATGTCACCGCTTCGAGAGGATGATTCGCCACGATTATCGCAAGAGAATCGCGTGATTCTATTTATGGGAGTTTGTGTTTATAAACATACAGCCCCGTCATTGTTACCGCGACCCCGCAGGGAAATACGCCCACCGAGGTCGTAATATTACGTGAAAATCCTCTCGACTGACCAAAAAATCAAAACAAAAGGCCCTTTAAAATCGCGTTTTTTCGGAAACAAACAAAACTTTGGTTCATCGTGCGACTCGATATTTCCACGTGAACCCTCAGATTTGGACGCAGTATTTACATGATCCAAACCATCAATTTAGAGTAAATTCCACAGGTAGTTGCGAACTATTTACTCTTCAATTTGTGTAATTTTGGATTTCCGGACTGTAGGAAACTTGTTTGTTTTTGCCTGAGAAAGTTCTGTGGCTTTCACTTAAAACGACGCGCTCTCTTGGGTTCTCGCTCAACTTCCTATTAATTAATTCTGAAAGAATCTTCGTAGAGAAACGTAAGCACGTGAGCGCAAATTGAATCAGTTGACTCTTAAGAACCACAACAGAAGAAAAAAAACTGTCCATTTCAACATATAAAATATGCCAATTAATCAATTCAAAAGTACTGGTTATAAATAAATAGATCAACTGGTTCGATAATGGCCTAATTCACGTAAAATTGTATAAAATTGAAAGGCCTGTATTTCACTCGGGTTCAGATCGTTGTTTGCAGTTATTAGCCAGTGCCTTCTGTCATATTAGGCAAAAAATTGGGTCTCAGAAGAAAGTTTGGTGTAGTTTTGATTTTCTCACTCCTTATGTTTTTTGGGACGCTGAAAACGAATTTGAAGTTTGCTGCGAAAAATTCGGCCCGAAACTTCGATTTTCGGGCACTTTCTTCGGTTTTTGGCCTATACCTCGAAAAGGAAGAGTTTTTTCGACGAACCCACTCTAGACGAAATTAAAGTAGGCAAAATTTCCTAGATTCCCCATAAATAAAGTTTGTTGTAAGACTTGCAAGTTTCGCCGCTAGAGCTCGCCCAACTTTTTATAAAGAATTTAAACTTTTTTTTAACGAATTTTCGAATCCAAAATTTCGGCCCAAAACTTTAAAACGTCGAATTTCCGAAAACTTTTCATATCAAAATCCGTTCTAGACCATCCTGAATTTACTGTCAAAATACACCAAAAATCATATGTAAATATCTGTTTATATATTTATACATAAATACATGTGTGTCATTTCTGACAATAACCCTCGATGGAATTGAGATACAAAGTTCAAATTTGCACAGAAAATCTGTCGAAAAGCGAAGTTCGTAGATGGGCAGAATCGGGACCATTCAAGGGGGGGTTTTAGGGAATTATAGGGGGGGCAATTACTCCTAAATTCCAAAACTGGAACAGTCTGACGAGTGACCCCTCATTTTAAAGGTACTTTAAAGCTGAACACGAAGGTCAGAACTGCGATATTTTATTCCGTTCTCAAACTGCAGCACTTTGAAGATGAAGAAACGTCGTTGTTACTTGAGATGTTCTGTATCTTTGTGGTGGTAAGTGTAAGTAAAGTGCATTTAATTGAAATTTAAGAAGTTATAAGAACCCCAATGATTTGAAGTGTTTTTTTTTTTTTTTTGTAAGTTTGATGATTTTGACACTGATATTTATATGAAGTGTTAGGTCCTTTAGAATTCCTCATCTTTTTAGTGGCCGTAATTGTTGTTATAACCCCAAATCAATTGAAATGCAATAAATACCCAGTTCGAGGTTGTGTTTATTTATTTTAATTAGAGTAAATCGTGATACTGACCTTGGGGGTTTTAAGGCAGAGATGAGAGCATTTGGCGGTCTCGCACTCGTTTTCTCGTCTGAACTGACGATACGGATGATAAACCTGAAGGACCATCGGATTCTGAAGCGTCCGGAGTCCGCCGCTCAACGGCTCGAGACCTCGTCCGTCGAATTTGTCCGCTTTGTAGATCATTTGACTTTCCCAATCGGTCCAGTAGACGTGATCTTCGAAAATCGTCACCGAGTACGGATGGTGCAAGTACTCGACGGATTTGACGACCAAACGACGATTCGTACCGTCGTAACTCGCCGAATAGACCGCGTACAATTTGGCGTCGACCCAGTAAATCCGTTTTTGTTCGTAGTCTAAAGTTAGACCGTTGGGCCATTTGATAGTGTGGGAGACGATCGTTTGACGGTTCGTGCCGTCCAAACCGGCTTTTTCGATTTTCGCGTTTTTCCCCCAATCCGTCCAAAACATCCAGCCTTCTTCGGGGTCGACGACCAGAGCCCTCGGCTCTTCAAGTCCTGTGGATAACAACGTTTTTCTGTTATTACCCCCCAGATCGGCGACTTCGATCGTTTTTTTACCGGTGTCCGTCCAGTACATGTTTTTATGGACCCAATCGATCCCCAAGCCTTCGACGGTTCGGATTCCTTTGACGATCACAGGTCGTTTCGACGTCAAGCCATCAACGTCACTTTTGTATATAACAGACTCGTCTTTATGTTCACTTTCGCTCCAGTAAATTTCTTGAGTTGCATAGTGAAAATCCAACGCAACTGATGTTTTAGTGTCATTCACGATTATGAACTCCTGCTGATCGTTCACTCCTAACGATAATTTCCTGACATCTTCCCGTTTGGTGAAAATCAACTGGGCGGTCTTGACGTCCGCTATACACCTTGTCGGATCGTTTGGATCAACCGAGTATCCTTGATGACACGAACAGCTGAATGATCCAATTGAATTTGTACAAATTTGTGAACAGCTTCCGTAGTGTTCGTTACATTCATTGATATCGACGCACGTCGAGTTTCCCACAAGTTTGTGCCCTTCGCGACATTTGCAGTGGAATCCGATTGGATCGTCGACACAACTGTGATCGCATCCTCCGTTTTTATTGGCGCACTCGTTTATTCCGCATTTGGGGCTTTCGTCGGCGCCGTTGGCGCATTCTTGGACGCCGTTGCAAGCTTTGTCAATTGACAAGCACAAACCGGAACCACAATCGATTTCGTGGGCTGAACAGAAATTTGGATTTTGACAATTTTGTTCGTCGCTTCCGTCGTTGCAGTCGATGAGGCCGTCGCACTGAGCGGTTCCGGGAAGACACTGTTTATTCGAACACTGGAACATACCGGGAGCACAAACGTTGTTGCAGTAGGCGGGACTTTCATCTGCACCGTCCGGACAGTCCCACTGCTGATCACACACCCAAGCGACGTGAATGCACGTTTGTTTATCAGGGCATTCGAACTGGCTGTCTTTGCAGATTTTCAATCCGTGAGACAACTCGCCTTGAGTGCAGTTCATTTCGTCCGATCGATCGGCACAATCGAAATCACCGTCGCACTGGAATTTGAGCGGGACGCACTCGCCGCTGCGGCATGTGAAATCGCCTTGGGAGCAAGTCATCGTTTTACAGCCTTCTTCATCGGTGCCGCCTGTGCAATCGTAATCACCGTCGCACTTCCAACTCAGATCGATGCACTTGCCGTCACCGCAGGTGAATTCTTTACTCGTGCAAGTTCTGTTGCAAGACTCGTCCAAACCGTTTTTACAATCGCTCGTTCCGTCGCACACCCAACCGTTTGGAATGCACTCCTTATCACTGCATTTAAACTGTCCAGGTTGGCATTCGGTCGACTGACAGATGTCGAGCTCTTCATCTGATCGATCCCCACAGTCGTTTTCCATATCACATACCTGAGATCGGGGAATGCACCGTCCGTTTTCTTTACAAGTGAACTCTTCCGAAGTGCACGGTCGCACTACGCATTCTTGCGCCGTTTCGTCCGAGTTGTCACCGCAGTCGTCCTCCCCGTCGCACATCCACACTTTTTGCACTTGATTTCCATTGGCGCACTTGAATGCGCGAAGAGCATCCTCCCTGTTGCCGAACGCTGCCGGGCATATTAGAGCAACTATCGACAACAACTGGATTAAGCCCATCGAAGTTTCAGAAGGGCTTTAAAATTGAAGTGTACAAAAATCAAAAAAAAAATTTCCGTGTAAATTCGTGTGTATTATTCACTTTATTGGGGTATAACACGCGGTAAACACTCGCGGAGGTGATCACTAGAGCTGCGCTTGAGCCACAAACGGGCACTGACAGCGTGAGGTGATCTTTTCTAAAGGGATCGGGAGACACACCTCGTTCTCTCATTGGTCGAGGAGAATCACGTGAGGTTCGTAGTGGGGTAGACGGAGAACGGCGGCGGCTTTCGACGTGGAACGCGGAGAGTCCCCCACCGCCTCTTCACGTTCGTATCGCGCGATCCTCGTCACCGTCTGCCGTTCGTTCCTTCACTCACTCCCTCACTCTCTCTCTCTCTCTCACACGCCCTTCACTTATCACTCCATCTCACTCCTTCTCACTGTCTGTTGTAACAGTCTCTCCCACACGCTAACGATCACCAAACGTTCTAATTACGTTAACATTCCGGGACTCGACTCCACGGCGCATACCTGATCCGCTCCTGAGAGCGCCGCCTGATTCTTTCGTATCTAATCCCACCTGACCTACCTAATCCCCTCCTAATCCTCTCCTAATCCCCACGGTAAGCCCTGCTCCTCAACAGGTGCTTCCAACTCCATGTCAGGTGTTACAAGCGCACTCGTCCTCCCTGCAGATTTTTAGATCGACATTTTTCGAAATTTGGCTATTTCTTCAAAACGTTCGAAATTCAAGTTGTAGTCATCTCTTGAGTAGAATGTTGACTCATCCCAAAGAACGTCAAGAGTAGTCCAGGAGCCATGTACATTCTACCTGGACTCAATACGAGCTCTTCAACCGCGAATTTTTGGCACCAGATTTTTCGGTATATACAAATTTGATCATTATGCTTCAAATTACCTACTTGTTCTTGTAAAAACAATAAAACAAAATATGCATTAATTTAGCAAATTTCCCGCCCTACAAATTGTATATTATTAAAAACAATTCAAAAAATGGCCAAATGACCAGAATGAACCTATCTAAGAGACAAGTATTCATAAATCGTGGGGTAATTGGTAAAAGTGACCTACTAACATTTTACAAATTTTTCAGGAGGGCCTCCCAAAGTTTCTCCGTCTTTCTGAACCGTGAAATGGACAGTCAAAATCAGTATCTTCCTTCGTATTCATTTTTATATGATTGAATGAAGCATTTAGTGCCTTACTAAATTTAAAAACCCTCCAAAATCCCGTTAATATTAAAATTATAGTGATTTTTCTGCAGAAAACGGACTTGGTCTGTTTTACCAGCCGAGCATTGAAACCCGGAGGTTTCTAGAGGTCGATCTAGAGCTCTATTTAGTAGAGGTCGACATCTACGAGAGTTATGGATTAGTTCTACTTGAGCTAATCAAACTTTCGACATCCCTAGGATGTTGAAATTTTTGCGATAGATTTTCGAAATTTTGACGACGCGAAGTTTTGATTAGAAAGTGTCTTTACTTCATTTCGTCCAAATTGTGAGTTAGGCTGTGTAGCATACTGTGCAGCATTCGTTTCACAAACTGTGTTTACAAGCAGTTTTGACTTGAATTGAGCAACGTTTCAACTTACGTCCAAATAAGTAGTCGTAAGTTATTGTTCAGATCAGCAGCCACTCCACGTCGCAGAAATGGCAGAAAGGTGTGTTTATGCTTTCAACAGCACCCTTGAAAGACGTCTTTTCCTGGTTTCCCACGATTAATTCGACCCACGTCTGCTCTTTCCAGTTCCCGGTCACATGGAACGTTTACCTTTCCGCGATCTTCAGGCGATGGATACGCAAATTTAAAAATTTGCGGCGATCTATTTTTAATGAACTGGCTCTGACGCAAAGTGTCGTAGCTAGTTACCATACACCAGACTGTTCGACGGTTTCACGTTCAATCGGACTCACATTCGGCATGCGGATTGAGTATTTTGGTTTAGGTATTATCTTCGATAATGAACCATTGGAATCACTCGAGAAAAATAAAATCCCCCCCCCCCCTACCTTTACAAAATTTGAGGTTTCAAGTTTCAAGATACCTAGATTCAGAAAATCATATTAAAAAAATTCGTCCGTACCTTGAACCTTTTCATGACCCTAGGTCAATGGGGAGGAATTATTCAAAACGAATTTTGAAATTTTGAAAAATTCATACCTAACTCGAAAAATTCAAATGGAACGGTATAGTTTTCTAGTTCCTATTTAAATTGAGTTTAATTTTAGAATTTTTTAAGACCGTTCGGAGGTTTGCACGAGCAGCCGTTCGCTCACGATGGCTCAAAGTTGCGTCTGCTTGACCAAGGAGGATAAGGAACCATTAACCTGTCCCAGACGCTCAATTTAAAAACCATTTCTTCTTTCTGTTAACATGATTTTGGTACCAAATTCTTATCAAAGAAAATTTCATTTCAAATGACTATTTTTAACAATTTGCTATATTTTTGGAGACAAAAATATACTCGTACCTTTCAACAAATGGTTCTTTGATTAATAACAAATTTTAACGAGTGTCATGTAATGACATGAAATAAACATTGTTAGGGTTCACTACGATTGGCCATAATACCTTCATTGAAGATGAGTGGTCTTATTACCAATAAAAAGGTTTGGGACATTTAAAATTTGATTTTGAAGAAATTTGACATTGTGAAAGAAAGGTTTGTCAGATCATGAACAATATCAGATGCACTGTCATTTGGCACCAAAACGTGTTCTTCAATTGTATACACGGCCCTCAAGAGCAATAAGGTGGTCATTTTAATGGCTTATTAGTAATAAGCCTAATGGTGGTGATTATTGAAAAATTATACTCCTACTGAACTTTGTACATTTAAATGTTTACCAATTGTTTCTTGTGACGAAGAGCGGTCCTTTTCCTCTTTAAAACTATTATTAAGCGATAAACGACGGACATTTTCTGTTGAAACCTTGGAAAAAGTGTCGGTAGTACAATACAATAACTTTGTTGATGACTAATGATTTAGATTTTATTGATAAAGTAGGTACCTTATAAATTTTGGAAAATAGTGGCAGTCAACACGAACCAAAAAAAACATAAAACACTCATCTACTACTCGACATCTTATAGACCTGCCAAACCTTGTACTCGTAACCTTGTGTCAAATTAAAAAATTTTAAACGTTTAGTACTATCTAAGATAAACGCTTGCATACGAGTCTGCAACACATTGGGACATTTTATGTCTTTAGTCCCCACCACCATCACCCCCCCATTTCCTCCCTCATTACCCTAATATACACCCTAATAAACCATGGTACATTAAACACACATGTTGTGATACTACAACTGTTTCGGTTATCCTGTGAATTAAGGTTTACTTTCAAAATTCACTTCAAAATGAACTCGAAAACACCTCTTACACCCAACTACAATTTCACGTAGCATTCCTATATAATGTATAGGGTGTATAATATACACCCTATACATAATATTATTATACACCCTAATAAACCATGGTACATTAAACACACATGTTGTGATACTACAACTGTTTCGGTCTTCTCTAATTTAACTCAGTCTTCTGTTTAACTCAGCTTTCCGTACATCCACGGTCGTGTGCAGGGCATGGAAATATTCGATAAATTGAGGGCTTTCCAACGAGTGGTGAACGATTTTCATGGGTTGGAAAATGAGGAAGTTACTTTTCGTCAACAGTTTTCGTGACGATTTTTTTGTTTGTGTGCCATAGCAAAGACATAAAATGTCAAAAGTGAAAATGTTTGATTTATTGCTTTTATATTCTTTTCGTGCCTGCATTAGATAAATCAAGGTTACCATTGAGATATATGGTCGTTAAATTACAGTGTTTTGGTGGGTTGCCTATTTTTTCGCATATATATACCTATATATTTTTTTTTGAACGAGGGCATATTTTGCCAATATTGAAATCATATTTTGGAGGAAAAAGTCCATATTTTCGAGCTCTACTGACCTATTACATACTTCACCGCTTCCTTCCAATCAGACCTCCCTCCACAGCAGTGAACCGTCACGCCTAAGGAATTTGAAAACATTCCTGAGGATAGGGAATCGTCGCTTAATTCCGTCACGTTAAGTAGGTTTTATCAAATGTCAAATTTAATTTGTTGAGAGTCAATGGATGGGCAAGTTACAATACAGTGGAGTTAGATAACTCGAAAGTGAATGTTATCTAACCCTAGTAGGATTTAGGGCGATAAAAGATGAATGACCGGTTGGAAGGTGATCGTCACAGGTCCGGTCGACCCTGAAGGTCGCCGTCAGAAAATCCTGCAGGTGTGACAGAGAGTGAACAGATGACCTAGTTGTCTACTGTTTACGTTTACCTACCTCCATTCATACCATTTGCAGCGTGTTGTGCAGTTGCCACCAGGAAATCCATGACGTGGAATCGCAGGGTCCTTGAACCCGTTGATACGAGTAGTATTCGGTCCAACAATATCACCACATTCCAGCTGATGTAGTAGCGCCAATTAGTACGAGTATAAACAAGTTCAGGATGGCGACGACTACTCTCACACGTATTTTTTCCAGATGTACTTTGATGTCCTTGAATTACAATAATATCGCTTGGCTTGATTGATGCCTAGGTAGTAGAGAATTGAGTCTTCATAGGTACATACTTGATGGTTTGAGTTCCAGGGATACTCTGTTTTCATAATCAAGCTGTTGATGTAACCAAACAAAGAATTCCATAAGCAGTGGCCTTGAATGGTTTCAAAACTTGAAACCATCTGACTACAATGAATTGGGCATTTCAAACACGGAACCGAACGGTCCGTGTTGGTCATTTCGTTCAGCGGAGGTAAAATGAATCATTTCCTAACCAATTGTCACAGTAATCCAGGGGTTTTTGTTATTACCAAGAGGTAAAAATCGCATCTAGTCTCACCTCTGCAATGAATTGATTCAACCGGTTACGGTGATTACCTAAATCATTAGACCTCCTTGTTTCGGTCTGAGAATTGTAGATAGGAAGAATCGTAGACGAGTGAAGTCATCGCGAGCTGCGTCCAAACCATAAGTATAAGAAAAATACATAAATAAATAGGTATACCTATTTATTTATGTATTTTTCTTATACTTATGGTTTGGACTTATATATTATATATTTATATATTGACGTATGTGTCATTACAGACGACAGCTAACGTAGATGGGCAGAATCGGGTCACTCTAAGGGGGGTTACGGGAATTTTAAGTGGGGAACAATTACCGATACATTCCAAAAATGAAACAGTTCGACAAGTTACACCTCATTTCAAAGACTTTTTAACGCTGAAGTGAGAGTGAAGTCAGAATGGCGATATCCTATTCCGTCCTCAAACAGGAGCACTTTGAAGATGAAGAAACGTGGTTGTTGTGATGTTCTTCACGCTTCATCTGCTCCGCTCTGATTACTAAATGAGTTATCTCAATTCTGACTTCACCATCGTGTTCAGCGTTGAAAAGTCTATAAACTGAGGTGTTACACGGCAAAAAAAAGCAGACAAAATTTGTTATAAAACCAGAAAAATGGAGAAATTTTACATAACACCAGTTAGTTCTTCGAAAATTCGCTCTTATAGCCACGCTGCATGACTGTGGATTTTTATAATGTTAAAGGTGACATTTTAGTTGTGACACAATAAGAAAAAAGAGTTCGTGGTGAGGGCTGAGTTTTATTGAATAACGATATTCCCACGATACGCAAATAGTTATCCAGTCACAAATTTCCTTCTTTGTGCTGTAGGTTTCATGAATTCAGCGTGAGGAAGAGGAAACGCTGGCTTTTGGAAATCTCAATAACGGAACGAGGAAAGGGGATTGAGAAATTGTCGGTATTGGCGACGAGAGAGCAAGTGCCACTAACAAAGATCGTAGTCTGCAGTCACTGTAGACTTGATGTAGACTCTGTTGATCATTAGTGGTGTAAAAAGTTCCAAACCGCCTGAATTACTTGTTCAAGGTGAGGGGCGAGAAAGGTGAACAACTTTTAATTCTCATCGGCCATCACAGTTTTATGTAGAATTTGATCACAAAGAAGCAGATCACGCCATGTCAACCTCTAAAAACATACGAATGGCGGTTATGAAAGGGCGTTTAAATTCCGCACTCATCGACTATTTAGAGATTTGTATAATTTTTCAAAGAAAATAAAACCACAGTAATTCGATTTTTGTTTTTCACGTACTTACATTTTAGTTGATTTACTCCTACACCTAATTTCTATGCTGTTCACTCTATGAAGCTGTAATTTGGTATGTAACCGCCTTAGGACTTACACTTTAAGCAGCATATGCCCAGGATCTGCTGAGTGGCTACCAAAGCTAATTTCGATACTATTCACTCAATGAACCTGTAATTTAGTGCAGAATAGGCCCAGGTTCAGCTGTTATCGTTATTTTGTTTTGTTTCCATGTACCGATGTATCTGCACGCAGTGTACTGCTGTACTGCATCAGTTTACTGCTTTTAAATTCGTTTAAACCGTGAATGTGTTTTATTCGATTTTCGGAATCAACGTATCTTGAAACGTAAACCCTCCACATTTGAGGGGGGGGGGGGGGTAATTTGTTCGCTTCAAACATCAGAAGCGATTTAATTGCCATATTAGTAAATCAAAATTGGAAACCAAGTTATTTGGAAGGTGCTTGTGTTTGTGGAGCAGTCCCTCGTGGCAGAGTTTGTCAAAGGCCCATTAGGACGCAATTTATTGCGCAAAAACTGTTCAGTTTTCTTTGATGGTTCATAATTGAAAACGAAGGTAGTTATGAGTTCCATCAACTTGTAGGTTGCCCCGGAATCAAGTTGGAAAATAGACCACTCTCACTCGGAGAGGATCTTGTGAGGTTCTTCTACTAGAACGAACGCTCGATAATTTACCTCACTATTCCAATTATTTTGGGTGGTTGTGGGAGAGACAAGAAATTTGCACACAGATCAATAGAGTTAATAATAAATGTCTTAGATGAATTAACTATGGATTCAAACCCTTAGATATTTTTCAATATTCCTTTAAATCTATCTCAAGTGAATAGGGTTTACGTTTTGGAATTCTTCACGTTGTACTCGAGGGTTCTGTGGTAATTTTGGAAGCGCAAATAAAGTTCGAATACGCGAGACGAACGGGTCGAATGATTTTTGAACACTTTTGCGGGAGGGCACTGGGTTTGAACTTCGCTGGTCAAGATGCTGCGTAAAGAGGGGCCTCTGGTCGAAGTACTCGCAGTTTACGTAGATGGGTGTGATAGTTTTTAGATTTAGTTTACCAGCTTTTAGATGAAATTGGTGGATTTTATGGTCGAGATTTACCAGTATTGATATGAAATTCGAGTCTGCCGGCAAGTTATTGAGTGAAAGAAAAACGCTAAAGTTACAGTTGCTAACATTGCAGGTAACAGGCGAATTCCTATGGAATCTTAATGGCCGGAAGTGTTTTTGAACGATAAGGATATTTTCTGTACCTACAGCCACCGCCTGAATACCGCTGATACCAGCAGTGAAGTGAAATCTTATCTTCGAACCCATCCGCCCCAAAGCCCGTTACAGAATGTGCCCTTGAAAAATCTCATAGCAGGCGATTTCCCCCTCCTTCAGGCATCGTCAGGCCCAGTTATTTTTTCGTTTTATTGTTTCATGAAGATCACGCCACCCGCAGTGAGTCACCGACCGACGTTCTAATAACGGCTTTCGCCAAAGCTTCGCATGTGGTCATTCGGATCTCCAGAGTGTGCTGAACTGCAAATTCAGAAATTCAAGCTTTAACAATTTTGAACAATAGCTTCCATTTCGAAAATTCCAAAGCGACAATTTCGAAAATTCGCTAATATTCAAAAGAGCAAATAATAAACATCGATGTCTGAGAAGAAAAACATCGACGAGTAAACATCTCCCAACTCACACCCATTCCTAACTGACACACTCTAAAGAATCTAATTTGTGCCTTCCCAACCCGTAAAATTACGATAAAGAGTTGGGAACGATAAAGGGTGGTTACTTTTACGATAAAGGGTACAATCAAGATAAAGGGTGATTCATTTTCATCACAAGAATAAGGACGAGTTCAAAGAACCTCTCTTCAATTTTCCTCTCATCAAAACGCCAATTAGATGAAACTATAATTCATCTAATCGGCGTTTTGATGAGAGGAAAATCGTAAATTTGGTCAGCGATTCCTCAAAAACTGCCTACGAATGAGCAATTTTTAGGTTCTACTCAATGACCCTCCGAATTCACTATAATATAGTGAATACGTACGAATATACAAGTTTCGAGTCAATAATCGTATGACGTGAATTTCTGTCTAGTAAACGAGTTTTTCCTGTGAAACCCTGAGGTTTCTGGGTTTCATCAGGTACCGAGTCGAATATGTTGTAGTACCTACATTGGATTACATCGTGATGAGCACCTTGGAGTTTTTGGCAGTGAATACTTTAATGGGTGATGACACTCGGGTGTGCGACTGGCTTTATGAACTCGTAGGTTTCGAACATCCCAGTGAATTATGTCTGCAATCCGAAGTGAAGTTAATATTTTCGAAGAGTATCTGTTAATATTCCCGCATGGTAGAATGATCAAGATCATAAGGCTCTAGAATTACTTGTTAGGATCTTGGTTGACAGCTTGACGTAGGCATCTATTCAAAACACTGGCACCTTCAAGCACCATTCCCTCGTTTGTTTCTGAAACTTTCGTTGCGTTCTGAAATATGATGTTTTAAATATAGAATGGCTCCAGACCTTGTCAAGGACATCTGCTCGCCCACGCGTGGATAGCAAATTCCTCACGTTCAAGACAGACCGTTGCTACTTGTAGGTTGCTCGAAGGAGCTAACACGATTTCGCTCCCCGCGATTGGGGTACGTTGAATAATTCGGAAGGCATCGGCACCCGTACCAATGGAGAAACGTTTTGGCACGAAATTCTCGGCCCACATTCACAAAATGGGTGTCCCATTTATATCACTGATATTTTCAACGCTAAAAGTGGATTCAGTTACATCATACCGTAACGCAATACAGCTGCTAACCCTGATTAGCGTCCAGACTTCCTCGTTCATCGGCCGCCAGCGGTCACATGCCGACTGGAATCAGTTCCGTTTACAGGTGTCTACCGTTCTTAAGATGGTTCGAACCGCATCGAGACTCGTGACATTGGCAAAATCAGATGAACATCTTAAATGCAATAGTTGAAAAGTTTCAAATGTAAATCTGGTACCCGGAGTTACAACTTCAATGATTGAGTTATTTTCTCATTTTTTGAGAATCATTTAATTTCCTTAAAGACTTTTAATTTAGAAATATTATTTTATTTTATCAGTATTATTTGCTTGTGAATTTATTTGTGACTTTATTGAGGGTTGGCGACCCTGCACATGAATAGCTGATGATTGAATAAAAAGTGTAATTTTCCACGTTTTCAAGTTCTTCTATGTTTCCAATTTATTTTGCCCGGTTCAATGGCATAATAATATTATCTGACATCTATAGTTTAGTATTCACTGGTGGCTTGTTTTAAAACTCGAGTTTAATGATTCATTTTAATTTTGTGTGAATGATGCCTAAAATTTAACTGGTGTTTCTCAAGTATTTTTCGTGCTGAATTCAAATCTTCAATAACATTTTCTCCATTTGTATAGATTTTCCATTGCCCCTCTCGGAAAATTGAGTAAAGGTTCAAGTGGACATAGGCGAATTTGAACAAAGAAAGTCAGTCACAATTTAGATTGGAACTGGGATGTGTATTTTGGACGTTTGTATGATTTTGTAAGTCCCAAGTGTACATGTGAATAGCAATTATGCTAGTTAATCTGGAATTTCCTCTTCCTGGATCGTCTACGTTTCGAGTTTTGACAGTCATTAACATGATTGCAGGGCTCCCTCCATACCACTGGGATATGGAAGGCAAAGATTTTTTTCTTACCTGACTTCCAAAGTCGCAACCCCTCAACATACGTGCGAAAGTTACATCCTCCACAAATGTAAATCCACGAGCACCCACAAATGTAACAATATACGTTTGGGCTGTTCAAAACGAGAGTAGGTTTGAAAAGGAAGGCTTTTATATATTGTAGCGCCCTTTGACCTCTATAGACCAGTTTAAGCAGTTCGATCCTTCCCAGTTGGCAGGGCAGCCAACATAACATGAGCGACCTCCCAACTTCAGTTGTTTGGCACCGAAACTGTGTACGATAGAGAAAAAATTCCAACGAATTTGAAATCAGCTCTAAAAATCCATTTAGAAACGAATGTTTAAAACTAAAAAAATTCATGCAGCATTGTTTACTGGCACGAGTTGATCAAACAGCAACAACTTCTCCGTCTCGTAAAACTTCATGTCCAAAAATCTTTTTGCGCAGCATTGATGGTGATTTGGTATCCACTTCAGCATTCATGACTTATCGCATCCCTTCTAACCCCAATCGTGATGCAACCTGAGACGTGTGAAGGGAATCTGTGATTGAAGTTACTACACTCATGGAATCTCGAGCAGTCGGGGAGTACGTAGTGAGAAAACTACCTATCAGAGGATAGCGTTACCTAACAACACATCATCCAGTAGGTTTCCGAGGTAAAAAGTGGTTTCTAACTAATTTAAATCAACGCTACTCGAACTTGGTCTATAGTAGGATAGTGTTTCTAGTATAATTCTGGTGATTATAGACACTGGTAAGACGAGTTACCTGGTGGCATGTAATATGTGCCTTGTCAAAATGTAAGTTGAATGGAGTCCGTGGTCTATGAGGAAGCGACGGTTTGTGATTTGGACGACTCGGGTAACGGTTCTTTATTCTTATTGAACGACTCAAGACTTTACCATCTCGTGTCTGAGATGTCCTTGACTGAAATTGCGTAAACATCAATAATGAGGATCAATAAACAAGGATGAACTTATTTTTTTTCTTCCTCTTCGTTGTTATCTAAAAGTCAACCTATTGCATATACAAACATGGTAGCTGCAGTTCAAGCACTAAACACAACTAGGCACTTACTGTCTTGTATTGATGGAGAGCTCCATGAACGGTTTCAGGCCGCAGCCCGAATGACCGTGCACGAATCTGGCCCTCAATGAGGACAGGTTTCATCATATTTGGTCGCTCCTATCAACTCCAATCTACGAGTTCTGACCCTAATATGAACTAAGCTGCTTTCAGCTCTACCAGCCAACTCTTCTAACGTAGTTTCCAAAGTAGACTTAGAAACAAACAGCAATTGAGATGCGGACATCCACCACAGGCCAAACAATTTCAAATTGGTATTCACATCAATAGAACCCCGGATACTAGAAGACAACTATTATCTTCTAGTATCCCTGAATAGAACGATCAGTCATAATTTCTGTTTATACATTACCTACACTTCTTTCCTGCTATAATCGAAGTTCCACGGTCACCACCAGTGAATTTTTTTCTTCTTCAATTTGTTTTTTCTCCTCTGCTACCAAGTTTTTTCTGCTTGTTTAGAAGTGGAGATCCAATCCCCTCCAAGGTCCCTCATAATTATACCGGTAGCTTTTTCTTGGCTTGTGTAACACTGTATCACAAAACCTGATCCGCTAAAAGCCACACCTGGAACAAAATGATCGAGACGCAGGAAGACGTATTGTGTACTATCAAATATCAGTTAATTCATATTAATAGCCGAAGTCCGAGTGCAAGAAATCATTATGTTACAAGACGTAAGTAAATAACTTGCATAAGTAGGTATGTGCTGCAATCCTGTATTTTGGTTTATTATCTTCGATAATGAACCATTGGAATCGCCCAAAGAAAAAAAAATTTTAACCCCCCCTCAAAATTTGTTGGTTTACGTTTCAAGATACGTAGATTCAGAAAATCGAATAAAAAAAATCCGTCCGTCTGCCGTACGCCGTCCGCCGTACGCCGTCCGCCGTCCGAGGCACTTTGCCCAGTTAGCGTTGAGTTAAAATTACGAAATTTGGTTTCTGGGTTTGGACCAGCCCCACAATGATCCACGAAACTTTTCATAACCCTAGGTCAAGGGGAAGGGGTTCAAAACGAATTTTGAAATGTTGAAAATTCCATATCTCGAAAAATTCCCATCAAACGGTATGTTTTTTATTTCACATTTAGATAGAGTTTGTTCCGTAGAATTTTTTAAGACCATCCGCAGCTTTGTACGACCAGCCGTTCGTTCACAATGACGGCTCAAAGGTTGAGCCTGTCGACGCGATCTTGAATCAAACGGTTGAAATACAGGTCGATTAAATACAGGTCGACTCGATTTTCATACTAACTAGCTGTTTAGAACATCATTTGGTTTTAGTGATGTCGAGTTTGTTGTTCTGAGGTACGTTTCGTGCTACGGAAATGAAGGTAATTTCGAATGTTTGTTGGTAGGTAGGTACATACTTCTTTTATAGAAAAATTAAAAAGTATTAAAAACCCTAGAATTATATCGTATTAATTAAATACAAATTATTAACATTTAACAATAAATTATAATAATTTTTGCTAGGTATCTACTTGATAAACTTATTAATAATTAGTGATAATTCATAATAATAATTAATCTAACATTAAATGTTAATCTAAATTAATCTAAATTTTAGGATCTAGACATTTAGAACTAGTGATCTAGACAGAAGGGTGATCTGTAAATTCTTGACACAACGGTTCATTATCTTCTTTGCACAGATCACCCTTCTGTCTAGATCACTAGGTCTAAATGTCTAGATCCTAAATGTTAGATTAATTATTATTATCAACTATTTCTCATTGCAAACCTGTTCATTGTGTACCCAAGATCCTTCCCTAAAAGACCTGGCAGCGGGAAATATTATTCAACATGGTTTGAAAAGGGAAAAACAAGTTTTGTAAAAAATCCCAATGCTCTAGGTAGTAGTCGATACCAGTGACCAACATTTTCTTCAGTAGTCGACATGGTTTTGCACTAGTAGTCGACCTACATGTGTTAGAAGTCGACAGTATCACTTGAGTCAGTAGTCGACAGGTTTCGTCATTCCATCGTTTTCGAATTTTACGACATCTAAATAAAATACATTCAACTGTGAATCGGAACTTGAAAATAGATTAATAAGATGTAATAAAGTAGTTATCAGACTTTTTATTTGCAAACAGCTCATTATCAGTCTCAAATTGCAATAAGTACTTAAGTAAAAAGGTATGAAAACAATAGTCGAAAACTCATTGTCAGAAAATTGACATTACAGTTGGGCTTAGGTACCTATTTACATATTTTTTTGACATTTTCATGTCTTTGCTTTGGCACATGAATGAAACGGGAAAAATTTGTTCCCTTGATTCACCCTTTCCCTCAGATCACGTCAGAACACAAGCGACCGGCGGGCCGTTACGTCAGAGCCTATGACGCACGAGCGTATGACGTAAGACGGCTGGCAGGAGGCCAAAAAGTACGTCAGAGCCTATGACGCACGAGCGTATGACGTAGGACGGCTGGCAGGAGGCCAGCAAGTACGTCAGAGCCTATGACGCACGAGCGTATGACGTAAGACGGCTGGCAGGAGGCCAACAAGTACGTCAGAGCCTATGACGCACGAGCGTATGGCGTAAGACGGCTGGCAAGAGGCCAACAAGTACGTCATAGCCTATGACGCACGAGCGTATGACGTAAGACGGCTGGCAGGAGGCCAACAAGTACGTCAGAGCCTATGACGCACGAGCGTATGACGTAAGACGGCTGGCAAGAGGCCACTAGTGCGTCAGAGCCTATGACGCACGAGCGTATGACGTAAGACGGCTAGCAGGGGGCTAACTAGTGCGTCAGAGCCTATGACGCACGAGCGTATGACGTAAGACGGCTGGCAGGTGGCCAACAAGTACGTCAGAGCCTATGACGCACGAGCGTATGACGTAAGACGGCTGGCAGGAGACCAACTAGTGTGTCAGAAGCTATGACGCACGAGCGTCAAGGGGAAGGGGTTCAAAACGAATTTTGGTAAGACATGGTATGACTATGGTATGGTATATTATTGTATGTATGATTTAGTATAGTACAGTGTGGTATGATAGGAAAGAAATGGTATGAGTACGGTGAGAATATGGTATGGTGCCGATTTGCAACACAGTCTGGTATAGACAGAAGGGTGATCTGCACAAGGAAGATAATAAACCGTTGTGTCAAGAATTTGCAGAGTTTTTTATATTTCATTCAACTTTACTGCAAATTGTCCAGAAACAAACTCAGATTATTACTCGTTTTCAAGACTGTCTTAAGGCCTTAGGTTTCTACCTTTCCCCAGGCCACTTCGAGGTCCCCCCCCCCCCCCTTCTTATTAGATTAGGAAAGGTGGAAAACGTTCTAAAACCTTAAGGTAGCCTTGACAACGAGTTACAATCTGAGTTTGTGCCCCTCCAGGGGTTGAGCTTAACTTTTAGTGACCAGAAAATGTCAAAATTGTCGGACTTTCTTCGGTTTTTTGCTTATAACTACTAAACAACACATCCGAGCAAAGACCTAACCGAGAGAAAAATTACGAAACATTAAGTTCTGCGTTGATTGGTTCCCGATTTTGAAAATTGGAAAAATTAATAAGGTAGTATCGGCGACTGAAAACTGACAAATTTCTCAAGATTAGCTAAAAATTTACCATTTGACGGCTTACTGTCGTCTGTAGCATCAAAAGTGCTGGTCCTGTCAAAACGTGGAATCAAAGTTGCAGAAAATTTGACGGCAAGTTCGAAGACCACCTCAATTTTAAAGTTTGACCTATTTTAACCGTACATGGATATATACGTATATACCAAGTTCCAAAAACAGTAATTTTGGAATATCCTACCTACATCTTGCTTCCTGACCATTATTTCTTGTATTTAGTAGTATATCCTCAGTAAAAAGTCGAAATATAAGCTTTACCTATATGAACCTTCCACCAGTCGCTCCAGCCTTTCTGACATGACCGGTTGCTAGTTGAACTGAGTTCAGCAGCTACAATATGAATGCATTATCAACGATTGATTTGTGTTCTTTTATTATTGATCCCAACTTCACGTAGATAGGACCTACACATTTACATTCCTAGTTCAACAGCGCGACCGGTGGAAGTTTAATATACTCGTACTATACCCTATAAATTGATACAATTTTTAAGTGGGGGGGGGGGGATGTCAACGACGCACAATTGAATGCTATTTAATTTCTCTCTTGGTAAGGTTTTCGAGAGATAAGGTAAGGATTCGTTTGATAAGGATACGTGAAAAACCGAAGAAAGTCCGAAAATTTCGACGTTTTCGGGTCAAACCCTGGAGGGTACAAACTCAGATTACTAGTTTTCAAGACAAGGTTTTAGAACAGTTTCCAGCGTTCCCCAGGCCACTTCGAGGTCCTTTCCTTAATTTAAAAGTAAACGCATAGAGATAAACATGGTTAGGTTTTTCTCGTACACACCAAGATGCAAGTTGACCATTTTTGGTATCACTCGAACGATTTGATCAAATATGAATATGGATTCAAAATCTAAAAATGTAAATTAATCCTGTTTTGGAACACCAAAGTTCGTAATTTACGGGAATTCGAATTAACACAACGTTGGTATTAGCGCATCGTGTTCCCACGGTTTCTTGATTGATTCTACCTTTGTCGTTATGTGTGCATCAGCCTTCGGCTAAATATGGGTTGGGGGGGGGGGGGGACACTTCCTCTATGTTCAAGAAATATTGTTTGAAGTGAAGGACACAAGAGAGGATATGATGTTCCCTAATGGGGTTTTAGCATGTATCACGGTTCAAATTCAGAAAGAGAAATTCCGCCTAGTCAGGTTCATTGCCGGAATATCACCTCATCCTTCGTGACTCGACAAACCACTTCATGCTCGTCCATTAACATGACCTTCACACACTTACTAACGAGTGGGTTAGTGAACCAAGTTCGATAAGGTCCTTCAGTTTAGAAAATAAACATAACGACCGACTTGAGAACGAGCGAGTCTTAAAAAGCGATGTAACGTATATCCCAAACATACTTAACATTACTTTCTATTGATACTCCAGGTTCCAGCTTGATGAAAGAGTTCACCAGGGTACATACACAGAAGAATGCGGAGTCAATCAATCAACAGTCTTCTGGTAAGGGAGGTTATCTAACCATGACCGACAAGCGCATGTAGAAGTTATGCAGCTACATAATCAAGAGATGTGGATTGCGTAGTTATCGAGCGCATTTCTCACGTCTAAATCAATTTTATCCATTAACCATTAACTATCACCATTAAATTCTAACATGAAAAAAGTGGTGCATCTCTTGGCTACCGATTCACCAATTGTCATTGTCTCTTCAACTTTTTGGTTCAGTCTGGTGCGTTCAGATCCGTCAAATAGGTCTTCATAACGCATCCCCTGCAATGTTTTAATGTTCTGTTGATTATTCCTCCATGATTCTTCATTAACCACTTTTCTCTTGCTGGCACTCAAAACACTATCACGGTCACTATACATGTCGGTATGAACTCTATGAATATAACTTACTCGAGAGTGAACCATCCAATATCATTAAAGGGAAACAAAGACACGTGGAAAACCGTTCCTTGCAAGAAGGGCTTAGAGAGCAGGTTACAAAAACGCTCATACCAACGAAACAAAACAAGATTTTCAGCTGAAATTTAGAGGACAGATAGTTAGGTGGCGGGGAAATCAAAAATGCAATTTCCAGAGGTACCAGAGGTATGACGCCATATCACCTTTTTCCAGCTACGTCCTTGAATATTATTTCCCTTGTAATAATCTGTTGGAAAATTGTTTATCTGGGCAGTTTCCAAAGGTTTCAAACGATTTCTAACACGAAGAATTTGCAGCGCTGCTTAGTTGAATGTCTCGAAGGAAGTTTTCAAAGAGTTTCGGTGTAAAATAAGACGCCTCTGACGTCATTCTCAGGATCACAACAGATTGCTGTCGTTACGACGAAGGGTGGAAAAATCACGCTTTAATTAGCCATTAAAAGCCAAAGGGGAAGGGACCCTTTCTTTCATAGTAATCATTACTATAATGGTCCTAGTATGAAGGGGAGGAGGTAATGGCGTAGGAAAGCTCGCCCTTTCCCAACGAAGAAAGAGCTGTTGTCGCGAGGGAATCGATACCGACGCGAGGCCTTTGTCGTGTGATGGCGAGAACTCAAAAACTCGTTTTAAATCTGTTCTGTAACTTGAAATTCACTCTATTTCTACTCTCAATACATGAAGTGGATGGTATGTAGGTAGGTACCTATTTTCTGGCTGAGTGGACTCGAAATGACACCTGAAGCCAATTTTAAAATAAAGATTACGAGAGGCAAAAGCTCTACGGTATTTTTAGGGCTTTAGAGCGGACTTCGCCGTATAAATCCGCTCAAGGACCAAACACAAAAACCTAACGTGATCGTAATCGCCTGCCTGTATATCGATGGCGTCACATGATAACCTCGTATCTTGATTTTTGACGATTTTTAGTTTTTTGCATGTATGGGAAGAAAACCTCGTATATCATCGGCCTGTGCTTCAAATTTGAGCGGGAAATGAATTTTCTGCCCTCTAGAGGACTATATGAGATTGTAACTCCTAATGCCACTTTATGCCATTGCTATCAGTTTTTTGCCTCTCCTGTAAAATTTGTTTTTTTGAGATACGAGGTTATCATGTGACGCCATCGATATATCAGGATCACATTGTACGTTTCTTGCCCGTTTCTACGATTGAAAAGAACGAAAATTAAGAAGAGTAGAATTTGAGAGCATGAGATTAAGAAGAATATTGACTTTGAAAGTCTAAGATTAAGAAGATGATAGGCTTTGGAAGCCTAAGATTAAGAAGAATATTGACTTTTAAAGTCTTTAAAGACTTTAAAATTCCATATTCTTCTTAATCTTAGCCTTCCAAAGCCTATCATCTTCTTTTGACTTTTATCACATTGTACGTTTCTTGCCCGTTTCTACGATTAAGAAGAGTATTAGGAAGAGTAGAATTTGAGAGCACGAGATTAAGAAGAATATGGACTTTTAAAGTCTAAGTTTAAGAAGAGTGTAGACTTTGAAAGTCTAAGATTAAGAAGAGTATAGACTTTGAAAGACTAAGATTAAGAAGATGATAGGCTTTGGAAGCATAAGATTAAGAAGAATAATATTCTTCTTATATTATAGACATATGAAAGTCAAAGGTTAAGAAGATTAGAGACTTTCGAAGTCTAAGATTAAGAAGAATATGGACTTTTAAAGTCCAAGATTTAGAGGATTATAGTCATTGGAAGCCTAATATTAAGTAGAATATTGACTTTTAAAGTCTAAGATTAAGAAGGGTATAAGCTTTGGAAGCCTAAGATTAAGAAACTTAATAGGTACCTATTCTAGTAAATAAATAAACAATAATATTCTAATAAAGAAATAGACAATACACTTCCAATGTCTATATTACAGACTTTGGAAGTGTAGGTATTGTCTGTTTTTTTTTTTTTTTTTTTGGTAATATGTATTTTCCGTCCTGAGATATTTTACTTGTAATTTGTGATAAAGTTACTTGCAGTTTAGAAACACTGGGGGTCAAGATGACATTTTTCGTAGTCTAAAAAGTTCTGGCAAGTCAAATATTCGTTCCTTCATTCTGCCTTATTACTCGTGGATTTTCATTGACCTTTTTTAAATTTAAATCCTAGATTTGGACGTTCAAATTGATTTATTTACTCCCTGTACCAATGTCCTAAAAGGAGAAATACAGGAGAAAAATCACTGTTTTATTTTAGTAGGATTTCAAACACTGGAAAGATTCTCTATGGAAACAGGGGATACGAGATTGACGCTCTACAGAAAAATGGGTGTAACTTGTCGGCAAATTTCTTGAATATAGAGAAACCGTGTGATTCTTTTCCATGATTAGTTTTGTCATAGCGACATCACTTACCACAGGAATACAGGGCGACGTTGGGAGGCTCAATATCTCAATATCTCAAAATACAATATAGCCCCCAGCTACGTCTTAAACTGTCAGTATTGAAACATCAGCTTTCTTTGTGATTTTACTCAATCTCACATGTTACTTCAAAATGGCGTCTTTATTCCGTCTCACATTCGTACCGATGCTCTGCTCTTGGAGCGACAAATATAGAATCAAAACGTCTCAAAAGTGAAGGCACGTCACCTGTCTATTACTGAGTTGATTTGAGGTAGTGAAGCTCGATGGTTCAAGGTTGATAATAGGTTGCCAAGTTCCGACGGCAATGGGCGAATACGTAACACCCTTGGTAACACTCGTGTACTATCAGATTAGATGTGTTCTGTTTTAGCCAAAACCACAACTCCTGTGGCAAATGGCAGATTGAGCGAATTGAATCGAGCGAAAAGCATCGAAAATGTGACATTTTTTCTCGGAATTTCCAGTTGTTCACTTTGTATTTTTCAATTTATTCTACAACCGCAATTCCTTTTTTTGTAGAAATCGGGTATATTAAAACAAGTGGTCCAGTGTGAGAACGGGATAAGATATCGCAATTATTGTGACTTCACCTTCGAGGTGTCACTTGTCAGACTGTTTCATTTTTGGAATTTGTTCGGAAATTTGAGTTTTAAAAATGTTGGACTGATAACAATAGCATCCTTTTCTTCGAAAATTCGCTAAAACTGTACCACCTCGTACAAGAAGAACGATTTTTATTGTACAAACAAAGCTGTTACGTAATCTATCTTGTACAAGAATGCATGTTGTTTCCGTATGAGATGATCAGTACAAATATTGTAGCTACCAGTAGGTGAATACAGAATTATTGTTTCAGCTGGTGTATGGTCTGATTTTATTTACGCCTATTCGGTATTTTACGTTATTTGCCTCAGTCCCCAACAACTGGGTAAACTCACGTCAGCCAATATAAGTGAATGAAAAAAGATTTTAGAACATTAACGTCATTGAAACAGAAATTTGCTCTGTCTGCTGCGCAGTTTGTAGGCTTCTCGAATATAATATGCTCAGAATTATACTGATTTGGCGGCCTAAAATCTTATGCAGGATTGAGTTTAAAATCAAATATCTACTCCAGGATGCGACATACTCTGGTATTGATGCCTGGTGGCGTTACAAGACGTAAATAACTTGTTAACGTCCTGTGCATTTTCTCCTTGGCTTATTGACCCTTTAAAAAAAATTATATTTGGAGGGTTTTAGGAGGATCAGTGAGAGGAAAGAAGGAACGTTTTCTCCGAGCTTTCGGTCCCAGTCCACCTCTTTCAGTCCACTCGTGGAAAAACCTGACGAGTGGACTGAAAGAGGTGGACTGGGACGAGGAGAAAATATCTACCAATCTCTGAAGATGGTAAAGCCGAAAGCTCGGAGAAAACGTTCGTTCTTTCTTCTCACTGAACCTCCGGCAACCCTCCAAATATAAGACGTAAATAGTATTCAAGTCTTTCATAACGCCCTGTATTGACTGGTCTTATTACACTGGACACTAAAACAAATCGGAATGATAGATTTGAGATCTTTAGCCGTTTGGAAATCCATTTAAAACAGTCTGAAAATGAACCTCCTCAACCCTATAGTGTGGATCAGGATAACAGGAAAGCCATCGGCCTGAGTGATTGATGGCAATCACTGAGCTGGAGCTAGTTACTCTTTCCTGCAGTTTTGGGTGTTACGGAGGTGTTGCACACAGATCTTGCAGGAATTGCTGCATTTTCTCGGTGTTCCTCCAAAATCACCCGTTGTTTTCAGGACAGTCTCAACTGAAACAATACCTTCAATTTGACTAATTTCATTGATTTCTGGTGAATATAATACAAAAGTTCATGAAAAAGAATATAAAATGTCTACAAGTACTTTTTCATTAGATCCCAATGATTATCCTACTTTCCTTCATTAATATAACGTCCGTATTTACAAATGTACTCCACTACCTATTACCCTGCGGAAATAGGGGAATCGCATGTTCGGAAATATCTACTTATATTAACCCACTCCTCTGCCATAATCTCCTTCCTTTAACTCTATTCTTATCGATCAACCAACTCAAGTCGTTCATCTGCCTTTCTATTGATTGGTGACAATTGATTGAAAAGAGAAATATATAATAGTAAAACTCCAGATTTGAAGATATAACAGGATAATGTCCAAATTCAGAAAACTCGTACTCTTATTTTTATGTTTATGTTTCATCATTTATTTTTATATGTTATACTTTGTCTTCGGAACTTTGTGGGTCACTTGAAATTATCAAATGGGTCACTCGGTGACTCGCGGGTCATAAGTCTAATAACCATAATTTATACTCAATTCCTAATCACAGATTTTATGCAGGTTATCCAAGTAAAACGAAACTCGGTGGGTAGTGAAACTGGGGTACCACAGACCTAATCATCTTATTCGAAGCACGGTTATCTGATGGGCTGACTCGCCTGACGTCACCGGTACGAATCAGAATGTGAAAGGCCACATCCTGACAGAGGAGGTGTAGGCCACATCCTGACGTCAGGATCACGCCACCATATGAGTAGATACGTACGGGACTTGACTCATCTCTTCAAAAACTCGACGAGGAAATCGGTCGTCTTTCCTCATCCCGAGCTCATGTTTACTGGTAGCGACTTTCCTTCTAAATATAAAACTTACTCGCAGTATATCATACATCCCAATCAGACAGTAATAGTTCACATCAAATCTATTCATAGTGAACGACTCTAGTTAGCTCATTATCAGTTAGTTCCGTCATCCAGCCGATGCCCTCAAAACAAATTGCTCATCAACCTTCCAATTGGTGCGAAAACAATTTGTTCTGTGTTTGGGTCTCCGACGCGTCTCAACCGAGCAAAACCAAAGAATTGGACACGGATTTTCCAAGAAAAAGAAGCTATTGCTCTCGATCCAAAATTTTTAATACTCGAATTTCAGAAACATTTTTATACCAAAATCCGTGTTATATACCTGTTAAAATACGTGTTATATATAGGTACATATTTATATAATTGTTAAAAAAAAGTGGTTCCAGAGGAACTTAATATTCTTGAGTAATGCTTCAATTCAGGCTTGTTCATCTGGCAAAAAGCTCCCGCCAACAGCATTGAAAGAAGCGTAAAGCTCCCTGCTGGTGTAACAGAGGAAACATATTAGGTGAAACCGAGGGGGACTAAGGGTGAGAGGAGGTTGTGGGAAGGAGACAGGGAACAGGAAAACATTGACGGTGGAGGTTAGGGGTAGGAGGATCAGGCCTCTATATGCACACTCAACAGCAAGGTGCGAAGCACCGAGCATCCAATATACGTGGCTGGTACAAATAACGGCACAGCATGGATAAACAACCGTTTGCGGATTTTTGGAAAATCCTAACGCTTCCTCTCAAGTTAGGAAAATCCTAACGCTTCCTTTTAATTTTGAAAATTGAATAAAATGGGAAAATTTGTGGACAGTAACATGATTGTAACATAACGTTTTACCAAAAATTGGGCTTTTATCGAGGCTTTTATCCTTGAGTTTGTTTGAAAGCCCATGTTGCTTTCGTTTTCTGTTCGAGGGATAGTAACATGATTGTAACATAACGTATAACCAAAAATTGGGTTTTTATCCTTGAGTTTGGTTGATTTAAACCCTTGAACGTGAAACGGAACGTAGTTCTCAACGTGCCGTATATGAACCAATTTGAAACCAATATGAACCGTATTTGAAACAATTTTGAATCATAGTTTTGTTGCATTTTCACTCACAGGGATGCTATAATCTAAGAAAAATAGTTTGTATGAGTTCATTTAGTAAATTTAGTATAACGAGCCCGACTGGGTTAACTAGTTTTAGTAATATACGGTGAACCAGGACAGCGGATTATTTCCGTAATACTTGTTCAATAACGAAATGAATTTATTCCAAATAACCCTCTTGATCTTATACCCACTGACGAACTTATCTGACGTTTGACTGACTCGTCCGTCAACGGAAATGACGCCTGTTGGAGTGTCATATTTCTGTTTCGGTCCTCCTTGTAAGAGTCGTTAAACTGACTTTTGTTATTCCGCGGTCCATAAACTTCAAGGAACGTCAACTAACGTCGGAGTTGAGCGCTCGGATTACGTTAACGTGAATTCACTCGTCCAGTTGGACGCTTATCCCCACAATGTAGAGTACTGAACGTCGGAAATATTTCCGAGGCCTAATATTGGAAATATTGGAAAGATTGCTTTAAACGCTCTAAAATGGAAGCAAGGTAGTTGTCAATCGAAAAATGCCTTTTATTGTTATTAACGAGCGCTTGCAACTAAAAAGTCACCATCAGGCCTTTGAGCCAATTGAATTTCTTGATACGCTCTACTACAATCACAGCACGTGGTTAGTGGTGTGTTACTCTGCGAGTGGAGGGGAATATTAAATATTTTGCCTGGTGGCATTTTACCTCGCTCGCACAATTAAGTGATTTTTTTTCGTCTCCGTGCCGGCGAGCCAATAGAAACGCATGGTGATCACGCCACTCCCGGTCGGCGCCGTTGCGTCAGAGCCAGATTCACATGCACGCAGAAGTTATTACCGCCCCCTCATTTCTTCCCCGAGGATTATTAGAAAATAACCGGGAGCGGCTCGCTGACGGCGGGAAGTTTGAACAATGGATGTTAACAAAGCAATTGTCGAAGTTGACAAAGTGGAAGTTCTGCGCGTTTATCATCGTCGACGACCATCTGAAGGCGGGTTGAACGTCAAACGCCAGTGGCGTGATGTTTTGAACTTGAAGATCAACTAACGCTGATCGACATTTGACAGATTCATTCATACTAACCTAAATATTTACCAACTTGTTAGTTTACTTTACTGTTGCAATCACTCTCTCTTTCTTCACATACATACCTACGTTACCAACCCTCTAGTTCTACATTTTCCACAACTTACACGCAGGAATACATGCAAACCTCAATTTTCACTCATTTTAATTTAGTGTACGTAGTTCAATGGACAACTCAATGAAGTAGGAATCCGTGATGGAGCAGGGAGAAGTAGTAGTCTGTATTCCTTCTGAATGATGTAACCTACCTTTCATACTGCTGATAAGAGCATTTACGTGTTAACGACTCGTTAATAACGAGTTCTAATAGTAAATTGTCTTTCTAATAGTAAAGATTCTTCATGACACTCAATTCAGCACGGTGTATTATTCGATCATGAATTGAATGGTATGAACGTTCGTTCTGGTATTGATTGTTGACAAATCAACATATACTTATTAGGCACGGTAATTTCCTTCCCAGATTAGCTTCACACAATTGAACTTTCTGAATGGCGTTCTCCCCATTACACTCCGCCCTTTGTACTTATCATTCATCGCCAATACTTAGCATCCAGAAATAATCAGGTACCCACCTTTCAGTCACGAATACAAATTCGACTTGTACGTCCATACAGAGTTATTTCAGGACCGCCCGACGATGGCTCAAGTCAGAGCGGTGAGACGCAGTTTATTTTGGAGGCTGGTGGGCTCGACTTGACCAAACGCCCAAAGATAAAGTCGGATCTCGGAACTGGGTCCAGAAGGGGGCGTGGCACATAATTCATCAGAGTCCTCGACCCGCAATTGGTGCACAAGACGGGAAGGACTGGTTTTGTTAATTAGTCGTGACGTTGTGACGGTCATTTCAAGATATTTCTGGAGAGGATGATGATAACTGGACCCCTTCGTTAATTTTGCTTCCGTATGTGAAAAATTCAAGGATTTGAGGTCGATCTTATCAAGCTGAAATGAAAGATTGCGCTTATTAGAGTTATGAGCTGTGTCAGCCGAAGTTGATGAGTGCTTTGACGGCAACCTACTTGAGATATCAAATCTCCCTATTGAATAACTGCAGTCCACAGCAATGTATGATGAACAAATATTCACGTGTTGTGATCTAGCAAAAACATTGTGGAGTGCACTACACGATATTATTTGAACCAGAACTCATTTACAGGAGTATCATCTGTATATCGGCAAAGGAGTGCTCAATAGAAGTAACCCCCATATAAAGAACTTGTCAAGGCAGAAACTGCTCTCCTTTCTTCCTATGAGGATAGCAATGATGTATTATTTATTCCACTTTTCCCTCCACCTACAAATACCAAATTTGAATCCTATATATGACGAGGACATTCAAGCAGAAATATTATTCATTATGGGTGAGATATTATTATTATAACTGGGTGAGATACCTCAATCAAACAGGAGGAGGATGATGAGGACAGTGAAAATTAGAGGGAAGTGGTAACATTTAGTGACCAGGAATATCTCAATTCCAAAATAAACAATTTACCGCATGTCCAGTTTTTTCCAATTCGCCCAAGCCCACCACGTTCAGGCTCTAAACACTTTGCCCAAACTCATTACGTTTTTTGCCCTAACCCGTGGTACTTTTTTTCAGTTTTTCACAATCCCAAACCGCTCCAAATACCACGGTTGAATACTTTTTTTCATTTGGCCTGCTTTTCAGCGTGTCATTGACGATATAATTTCTAAGGAGAAGCTACAGAACACATATGCTTACCTAGATGACGTGACAGTTTGCGGGGACAGTCGACAAGAGCATGATAGTAACCTGAGAAGATTCATGGACGCGGTCCAAAAATACGGCTTCACCATCAATCACGAATTGAATTGAATTGAACAAGTTTCAGTCCAGCAGAATCACGCCATATGCCAATTTTCGAGGGAACTCAGAGCTTGGTGTTCCTCTTTGGCAGAGTGTTTCATACCAGGAACTACTCCTACAGTTCTAATCTTTATTATTTATTTATATTTTCACTAGCATGACAAAATAAAATTATCAGAACTATGACATCTCTGTCTCAAGTTGGAAAAACAGACGTCGTAACCTTTATTTCGGTATTTTATTCATAATTATCAATTGGATCATCCTGTTTGGTCGCGACATTTCGAGAACCTCTTCAGTCTTGAGAGTTTAGTTAAGAGGTCTTTTAAGGAGTTAATTGAGGAATTTTCTGTCTTTGATAGGAAGAGTTGTTAAAATCAACTGTAGACGGATAGACCGCTAGATAACTGAAGGATTCATAGGTTGATCTGCCATACGAATAGGTTTGGCGAGACTTATGAAACGGTTCTATTCGTTTTGTATGACTCCATGTGTTAATGTAACTCATCATCTGTCGTGTTCTCTATAACCGATGTCTCAAGCCACACTAGGTATCCGATAGGATCCACAGTGGCCCAAAACTATTACATAGACTTTTATAGTTTTTCGGGGTGGTGATCACGAAAAAAATAGTTTAAAACATCCTCGACCACTAAATTAGCCATTGATTGCATGTTTTGCTATTTTAGGGCATTTAATGGGTCTAATTTCCATCCTAGGAGGTAAACAAACCTGTATTCAATGTTTTTTTGGGTGCTGATTAAAGCAAAAATGTTGAACAAAATCCGGAGTCATGCAGCATGGCTATAAGAGCGAATTTTCGAATAACTAGGTTTATGTAAATTTCTTCATTTTACTGATTTTATAACAAATGTTTTCTCCTTTTTTGTGCTGAGTAACACATCAGTTTATAGATTTTCCAATGCTGAACACGTTGGTGAAGTCAGAATGGCGATATCCCATTCTGTTTCTTCATCTTCAAAGTGCTCCTGTTTGCGAAAGGGATAAGATTAAAAAAATCTCTAAAATTAGGTGCTTCTTGTCAGGCTGTTTCACCATTATATTTTGGACCACTGTGCAATCGACCGGCAAACCTGTCTTCAAATATACCCTGCACCTCGCTTGCTCCTACTGCATTAGACCGTTGGGCATGCCAGAAGGCAGATACCCACGGATCCTGGAGGCTGAAGTTGTGCGAAAGCAAGTGTTCTGACTTAAGGACCTGAAAAATTGGCACCGAGTTTTTATGGACGCTTGGAGGTCCTGGCAATGTGGAGGCAGCAACTTGTGTGCAGTGTGGGGTCGAGGTGGCGGGACGATATGCTTCGAAGGACGCAGGAGTCCAGCAGGCTTTACCGCATCTTGATCATAAGATCGGGAGGAGGACCCTGGCTCGCTTTGCAACTAGAGCTCCTCGGCGTCTGTCCTGTCATCGTTGAGTTCAGGGTGCGATACCTTGAGAGGGCAGTATTGAAGCGGGACGAGATGATTCGGGTCTTGGATGGTAGGCACATGCTGGGGCTGGAAAACATTGGGCTGCATGCATTGAAGTACAGGACGACGTAGGTGGCAGAGTTCAACGGGGATGATATGTGCTTGATATATTTTTTGTTTAATACTGCGTCAATATTTGTTTAATATTGTGTAATACTGTGTACCGACAGACAGGCGAAAGTCCAAAGTCGTACATTAGCGTTTCTTATCTGCATGTTGGTACATGTTTTATATTTTAATAAAATGCGTTTTATTCTTGTTCTTCTCTTCGATCGACCGACAATAGAATCTATAAATTACCACAAAAATTTCATATTTGTTCTTTTGGGTTGATAGCGACTCCTTGATGACAGCGGACCTGATCCTCTGGGGTTGTACAGAAACTCATTACTCACACGTAATGTAAACCTGCCGAGAGCCCTCAGAATCACACCACTCCCAGGTGTTTTCATTCATCAAACAAACGACTCACTCAACGAGATAGAAGATGACGTGGCGACACATCACCCGATGTTTCGCAAAAGAACTCATTTTCCCAAGTAATCCCCAACAATGAACGCCCACTCCACGATGTTTATTCATAAGAACATCGCAGGTATTCTTATTGTAGCGGTTATCATAAGACGGGAAATATCCCGTAACGATGAAATGGGTGTTTTGGATTGAGCCGTTCTCTTAATTCAGTTTCCTCGTTTGAGGTCTCGAGGCCGCTGGAAATGTAAACATTGTAAATCCCAGGTAGATATGACAAATAAAGTGGCGAGACAGGATGAGAAAACAAACAATCGTACCGCAAGGTAACGTAGTCACATCACCTGATTTTCATTGTTAAATCGTTCGATATTGTGCAATTGAGAATGACTGTTTCATCAGAACACCGCACTGCCTCCTCTATCTCATTCAGTTCTCTTTGAGTTTATTCTTTTAATAATTATTTTTATTGGCATTAACACATGTTTTACAGCCACATTATATCAGCTTACAATATACACCTAATATATTCATTCGTATCTATACATATCTATTCATTTTAATGAAACTCATTCAGCTCCTCAAACATATAGGTACATTAATTTCTTCAATATATTCATATATGGCTTTATATATTCTAATGTTATTCGTAGCTAATAAGGAGGTGTAGTTAAGGGGGGGGGGGGGGTTACTTCTGGTATGATTGTGGATTGTGTTCAACAGCTCGTCTCTCTCTGTATAAAACAAAGGACACGTGTTGCCACTCTTTTTTAATTCTTCGTTTTATGATAGTGTAGAAGTCACTTGCAGGAATGTTCACTTGTTCTGTAACCGGTTGGTTGGCAGCACTCTTTGCTAGGACGTCAGCTATTTGTGAACATACCGAACATACCAAAAATTGAAAATTGAAGATAACAAATTGAAAACTGAAGATAACAAATTTGTGATAAACTCATTCCTAAGCATTTTTCTTAAACGACAAAGCCTAATACCGTTGCACTTTGAATAAAAGACGAAGGGTTCGAAGGAAAATCATGTAAAATTAAAACAAAACCAGAGGAACTGTTTTCCCGAAATTTTGTGACATAATTTTTATATCCACAAGACATAATTGGATTTTTTTTAAATATTGAAAATAATTTTAGCATTTCGATCTAGTTCTCGGAACTAAGAAGTGATTTTTATCTCTTAAATGTACATATCTACTTAACAAAACTTGCAAACTTGGGGAGTTTTGTTTGGATAATGTTAACGTGGTGTCTCTCTTCATCACTGGGAACTAATCAGAATTTTTCACTACAACCATTAGGCTTGATCCTTTTTAGTCTTCTCTCTAGGCGATCAACGTCGGGTAGTAACCTTCGAAGCCTTTGGGCTTCAACAAGAAATGTGGTAGAGAGCGGTTTTTTGCTGCTCCTGAGAAAAAACATTTTTTGAGAGTTGTTACTTTCGTCGCAAGGATGCGAAATGTTTGATAATTTTCTATGTAAGAACACCGAACACCTCAGGATTACCAATTATTATTCACCGACTAGGCGCGTCTCATTGCAGCGGACATAGGCATTATAGAGAGCTAATAATTCTACTTTCACGAAAGACGTCAATTAATTGCGAAAAAAATAAGATAAATTTCCTTGCAAAATGTATGCAATCTCTCATGGCCTTCCGTTATCCCTAAAAGCAGTACGCAACTACGAGAAGGCTAGCAATGACGCGGGAGGTCCACTTGAGCAAATAAACGAACGAGCCTCCCAAGTTGTCAGTTACCAATGATTTTGTTTTCTCCATCGCAGTTCGTTCTCAGAAAACAAGTTTAAATTTATTGCCTTAAACACTTTCCTCTGACGCGCAACCCACAACGTTGATAGTTGAAAAAAAGACAACAAAAAAACACTTTGAAATTGACGTTATTTTGAGTGCATAGGGAAGTACGAGTACGTATCAGCGAGTGATTGGCACTGCCGTCACGAAAGAAAAGTCGAAGGTTTTATCTGTAAGATGTAATTGGCCATTCAAAACGTGTTGTTCTCTCTTTATGAATTGCCAATTATTTTGGAATTGTGGTCTGTGACTGTCGATCATTATTTTGATTCAATAAAATGTTCAATTCTTGAGATGGTGATATTCGACTCGAAAACGATGAAAAGTTGACGCAAGCGGATTTGATTTCAAAATGATGTGTTCATTTGCGACGGACAGGCTATTCTACTGGAGCGAAGTTCGGCTCAAAAATGACTAAAAATTTGAGGGGAAAAAAAGTATTTTAATTCAATCAGGCCTGTTCATACTAGAAGAAATAGCCCTTGCGGACGACCGAGATTTCACTCAAAACGACGAACAAGTTCGTTAAAAGTGGATCTTAATTCAGACAGATCTGTTCATATTGGGAGAGAAACCCCTTGCCCGCAACCGGAAAATAACGAAATAATTCGAAAAAAAAGTGGTTTTATTTCAGATCTGTTCATTTGGCATGAAAATGCTCTTCTACCATACCGATATTCGACTCGAAAACCAAAAACGAGGATTGTATTTCAAATAAATATGTTCATAGGACATAAAACTGTCTTCCATAGAACCGATATTCAACTCAAAAACTACTAAATTCGAATGAAGTGGATTTCAATTCAAATCGATCAGTTCATATTGGTGCTGAAAATATTGCCCTTCACACGATCAATATTTGAATAAAACATTGGATTTCATTTCAAATAGATCTGTAAATTTGGCATGAAAATGCTCGTTTAAAAATGGTGTAGATACGTAATTTTTCTTTGTGGATCGAACGATAATGCGAAAGCTCTTTAGAATCACCCGGGAACATTTTCATTTGCGGTTGTTTGTTGTCACCATGTTTTGTGGTTCGTTCATAATGACGAACCGTTTTCACGAACAGTTCGTTCGCCTTTACTCGAGAAAAAGGATGGAAGTCCTTGGAAATATTCCATTGAGAAGGATCTACGGTGATTTCTGTTTACAATGCGATGTTTACAATGTTGTTTTCTTTAGGCCGCTCGAAATGACGAGCGTGACGGTCGATTAGTCGTTCGATTGAATCTAAAAACGCTGCAAAATTTCCCCCCATCGTTATTATATTATAATTTCCTTGAGAGAAAATGTAATGATTTATTGGAGATCACTGTTTTGTATTAACATCCTTTAGAGACCCATAAGCCTCCAATGTATTTTAGTTATAGGCGAAATAACTGTGTACATTCCAGTAGAGAAATAACCATAAGGTTTTACGTTTTCGACATTCTCTAGGACTTATCGAAAGGTCATTTCATCCCAATTCGATTCAAAATCAACATTTTTCGAGCTTTTCGACGTTTTTGGGGTGAACCTATGAGATGTACCTGCAGATGATGGTTGATGACTAAATGATGCGCTGAAGATCAGAGTAAAGACGTGATATTAACAAAACAAATGTATCACATGCAGGTTCATAACCGTGGAATATGAAACTACTTCCGAATGATATCGTTGTATTTGGGAAGTTGGATATCATAATATCTCTTTGGCATTCGTAATGTTCCACCCTGCGCGCTTCTCAATCGTTGAAAGGCAGATTTAAGACGTTTTAGAACGCAGAACGAATTTTAATGCGGAGTATAACGCCAAGTGCGTGGGGAAACTTCCGTCGCTAATTGGATGATCTGTCTCGAAGTTTCTTGAGTCGTATATACCGCATCGTGACGTGACGGTCTCGTAAACAACCAGCTTCCAAGGACCGATAGTCATGATAGTCCAGCTTCCATCGACTGATGATCAGCGAATCACAAATTACATAACGCGGCAATTCCACACACCCATCATAGCGAATCTCACGACTTCTCGGCAATTGGTTTCAAGTGAGATGTTGTTGTATTGTTTCAGGGTCACTTCGAATAACCACACAACTAACTCACCCTGGTACTGTGAGCAGGCGTCGTATGCATTTTCAGAGATGAAAACGAGCAGTCTCTAGTCATGGTCATTCGGAAACCTGTCAGGTCATCTGCAGTTCTTCAACCTGCGCTGGAGTTGAGGGAAACACAGTGGTGCTGTAAAATATTTATTTTACATAATATGTAAAATATTTTACATATTAATACATATATTTTACATATATTATATTATAATATATGTAAAATATATGTATATTATAATAAATAAATTTGAGAAAAAAACTACACTAATATTATGTGGGAGTGAAAATTTATGTAAGAAAAAAAAGAACAAACTCTGAAACTCAATATTCTTTAAGCAAATGCTTCTATACTGTTCGATACCATCCTTGTTACTCAATCGATTCAAAATTCTCTATACTCCGAGCAGGGGCATATTCAACAAGTAATTCGCGAATGTCTGGAACTTAGAATGGAAGGCTATTACGAGTACCGTGCTGTGAAAGAAATTTGAAAACGAATTTGAGGAAAAAACTGAGGACAGTTGACATAATTGAAATAAGTTTAAAAAGAAAAATTAGCGAAAACGGCGGCCCTCAAGAGAAATCAGTCCAGAAAGCAACAACATCCGATCGATGTCAAACTTTGCTCATACTCTAGATTCAATCAATGCAAATGCATAGGAGGGAGACCATATCGTGGAACCATAACCTAGAATAGACAATTTTCCACATTATTTCATGTTTTATTCACCAGTAGATTCTGAAGGAGTTTCTCCGTCCAATCAAGCCGTTTTCCAGTTTTTTCCGTTATAGAGGCTGAGTTAAATTATGTATAGTCAACAGTAGAGGCTCCACGGCTACTTTCTGTCGTTAGAAATAATTGATACGGTTCTTTCCCATGGTTGTCGAGTTCCTTCCAATGATTTCTTGTGAAGAAATCTGAAAAGACTTGGAGGCTTGATGAGTCAGGACAACTTGGATATTCCTCCTAAGTCAAACACCCTAAATGTCCTCAGAAAATTTGTCCAATTGAAAATATCAAGAATTAATCAAGAGAATCTTTGATCACTATAGGAAGGTGACCAGTGCGCGTGACCGACCATAAAATCGCAAGAGCGTTGGGAGCGTCCGAGGAGGAAGCCCTGGAAGTTATCTGAAGGAGGAAGGTAAAACCAGGGTCCAACGTACGTGCTTGGAGTAAAAGTCTGTAATAACAGTTCCCGATTCCAAACGGGCGAATCTTCTTCACTAATAGCTTTTATAGTTGGATCGCGACTGTTTAAAACGAACATCAAGCACTGTGTTTCGTAAACCAGACGAGAAAAATAATTGTAAATCAAAATACTATGTTGTACTAAGATTGCGTGATTTCTTAACAGAATATGGAGATGGACGTACATTGTTCCGATCACACTTTATAATTAGGGTCAGCTGAGGTAGTTGTGAACAAATTTCCCAAGTTTTGAATTCTGATAGCTTTCAAGAGCCCTCTATCCGCGTGAAACCGCTATAAACTACCTATTGTTTCACTCCTTCCTATATTTCACTGTCATGGTTTTCAGTTGCAAACAGCTACCTCAACATCTCCGTTCATACTTGGTCTACGGTGCAATGATGAACATTGCTCAGGCTAGATGAACCCCTGGGATGAGTGACCTAAAAACAAGAACTGTCATAATTATCCCGATGCGTAGTGCACAATTACCTCAAGATTTGGTATTTGAACTAAATTGTATCAAAAAATCATAATTTAAAAGATAACCAACAAATTGAGTCCTCAAATCAATCAAAATAAATTGAGCATCAAGATCTATTTACCATCAACGGAAATAAACTACCAAACATCAATTGTATGGACTTTCCTTACAATAAAAAGAAGATTGATAAAACAACAAACCTTTTGTTCAACATAATGTGTTAACATAATATTATTATGTTCTAATTAATTTACATTTTCAACTCACATAAACTCATAAGTTACCTGGTAACATTCCTTATTAGAACAAGTCAAAAATATTTCCGTAGCTATCCTTCTTTCTCGCTTACACTGCCACTAAACTCCCAAAGGAATACCGTAGGTTTCCACTGCTTTTCTGTAGGTTTTGTATTCGTTCAAAACATCTTGCACTGCGTTCACTGGTGTAAACTGGTGGTGGCTTTTTCTTCACACAGGTGCGAGGCCCTCAATGACTTTCTTCCGCTTCCGTTCAGGACTCGTTTTAGGAATTAGTACGGATTTTCCCTTGTTTCTTCCAACCCACTAAACGAAACTAATCGTTTCAAAACTTTCCGCGCCTTTGCGTAATTTTCTACGGGGGACGGATACATTCATCGTTTCAGATAAACCTCATTTGGCTTATCCCGAAGAACGTTACCGAAACCTTGTACGTTTTTTGAGGAATTTGGAATATCCCGGGGTTTCTCCTGGTTGGTGACTTTCCTAGGAAAACAAGTTTTTAAGGTTTGAAAACTCTGCGTGTGGGTGAGGTTTATTTCCTTGAAGGCCTCAGTTTGTCGGAAATGTGTGCTATGGATACCAGTATTAAGACCACTGATGAGTACTGTTGAACACATCGATGGCATCACATTTATTATAAATTAATAAATAATTTTTTCATTAATTGTTATTAATAACTATAATTCATAATTAATTATCTACTATTAATCAAGTCGATATATGAAAACCATGTGCTGTTCGAATCAGCTGAGTCAGTATGAACATTGACCCGACAGGCTGACTACTTTCGGTCTGCTGCGACTTTGTGAAGGGCTCCGGATGGTCTTGAAAAAAATCTAAAAGTTAAACTCTATTCAAATGTGAACTAAAAACGATCAAATGTGAACCGGTCCATTTGAGTTTTTCGAATAATTGTTTTAAAATAATTGTTTATTATCTAATAAATAGATCGTTATATCGATATTTTTCGTTCACGATATTTCTGTATCGTAATTATTGGAGTGAGATATATTTTTCACAATAAGCTTACCTACAAAAAACTGAACCAGGTTGTGAGGTTATCGGTGACGTTACTGCCTACTTGATATTAAACGAGGTTTTCATTTAGATCCCTAGAGAGCAGAAAATTCATTTTTCGCCAAAATGTAAACCACCAGACGATGCAAAACCAAGATACAAGGTGGTCATGTGATGCCATCGTAATGTAGCCTTATTACAACCACCATTCCTTTAGCTCAGAAGTTTCCTTCTGAACATGAACATAATCATGAACATATTCATCTCTCATCATTATTTGAAACCCCTGAGCACTGAATATAATCAAATCTTCGCAGTCAATTCCAAGTAGTCCTTCTAAATTTGTGGTTCAGTATACTCACAAGTTCAGTAAGTTTGTGATAATGAGTATTCAACTGAATTCACTACACTACAAGGATATTACATGCAAGTTTAATCTTCATCGGCAAAATGATTCAGAACGGGCGATCTAATTGGACGGACGAAAACTTTCGAGCGCCCTTAATCGTTCCTAGTCTTGAACCTGCGACGTTAGTTGATCCATCATCATAACTGACGAGTATTCTTCATTATAATATTAGTCACGCATTACAGGCTGCGCCAATTCCGCCACACGCTTCGAACAAATAGCTTTCAGCGCTCTCTTAACGACTCCGAACGGATTTTCTTTGATGTCACTGTCAACTCGAGCTGTCTTCTGTATGGGCGTAGCCAAGGTTACAATCCTTTCGGTAGCTGCAAAAACCGAAACCGGTGATCAGTGATTCAACTCTAACGAATTTAGCTTTAGGAACTCATCCAATCGGCGCTACACCGTTATCTTAGCACGAATATACGTTCATACAATCACAAATTGTTTTATTCTTTTTTATTATAGGCGGCTCCAAAGGAGAAGAACTTCAATAGAATCACATTGTTCAAGCTAAGCTTTTATGCGCGAACCAATTAGCTTTTTTCTTATAGTTACAAAGACAAAGGAACCACACCTTGTCCTGGTATTTATGACGTATACCCTACCCACAGCTTACATTTGATAAAAACAGTATGATTACATACATGATCCAATATTATATATCCATGGTCCCTCTGGGCGAATAGAAGCGTTTTGGAAAAATTTAGTTCAACATAAGGCTGGTTAGTCACACACATCAAAGGTGACCATTCATCGTTCAACAATGGAATATGTGTCTGTTATAAGCTGTTATCACTGTTATTCTATTCGTGATATACCTACCAGTTCCTTAAACCTACACCTGCTCGAAAGAAGGGAAGGGCCGCCAAATTTATTCACGAGCCTTTTGGATAGGAAGATGAAAAGTTTCAAGCTTTCCTTGATTTCCGTTTTGATTTCACTTTTTGATTTACAAACTATCATGAAATGAATGCTTATTCTTTACACAACAGTTTTGTTCAATATTCAACTGTTTGAAATAATTACACCCCTAACTGATGTTTTTCAATGTTATTCATCATGTGTTCTCAGTTATTATAATTCTCAGTTATTATAATATAATACGATTTTGTAGGATATTATCCTACAAAATCGTTTAATTTGATGCTCCGGTATATTAGGAGTATGAATAGACAAATTTCAGCGAATAAATGGAAAATCAGTGCTTGTTGAAGGGATGAAAAGGGAGGGCGAAGCGCAAGCCATTATAAATGCCATTTAACCCCCAACCAGCTAAGGAGGGCGCGATGCGAGAGCCAAATTTCGCCAAACGCTAATGGGTTGAAGTAATCGCTGGAATTTACAGAATTGCAGTAGAATTATCGATTGGCAGAGAAACCCGTTTGAAATAAGTTGTTTCTGGCCACGGAAAGTGTTGGATTAGTTGCGGAAGTCATAAACAATAAAGAATTACGTTAAGCGTTGTTGATCATAAAACACTGAGTGCTCTGCGTACGCAGTCGGCGAATCCCTAACTCGAGTGGGGCCTAACTTGTTTTTCTGTGGTATAGTTGGCCCGCGACGTTTTTGGCGACCTTCCAACTGAATTTAGAGTTATAAAAAGAAACGTAGGACATCCCGAGACCAAAGCAATACTCTTCGATACCCGCTTTCCACTTACATTAGCGGAATTGTTTACCCTGGAAGATTTCCCCAAACACACGAACGACTTTCTTACGGCTCCAGGGAAAACTTTCAGCACGTTTCAGCAGGAATCCGATTTATCAGTATCTTTTCAGCATTAACGCCGTAATTTATAGGTACCTACTTTATAGGTAATTTATAGGTAGGTGGTGTAATGGGGTAAACTTTTGAACTACCATTGATCATCGAGGATCGATAGGATACACTACGCGACAACTTGATCTACTTCTAATCTCAAGGCCGAAATCACTCAACGAAATGAATAACATAATTAAATAAGAATTCAAATGAATTCCCACCTTTATAGAGCAGAGCGCGTTTCTTTATTTTGAAAGGCTTGAACTTGAGGTCCAATTGAGCCTCTTCAGGGATGGGTTTGGGTAGCGCCAGCTTTCTGATTTGTTCTGTCGGACGCTCAGCCATTTTCCTCTGTCTTCTCTCCTATTTAGACAGTCAGAACTATACAGTCTCGTAAGGGAACAAAGTTTCATCGTAACATGCTCAAACGTTCAGAAATGTCTTTTAATGGTACAGAAAGTTAGAGGAGGTGAGGCTACTTGAATATTATATAACCGCTCCACAAGTGACTGCCTCTTCCAGCAAATCACTGCCTTGTAAACAGCTAATCTCCTCCGACCATAAATCTCTGAGCGGCCTCGTAAAGTCTCGCCTCCAGGGCACAGCTGGAAGATCAACGGTTCAAGGAAGAGACGAGTTACAAGGGGCCCTTTGATTGTCTGTAACAGGGCGCCCTATTGTTGGGTAATGGATAGCTACCTACAGCTTCCAAAAATCTCTTTGGAAATAACGTGAGAATCCAGTAAATCGTGTGTTTCTATACGAAATATTGGTGGAAAAGAAAGTTTCAGGCTGTCAAAAGCTGTAGAGGCTCATAATTTTCTACTGACGAGAATTCCAATAGCCTGCACATTTATCCCAGTTCTGAAAATTTCGATAATGAGGTGAGAAAACGTAGGTACTCAATGCACAAAGATGAGCATCATCTGGATGTAGCATTTCCGGAATACCTGCTCCTTCTTGGAACGTAAAAGTTAGTTTAAAAGCGGCAAGAGAGGCCTAACTAAGTAATCATAAATATTTAGGTATTGCTCCAATAACATTAATTTGACTATCAGGAACTGACTATAAGAACTCGACTATATTACACCCTATTCTTCAATATTGTAGCATTAAGATGGAATATCTTCTCGAAAACGCCTGACAACTCAATATTCTATATACGAAACTCAGTATTCAGTAACTGGTACTTCGGAACACTGATACTCGTACATATTTTGAATTTCAATCTCAGTTTATCGGATGGAGTGGCGGGTAGAATGGAGGGAAGTTTACTATAGAAGTCCTAATGTACAACGTATTTAGTAACTACATACTGAACTGTTAATAATTTGCCTTATTTATCGCCTATCATGATTAGTAGCTTACCATAAAATCATCTTTCACTTGGAGCCACTTGAACTTCTCCCTCCTTTTGGATGGTATAGACAAGTAAATGCACCTCCGATAGAGCTCGGACTTGGATATCTTCGTTGGTGGCTTTTGTGGAATCGTGAATTTCTGTAAAGGAAACTTCATGATATAAAGTACAATTATTTTGTTGACTACCTACGGTATAAATAGGTAGTTATTTTTATTTGCAACAAATGTAGTCCAGTGATTCATTATGTTCTACCTAAACCTTCGCTAATTGAATTTTCAGCGTTTCTGGACTTGAAAGTGTTCTTAAACCTGAAAAAAGGGCTCTTTCGATTGGTAGAAGATCAAGAAAGATGCAAGCGCTGGTCCTATAGTCTCAGACGGGGTTAGGTTCGATTTCATATGGAGCGTTTAGGGAATCACTGACAATTACTGAATTACTAACTCCTGTGTGTATATCAGTAAAGTAGCCAGGAATTTCGTTCGGAGGGGGGTTCCAAAAGAAATTCCGTTCCAGGAAAATCTTTGACAAACAGGTTCTAAAAAGGTACTAAAAAGAGGGTTTCAAACTACCTAATTTTAACGCTTTTTCTGTACATGGCCAAATCAATGTTTTGAACAATTTAGCCTTTTTTTATAAAGCACTTTTCGCACTCCAAAGACGTCGTCTACCTTCGAACTACGTTTAGTAGGGACCTATAGACTCTATAGTATAAAGCAACCCCTAGAAATTCGGCAGGTGTCACTCTCTTGAAAATCAGGATAATATCCTGCTTGAAAGTTAGCGGGCCATTGGGCAATAAGGCTGGGCTTCACCCAGACAACTGCTGTAATATTGCCGATTTTTGGCCCTCGGAGGAGGGGGATGACACCCCCCACCACCACCCACCTGAATCTCGTTATTGCCACCGATGGTTGGGTGAAAACCCCTTATCTGCCTCTCCCCAACCAAAAAAAGGAAGTTTTTAAATAACGAAGAACAAGGTCAACACATTGAAAATGGAAAACGAGTTAGCACCAGTGAATTTAAAACTTCAAAATTCAATACCTAAGGAAAGGTTAACTATCTTTCCAAAACAGAATAGATTCCATTAGGAGCAGCCAATTATTTGTAAAAATAAACAAATAAATAAAACCATAATTTACTTGTATATCAGTACTTCACATTTTCGACGTTCCAAAAGTTTTTTCCTGCTTCCCAAAATTGCGAAATGGACTAATCCCCTTCTTGCTGCAAGCCGTTCAATTTCTAAAATTCTCAACCGTTTGTAGCTCAGTCCCACTCTTCACTTCTGAAGTATTTTCGTAATGAGGCCAGCAAATGTAGTAAACAGATTATAAGTGAACACGCCAAAATAGTGTAGACCTACGCGTGTTATACTGGCTTGGTTGTTTTCTTCTAAAATTCATTCTCCCATTAAGAAAAACAAGATATATTTGGCACGTAAAGTTGCGTGCGCATACGTTCGTAATACTGTAAACAGAATGTTTTCAGGGATTTTTCAACGAAAAATTCCGCCTTTGGCAGGACACCAGACCGAAATGTACAGGTGACGCCGAGCTCACAATTCGATAATGTATTTTTAAACTTTTTTCAACCGACTTCCTACAGAATGGTTTCATATTTTACAGTATAAGAATAATACGGATCCAGTCAGTGTGAATGCGGGCGCCTTGTCGTGCCCTACCTGGTATATTTAATGTCTAGTTGTGTTAGGTACTGATTGATTTGCACTAACCTCAAGTTTTTTCGATTTTTTTGCAAACAGAACTCTTGACTATGTTTCTCATCATTCATTATGTTTTTTAGGTGCACAGAGAAGCCGACAGAGCAAGTAGGTATAATTGCTACGCAAGCGAGTTAGTTATTGGACGAGTTAATTGGAAAAATTGAATGCGATCCTGAAACTTGTCCCAAAACAGTAGTAATACTACGTCTTCTCGCCAATTATAAAAGTGATGTATTTATTTCGGTACCTATGTATTTATTTTTGTCACAAATTCATTACTCCCACATGAGTTGGAATAATGTAAATTCGGATTCAGCACCCCTAAAGACATAAATGACAAGTGACAGTTATAAATAAGCATTTCCAAGGGCATCAAAACGTCAAATCTGGCTTATATTTTAACAATTAACAATATCAAATAAGGATTCTGCACCCAGAACAATATACCTAATGAAGGGCGATAAACATATTCGAGTTCTTTTTCCAGAGACACCCCCCCCCCCCCCCCACCCATGGTTTTGAAACCTTTTACAGGATATTTTGCGTTGACTGCGGAAGTAGCCAATATTCCTGTAGCCTACAGGAATATTGGCTACTTCCGCAGTCAACGCAAAATATCCTGTAAAAGGTTTCAAAATCATGGGTGGGGGGGGGGGTCTGCATAAAATAATTTTAAACCAGCGTACTTTTTACCATTAAACCCCTAAGAACCACTAACCCCCGTGAAAATAGTCCCAAACGTTTCCGGAAGGGAGTCGATATATGACAAATGACAGGATTCCAGCACTCCAGATACGTTGTGAAATGTCTTCAGTAGTTCATTGAAATTCGCCGTACTCCGTAGTTCTGAGTCTCGATCTGCCTACCTTGTTGCACTAGAGGACGAGTAGTAGTAGTAATAGGAAAATACGTACTAAGGAGACGATACATCTTGAAACCCCCAGACGAAATTCCTGGCTACTCCACTGCTTTCGTGATATATCTCCTTACGCTAAACCCATATGAACTGACTAGACGTAACAGCAAACCTCACCTTCCGGTCTTTGATAATGACTTTCGTCGATCCTCGCATTATGAACCGCTGTTTGTGCGGGTGCAGATGAGACGGAGGTGGCCATTTCTTGGGAGCCGCATTTTTCGCCAGCCAGGCCTCTCGCACTTCTCCCGACCACCTCTTCGGTTTCTTTTTTCTTCTGAATCTCTTGTTCTGCATCTTTCCTTTTCTCTTCTTGTGACTGTAACGAAAATGAATCTATGAAACCCTGTTGGGATTACTCGCAATCAGGAGTTTACCGAGAACAAGCACCACTAGCCCTCCTTTGGGATTTCGAGGGATCTAACAGCAAATGTGAAGGTTCAAAATTGGACGGTGTTGTCTACAAGCCGGCCACACGTCACAAATTGAGTTTTTGGCATCAATGTATTCGTCTCAACGCGTACTTTCGGATTTTATAAAATTATTCTCAATCCGCTCTATGTTTTGGACGATTAAGAGTCGATAGGCTGTGCACAAAACGTTCATTGTTACTTTTGGAATTCGCCTAAACCGGTTAGGCGCCATCTCATTGGTTTAGAGCTTCAGTATTTCGTACAACGCTGCCAAATGACGCCGCTACAGACGCAAAACTAGAAAGATCTAAGAAGAACTAGAAAAACACCAATAAGGTACAAAAACTGCACGTGAGGCATTTTCTAAGAATGGCTCTTGATTATAAGTATGTCATAAGTTTCACAAGAAAACCCTATTATCTTTCTCAGTTTTACATTTCGCTGTGACATTCTTCTAGTTATTTAATAAGATAGACTGGTGTGATATTCATTTCATGTTTGCATTTGTACACTCATCCTTCGCCACGAAATAAAGTGGAAATAAAGAAATGAAATGAAAAGACAAGCGTTCTCATTGTTCATGAGAAGAAATTTCAACGAGCAGAAGTTACCATCTCAAAAAAGAAAGCGGCATCAAACGGAATTAGTGGTACTTTCGCATGAAGAAGGGGAATTAAGTTCCGAGTTAGTCGACTGAGAATTTTTCTCAGCACATATTTGGTCTTATTTGAAATTCGCACAAATCAGGTAACCGCTATACCTCAGTTGCTATCTCAGAGTACTTTCTGACTGCACCAATGGATTCTACGCACCAAAAAACATTCTTGGACGGCATTTTATCGCTCTCGTGCAACTGAACGAAGCTTTGATCGCAATTGTCACGAAACTGTGTTCATGGCGCTTGGCCGGTTTGTGCATAACGCCGTCCAGTGGATAAATGCGCTCGTAACTGAGAAAATTTTGAACTTTTCTCTCGGATTAGAAAATTCGATGCATTTTTGTTGGCCAGTTAGATTTTGGTTTGGTCTGGTACTTTGCCAGGGTAGTATAGGTAGACAAAGGAGGTAGTCTTTTGTTGTACCATGTGCATAATAAAGTACCTTCAGCTGGTAACTGACCTTCAGTGCAGAGTTTTTCATGAACGAACAACAGCACGAATTTACATGACAATTGAACCAACGCTTTACAAGATCTACAGATACAAGTTGAATAAGAAACTCGCTCGGATGATCGACCAAACATCAATTGTGCGAATTTCGAATTCCGTTTTCATCCACTTTTTGGCGAGTAAATGGGGTATCCGGAGTTCCACAGAGCGGCCACATTGTATACTAATCAGATTCTCGGAGAGCAAGGTCGGAAATTTGACCGTACGCACACAATCGTCTACGTACTGGCGGTACACCTCTTATTTAGTCATTCTTTACTGTAAAGGCGGAAATGATTCGAGAACAATGCGGTCGATTCCAGAAATGGAATCGGAACGAGTTTGTCAATGATATTTTCCGTCTAGAGGACGAATAGGGGGAGTCGGACGTGGTATTGATTCCACTCTATCGTATTTTATGAGATTTTAGCATGGAACCAAACATCTCGAAAACGCCACAAAAGTAGCGCCGAAATAGTCGGTCACTTGTTGCCAGATATTGTGCTCGGCGATTATTGTTGCAAAAATCTGACGTTTGAAAGGGATACTCCTGGGGACTGATGCAGACGAATGACACACCCTTGATCAAGTGAGTGGGCTCTAGGGCTGTTTTGTCATTTTTTACGAATATTATTCACTCTGGATTAGACTCTACGCCAGGAGTCAGCGATATCAATAACGATTTCTTCCGAGAGGTCGAATTGTTGCCTTATAGCGAGTGAAAATGAAATAGGACGTCGGCGTATTAATGGAGACCTTATTTCTCCTAAGCAGGGCGCTTTATCTGAGTGAAGGGGCAAGGACGTGACTCCGGAGCCTACCAATTGTCGCCTATTGGCGACCAACAGGCCCTCGTAACAGGCCCTGAGAGGATCCCACGTACATTAGGGCAAATTACCGCGATATTTATACGAACTCCTAGACGCATCACCTGATCGCCTAATCATACCTCGTTAGCGGGAGAGACGTATTGATTTTGTATCACTCACGGACAATAGTTGGTTGCTGTGCTGTAAACTGGCGATCGATTCATCATGAGTTGGCATTTAAAGTGCATAGACAAGAGTATGAAACTATTCAACACAAAAGCTGATCAGAATTCAACGTGGGTATTGAAGATTTCATAAGCAATTCAAATATTTCTCGAGTGCATGAACCGACTATACGGCACAACACACTGAATGAGGGTTAATACCATGAGGATAATAAGTATTGTTAAAGTAACAAAGTTTCACAGTTGTTTTGGTGGACAGCTTGGGATTTGCTATATTCTTATAAAAATTGGTTGTTGGTGTATTTTGGACCAGCAGTGAATACACTTGTTACTTGTGTGTCCAAACCTATTTTGGCCTGGCATGATATCCATGCATGGTGTAGAACTTGTCCAGTTTATAAGAAGTTCTAAAAACCAGGACCTGTCAACCCCCTCATCAGATGGCTGTGGAGCACCTTTTGGAAGTGGATATTTTGAGACCATTTATAATATCAGCAAGGGGGACCAAATATGTGCTTGTAGCTGCTGATCATTTTTCCAAGCAGGGTTAGTGGAACGGCTGAATTGGGCACCAACAAAGCACATAGCCATGTTTGTGGGTAAACATCAGAAGGATTGAGACGAAAACCGACTCATGGCATACCGTTCCACACCTCATGGTAATTGAGTTGAAGGAAACAACTAAATTCAACAACCTTCAATAACAATGAACCTTCAATAACCATAAATAACCACCACCCAGGAAATTACACCCCATTCACTACCACGTGGCTGTTTCCTTGAATGTCTCTATCCATTGTGGACTGTTGGGTCCATCAACATTCCTGTTTACGGGTGCACGTGCTACAATACATTAATAATCGTCATCGAGCGCTCTGTAGTTTATAAATAAAATTTCTCACCTGAATAAATAAATAACTCACCTGAAATCTCTGACGATAGGTTTTGCGAGCTCGATTAAGTGTGGACTAGCGACTGCTAGAAGGGCAGCTGGCTCTACCAAGGTCTCCTTTTCAATACTGAAAACATAATTACGTGTGTGATTATACCCGTCAGGAAAAAACGTTGGAAATAATCAAAGAAGTGCGACGTCAATAGCGAATACTGAATCATTTAATGATTCAGTATTCGCCATTGACAACTAACTTCTTTGATTATTTCCAACGTTTTCAAATTTTCCTAACAATTATTATTTCCAACAATTTCCACATTTTTCTAATCAAAACTTCAGGCAGTGAGTAAGTTCAAGTAGTAATTCTTCTACCTCCTCCAGTAAAATTTACTTGTGGGTAAAAAAAAACCTTGTGGGTTTAGCGATAAGCGAAAATTACGCCTAAACGGGAGTTAGAGCCCACAGGAACGATCTCAATTCAGTTAAGTACAATAATTATTACAGTAGTGTACCTACTATCACGCAAGTTGTTCTTACATGAAGAAAATTTCAGTGAGAACGTTGTATGCACTCAATATGACAGAAACTTGAAATAGAAGGACGAGTAAATTCAAGGTTTTACATAAGTTTGTAAATTGGTGGTCCCCTTACTGAGTTGAAGGTGGCATGGGAAATGTCGATATTTGCGACAGGGGCGTTTTGTTCCGTTTGAACCCTTATCAAGCTGATATCAGCTCATGGTGTATTTCTTCCAAAACTATATGTGAAGAACTCCCAAGGGAGGTACCAATTCTCTGCATTCGTCCTTGATGCGATAGTCATGTTCCTCGTACACAAGGTTACTGCGTTTTGATAGGTCAGCACATCCCGGAGTATTGATTCATATAAAAATCACGTCTTCTTTCATGGTCGTTGTAATTGTCATTATTACATTCTAAACGGCTACGTAGTTGAATCTCTCGCAAGCGGAAGTTTACGTCACCCCCAAGTAAGTACCACTAGCAAGTTGGATAGAAACGTGAACAATTTGCCCTTCTGAGGCCTATCCGCATCAACTCAATTAACGTAAGTTTTTTCGAAAAAGATTATACTTTCAGCGTGTACCGTCGCACATGGCAGATGTGTGAGGTACTGAGATGTCTAGGGCAGGCTACATAAAGCACGTATGCTCTGGTGAAATACACGAGAAAATACCGAGGATCAAAGTTCATGCAAAATTACTAAACTATGATTGTTATTGAAAGGCGTATTAAACACAATACCATAATATATTATATGTGGCATGTCATGTGACACAAGCTCATTTAATCATATTATGTGGCACGTCATGTGACACAAGCGCTTACCTCAAGAGCGGTTTTCTTTATTCCTACTATAATTTCCAACATTTCAAAACTGAAGGCGACCATTTTCTCGTATTTATAGGGCATGAAACGAAAAATTCTTTGCTCCGTTCTAAACAGTATCTTTACCTAAGAAATAACTATTTTGAGGGCTCCCCACCCTTCCCCACATTACCGATCCAACCAACCACACAATTTCGAAGGGCGATCTATTCCCTTAACCACTCATATACTATAATATTATAGTCAACTACCCTTCTGTCCCAAATTGTACCCCAACCCCAATCTTTTAACCTCTCCCAAGGCCACCCAATTACCGGATCACCACCATCATTCGGCTATGCAGACGAGGAAGGGGGTCCTTCATCCCTACGCCAAAATTCAGCCCCTTCTGGATGGCGCAAAGGGCAAAAGTCACCGTACTCTCCTTTTTATACTAATAATTTAGTTCAACACTGATACGTACGGTTTCTCGTATTTTGGCGTAACCTTGGCTTTGATCGGAGTGCTCATCAAGTTAATCCTTTCCGTCGGCTCGTACTTGAGGGCAGCCTTTGAGATCGGACGAGGTACGCCAATCTGCCAAAAGATGCAACATACAATTAAAATTGATATGAGTATGTCAATTGAAAACTGCTAAATTTCCATTTTTTGTTCCTAAAATTTAGTGGGGATAACGGATTAAATCTTTCAAATGGCACTGGGTCATTATGTTTTAGATTAAATCTTTCAAATGGCACTTGGTCATGTTATAATGTATTAAATCTTTCAAATGGCACTGGGGCATGTTATAAGGTCTGTGCAAAATTTCAAGTCGATTGGTCCTGTTACCTAGGCTGTAGACTTCTCAACGTTAACAATATTAGCCTAAAATGTCTGTTATTTTTGTTTCTAACATTTTCTTGGGTTGAGACAATGGGTTAAATCTTTTAAAAGGGACTGTCTGAAGCTGAAACAAAGCTCTATGCAAAATTACAAGGAAATTGGTGAAGGTGGAGAGGCTGCCGCGTTCCTCGATTTGTTACAAGATTAGTCAATCCTAGATTAATCAATCCTGAATTACAAGATTAGTCAATTCGAATTAAGCAGAGATTAGAGGAAATTAGTTTGACGGTACATTGCTAAACGCGCTATAGAAACGATCGAAATTGTAAACCTACACTCGAGGTACCTAACGGGGTTACTTAGGTAGGTACTCGTACCTCGACAAATCTCAAAACTGAAAATTTGAGGTAGGTACCTATTTACCTACAACATTATATTGGTTAACGCAGTGGCGTCGCTGTTATCCTGTTACGAAATTTTTAAATGATCACCTGTTGACATAAGTGATGCGGATGTCTTCCAAAAGTAGATGTAGGTATAATTACTCTGTTTTTCGAATCCGACCATCACAAGTGATATAATTCCTTTGAAGTAGTTTATAATCATTCAGCAAAAAGTGGTCTTTAACTACTAGTCGAGTGGTGTGTTGACAAATAGCAGATGTATCGGTTGAACGTCCTGCTGAGGTTGTGATTCCGCTCGTCTACTACCAACAGGGGATTGGGCAAGTTTGTTCTGGAGAATGAGGGTCAGGGTGAACTGAGTGGATAATCGTTTGTAAACAAGGAGGCAGTTAAAGTGGTAATAATTAGTATCAGAATTGACAGAAGAGCTCATACGTAGAATATTGGAACCATGAACTTAGCGGATTATTGAGAACTAGATACGTATTACCAACTAATTAGTCTGCGTGAACGGTATTCTATGGTCAGACTCGTCAAAATATTCTTGTCAATATGGAGGATTAGGTATCAATGAGATTATCTCGATTACGTATCACGGCCCGTTAACGGAGCGTCCTTCCGAGTTCTACTTCCTGCCTTCGACAGGTCATTATGAGGCCATGCTATTCTCATGGCATTACCGACCTTTCCCATCCTCAACCATTTCTATGAGAGGAGAAGGATAAATAGACCCGAAGGAGGTCATCGAGGACGTAATAATATTATAAGTTATAACTGAGCATTTATTTCAACTCAGTACTTCAAAAATCCACAATGTCCAAATAAACAGTGAAAGGGTACCTAATATTAACCCTCAGTCAATAGTTTGAGTGCTTTGTGAAAACGGGCAAAATATGACTTGAATGGTGCACTAGTTTAGAAATACGATCTGAGAACTTCGGGAAATGCAATGACTCGCATAACTATTGTCAATTTGTACGTACTCTATGCAAGTGACTATTGAGGAAGAAAACTGAAGAGAAAAGAAAATCAGGAATGTAATCGAGAACGGGAACAACCGGCGATGTTTATTTGATTGACAAAACAACCTAGTACTGGGTCGTCTATTCAAGGAAATGCTCATCTGTAAACAACTGTATGAGACAGGATGGACGATGCTATTAGTAAATGGTTCTGTTGTTGGATAATAACCCGAATATTTTCTAGAAATCCAAGAGACCAACTTTTCCGTTGACGGAAAATTATACCGCCAGGTTCATCACCAAACACTGATAGGCATCAATTTATCGCAATCGTTGTTTTCAAAATGTCATACTTACGCAACTTGCCAAATCAGTATAATATTAACTTTGAATCGGAAGTAGAAGTAGTAAAAAAAAACATAACCGTGAGTGGGCTCTGTATACAGATGAGTATACAGTAATTTGGAGCCACCCTGATTGTAGACGAATCCATGTTGCTCAGATTTTCACAACTTCGGTATACATACATGTAGGAACGGACATACTACATGTAGGAACGGACATACTTATGCAAAAAATAAATACACTAATTGCACTGTACCTTGGTTCTAACATACTGGGATAAATTCATCATCGATAGTTTAGAAGTCCCGTGCGATAACTTTTATCTATCAAGATTCCCAACACAAAGAAGGCATTTCAGTTGATACCTTCTCTTTGATAGTATTTAAAACAGTTGTACATTTCCTGTGCTCTACGCAATTCATGCTTTCGATTAGGTACCTACCTTTATGTGGCTACTTCATTTGTTTTTAGAGACGTGTGATACCCCTGAAGCACTGATACCACTACTCATATCGAATAATCGGTTATAGCCAAATATTGGGTGACTAGTACGTAAATACTTCTGTATGGACTGAAACTGGGTAGGTTTCAATTTCATCAGTGATTACCAGAGCCCTTCAAATGCCGTATTCTGCCAATGTTTTGGTAAAATGCCATGTTTCACTTTATTTTCGCCGAACTCCTTAAAAATTTGAAGTGAAAACTTCTGGATAACGTGAGGTTTCTCAAACCCTGAGGAGCTCAAATTATTAGATGAGCATGATTGCGTAGTTAGCTGAGATCTTGGTGAGTTATTCATATTAAAACAACATTTGATTAATTGAATGTATTTTCTTTCTATCTTAGGACTTTCTCAAACATGAAATACCTTCTGAGTGATTGACGGTTGGGATTTTCAATGGGAAGCGTTGCAGCACACCTGATGTTGTTATTTAATAATAATATTTAATTAATTATTTGTATAAAGCTTTGTAAATATAAGAAATTATTTAGTATAAATAACTTGTATGTTGTGATAATATCATTATTATCCTTTCAGAATAGCTGGGGTGGTAAGGGAGGGTTGAAAAATAAGTGCCATATTTGGGCCACAATAAGTGTCATATTTTTTAGGGCCCTATTTCGCAAAAATAAGTTCTATATTGTGAAGGGTAATTACATTTTTGGATTCCCCGCGTTAAGCACATAAAACATCGGGTCGGAACTTGAAATGAGATTTTCATTGGGACTTGATTGTCATGAAATAGGATATGATCGTGGAAGTTTCAAGACTTCCACTGCTCTCTGAAAGGTACGTACCTACATAAGAAGTTCGTCTCAGAGTATCATACGGTGATTGTAGTTTATAAACTACAATATTCTTTTCTGGTGATAATTTGTGCATCTGTTTAAAATAATAGGTAGAACCGCAAATCGGGTACTGCCCGAAAATGATTCTTATTTTCGTCAAACTGATTTAAGTGAAATTGAAACTATGAAGTTAAGTGGATTCCTACTTCCCTGAGATTGAACCAATCTGTTATTTTAAGCAGATGTATCATCTGAATAGAATATTGTAGGTAGTCATCAGTGCTGGGAATATTGCTGATGATTGTTTATCACAAAACATCGGGCGTTTTGTAATTATCCCCATCGTTACAGTATAATAACTCAGCAGGAAGATACATTAGTGGTTCTCAGGGAAGAGAAACTGAGAAAATTTTTTTAGTTCGGTGGGTTTCAAAAAAGTGTGGGTAGTGCAAAAACTCGACTTTTTCAATTCGTTTTTGCACCCATGCCTCAGCCGTCGATGATTGATTGAATTTTTAGAATTCACAGTGTCCTACAGAAAAAGGTTCTCCGACTACTTTTAGCAAACAGAAATCAACAGATGACTGGACTACTTATCCCCGCATAGCGACCCACACAACCCGCTGTGGCCAAGGTGAACAAGTTTTTGCGATCGGCGATAAAGCTTAGCAAAACAACACTTATCCAATCACCATCTAAAAACGTACGATGACTCCTGAACGGCCTCGTTTACCGGTGACAAATTGCATAGTTTTCCAATTGATTTGAGATAAGTAATGATTAAATATGGTATTGCGCTACTTTAAGACGTGAGTTATGGTAGAATATCTACCTGTGTATAGATACAATTAAACTGTATTACCAAATTTTGGTAAGTGGTGGTTCATATTTCACAAAACGAAGATCACGACTATGATCTCCCATTAGGATTATATATAAATGAAAGAACCCTCAAAATCCCTATCAACTCAAATCTTTGGTGATCATTACCATACTTCTGTGTTGGTGATTCAAAAGTTCTTCTTTTTGAGAACTAGATAATCCTGTATTATCGTTGACAAATTGTTTAAAACCCCATAACTGAAACAACCGATTCACTGCCATCCCCTACTTTGCAGGTGCGTAGGATCGGTACTCTCAGAGACACGAGGTAGATGCAAATGAGCCACAGGTGAAGGACACTACTTGGAAGAAGTAATGGTTCGGTTCTTGAGGCGTATACCTATACCAGTGTTTTCAAAACTTTTTTAAAATGGGAAATCACTCGTTAATTGTAAAAATTACTAGATACTCATATACAGCAATTATTGCAGTGAGGATATAGCCACCAATTCTTCTCAATGATGTAGTGCACAGTTGGCTGACATCAAATTTCTATGTACGAAGATCTTAAACCAGTCGGTTGGTGAAGATTCTCTTCTAACTATATTTTCTACTTTATTTTCAGGCCATTAAAACCCCACCTAATACGAAATTTGCAATAAGAAATTTAGCTCTCCATAAAGTAGATGTAGTAGAAGTAATTAGTAGATTTAGTTAACCATTCGGTACTTACACAAATGGCGGGGTCAGGGTACGGCATGATAGCTCTCTTTCTAGGCTGAGACAGCCAGAAAATGTGGACTTTCCTCGTCATGCTCTCCCAGACGTTTTGGAATTCCGGTCGCCCCTCGTACTGTTTAGACTGAAGCGATACCTTAGGGTCCATTTTTCTCTTGATACTAAACCTCAATCACGTGCAGTACAATAAAAATAACTGCTCAAACAAAAATTGATACAACACAGAGCAAAAATGCAGTACTACCTACTACTCAAAGATCCAAAATAAAAACCTCTATTAGGATAATTTTTGGAATTTAAAACTATTCAAATGTATAGTAGAAAAATTTAGGATCGAAACCAATATAGATTTTGCAGGTTAGAACTAATATGTAGCTATTCAAATGCAAACATATGATATGAGAACTGGAGCTGAAATTCTGAAATCATCTATGCAAGCTCAAACGGGTTGAGTGGTAGGTAGCTACAACTTCGGTTGGAGAGAGGTACGTACAGCCACATTGCATTGAACCCGAAGGTAGAAAAATACATGAAGCTTGTCATTCTGGTACAAAATCAGGATACGTCAATGTGTTCAGTCGTTGAATTACATGTAATTTTGGTACATTAGCCAAATTTTGGCTGTTTTTAAGTCGTTTCTGTAGAAATTGTTGTATTTTCGTTTTCAATCATGTTTTCAGTGGAGCACGTGGTTGCTGCAAAACAGTTGTCCGTGATGCAGTTTTCAGATCAGCAGAGCTAGTAAATGTGATTTACAGCGTAGTACATCAAGCACTATCCATATCCCCTCAGATATCCCTGTGTTTGTGCTGTATCGGTAGGATCGCCACTGTTCCGTAAGATCTACTGTACCCAGTAAACACTCTCCTCTCATGTACTATTCAATAGAGATACTGGATTCTGAATCTATATCCACGATAGTGCAGCAATAGTACCAGACGTTACGGACAGGTCCTTAATGGTGGACATTAGAAGACAAAGCTGAATAACTCATCTTTCCCACCAGTGACCTTCTGAATTCTGAAAGATGATAGTTGATGAAAGAAGTTTAGGTCGAGTATGAGAATACAGTTATCAAAACTGCGATGGGAATCTTCAAGGTCCAAACGACCTTCTAACAAGTTTTCGCTGGAAGTCACATTCCAGTCTACTTTCATTATCATTCTGCCAACCGGACCAGATATTTTGGATGCCAATGTGGCTACAGGCAGGAGATTGGACTTTTCGAGCTGACGAGCTCCAAGATAAAATTGGGAACAGTAAGATCAGTAAGATCATCTCATGAAACCGCCTTGCCAGGAACCCTCCAGTCACAAATTGGCTGAAACAGGACCTTCTACCAACCCAGAGAGGACTCGTTACCTAATAACATAACCTTTTTGCTTATATAAATTTTTTTAAACATCCAAAAATGCAAGAACTACCCTTATCTAATCTCTCTCTCACTCAACGCTTAATCATTTTCTGTACCGATGACCCTTCTGTCTAGATCACTGTTCTACGAGCATCATTGAAACTGTCCACATTGCCTCTACAAGATGAGATCATTTCAACCCTAAATATTCCCCAACTTTGAGTGACGACATTTAAACCAGTGTCTTTCTAAGAGACAAATCGAATTTACAATCGGTTGGATCAGTCAATACTACAAACTATTGGATGGTGGTATGATCCGAGAACCCTCGTGATCCTTATTTACGGTATTATTGAAATGTACTTCTTATTAATCATTATCTCAATTTTATGAAGCCCATTAGATAAGATACCGCATCATGTGTTAGTGTCTGTACGTGGGAAGTGGAAAATGTTGAAGTTCTGCAAGAAGATAGATTTCGGAACGAGCATTTGTGAATTATTCAGTCATCGGGCCTTTTGAAGAACTCAGCCCGAGAAAACGGCCATATCCGCAGTATCACTCTGCCTTGTACCATTTCCACAGGAACAGGTCCGTAATTCCTGGAAGAACACAAAGAAAACCTTGAACTTGTTACGATGTATGTCTACTTTCGACAAGGTATTATTGGGTTTATCTATAATGGGGGGGTGTCAAGTTCTCAACTGTGCAGTGAAATTGACTACCGCTCACCTGTTTTTTTGATAGAACACTTTTCGTCCATGTTCGAACTCAGACTTAGTATGGACCTATTGAGCAACCCCTCGAAATTTGGGAGGCGTAGTGATCTTAAAATAAGTGATCTTAAGAGAGTGATCTTAAAAATCGAGATATCCTGCCGAAAAGTTTGTGGCCATTGGGCAATAAGGCTGGGCTTCGCCGATTTTTGGCTCTCAAGGGGTCCTGACCACCCCCCTAAATGATCTGCATGATATATTACAAATATTTTTCCAATCTATGACTCCTCACCTGGAATCGTATGAATCAAAGGTATTGTCTCCCTCTAACCAAACGAATCCTTCGGGAACTTCGACGAACCCCGTTTTAACGAGGACCAGATCTCCCGACCTGGCGATGACCCTCTTGCACACCAGAGTCCGAGTGTCACGCACGTTACGGGCCACGACAATGTCCCCTTTTTCCAGCATCTGATACAAAATAGGAAGACACAAAATCTATTACTGACTGAATTATGTAACACAATCCTTTATTTACGTAACTGATCCATTTACTTAATAGGTTCCGTCGACTTCAAGCTTTTCCTAACTCTCCTGAGTACTTCAAATTTGAATTTCAAATGTCTGGTCGTTGTCCTCAGCGACCATACACCTAACTGACCAAGTATGTAGGAAACCGTGACCAAGTATTCTAGAATTTGAAGGCTATCATATTATGATCTTTTGATCGTATCTTGTTGATATTGGTTTATTTTCATATACCTACAATCAAGTCGTACATTTAAATGCGACTACTCACTAGTCAATTGCGTTTTTAAATGGGTGGCAACAGTTCAAGCCATTATACCGTCAAGTTTAACAATTATATAATTATTACCATCAATTGGCGTGACATTGCCCAATTTTAAAATTCAAGTTGATAATTTTCACATAACCCATTTCCCCCAAAATTTATTTCTCACAAAATAAAATAAAGTATGGGAGGTCAAAAACACTCTTTGGTGGGCGGAGTAGCCTTCAGATCAATGTCGTCTCGTGAAACGCTGGCTTTGTCTGCCACCGAGGGAAAGTGAACGATTTTCCCTTACCATTGGCCTTTATTAGTAATTTTCGCCATAAAATGCTTTACAGCGTTTTCCCCACTAACGAATTCACCTTTTCTGAAAGTAATCGGTTCTTGGTCATTGGTAGAATCAGTCTCTTCTGCCAAATCCTCGATTTAAGAAAAAACTATATTTGGGCAGAGGGGGTCATGATATTCCGTTTTCATCCTCACTGGATATCTGTTCATGACATTGTCGTTTCTTGTTTTTCCCTCTGGAAATTTCCTACTCGGATAACAATCAACAGGTTGGATGCAAGAACGATGAGCTCTAATTTTTATGGAAAACACACTTTTCAAATAAAACACTGATCAGGGACCCCTAACCAGAGAATAGCTCGTAGACGTTGAGGAGGAATGTTTCGACCAATCAGCTATTTACTACGGAGGCGCAAAACTGGTTTTTCAAAACTGGGCAAAGTCACCCCAATAGAAGGTACAGATCAAACACCTTATTGAAATACCATGCGAAACCCTAGTTGTGATCATACGTAATCACACTTACATAATTGAAATCTCATTATTACCTGTTTCCACCATCTTCTATCACAAACGACCACATCCGACTCGGCTAAAGTTGGTAACATCGATGTCCCGGTCAGGCAGAAGACAGACACGAAGTTTTGCCACACAACATGGCACACGCCCGCTGACGCCACGGAATATCGAAGCACTGACCCAAACCTGATAATTCCGGTAATTAATGAAGTACGACTACGTGTTAAATTCACACATTTATAGTATAGTATAGTATTCTTCAAGTGTTCAACTAAAGCCCATATCTTGACCAAATACGTGATTGGACAGGCAACTAGTATGCTCATTACTTACTTATGCAACTTACTCATTACTCACTCATTACTTATATCAAACACTTATCAAGGTGATAAGACACAAGATGATAGCCACTGATAAGATGATTCCAAGATTCCACTGCCCTAAAGTTTGATCAGTTGAATATTACAAAAAAAAGTTAATTTTGAATTTGTTGGTTTCTAAAAGAACCGCAGTGAAATGCTCCTTATAATTTTGGGCTAACCAAATCATTGCCAACCAGTAGTTTCTCCATATCGTACAGCTCATCAGGTTGATAACCCATTGGACAAATATGAGGTGACTTACTTTGACATTTTTAAATCGTCGATGGAAATTGATTGGTGAATCTCGAAAAGACTCAATTGTACTCTGGCTGGCGGAAGTAGGTCGTCTTGATCGCTTGTCTGTCACACCATGACACCGATATGAAGACCCAAATTAATGCTTTCAACACCGTCATCTTTGCTATCTTTTGATCGTGTCAAATTGTTTTTGTGGATAATCGGGAACGTACTTGGTTCAGTCGGTAGTGTGTGCCGAATTCATGATAACAGCTGTAACCCGAACACCTACTTGAAGTCCATTCTAAGAAGAACCTGAAGAGTGTAGATGTAACGCTAGGTACATCATGATTCCATCGTGGTTAACGAAATGTTAGTTGTGTAACTGTCATTCTATGGTGGCGATTGCAAATCAAGATTTCTATGGTAAATTCAAATTGTTTAGTTGTGGATTTCTGTTATTTCAGTAACAATTTAACAAAATAAGAAGTATTTTGTATTGTTGTTCGATTCTATCGACAATGCTCAAGTTCACGAGTGTTGCCATGAATTCACAATTTTCGACGTTAGAAAGGGATTTAGCGCCATTCGAATTACCCAGTAGGCAAATTGTCAACAAGGAAATTCGAGTAGTTCAGTGGTGACACGGTAGACAAGCTGCTCCCTAGCTGCTTCACTAGCTTCATCATACAGCATTTTTCGCGAGCTCTCCTTGATCCCCCATCATTCCTAGCAATGAAATGCATGACATGTACTTCTGTTCATCATTTTCCCGGGCTACTCGAGAATACAATATCCTCCAAAATTCAGAAACTTAGGTTGCCTGAGGTGGCATATTTACAGTCAAGTGCATCTGAAATATACGAATTCGGGTGCATCTGAAAATTTCATATATTTCATATATATTTATATTTAATTTATAATTTATATTATATATATTTAATATACTTAAGCCGTTCCATCGGGACACGGTCTGACTCACTAACTTGAAACGATGATTTGTCTTGAACACAAAACGGGACTTTGCATTGGAACAACCGATAGAAAACAATCGATTATTTATTAAATACATTTTATTTATTTTATAATTGTATAAACATAATATTACGAGGAACCTTTGTTTGGTTTATTTCAATTTCCAAGTTAACTTAATAATAATCATAAGTTTAATAATTATTATTGCCCAGTATAGGCAAAGCCCGTGGCGCTCGGCAAGAATCGCTTGTCCAATTCATCTCTCCAGATAAGTTATTATTTTAACCATGTGCACCGAATTCTGCTACACATAACAGACACTGGATATAAGCTTTTCACTGAGGATAGGCCAACCCTTCTTTCAAGAGCCAACCAATTATTTTGGCTTTATTAACATTTCGCGACATTGTTTCACCACAAATGAAGAAAATTGGATATACTTCAATTGTGTGCATAATGACCTTTGCAAAGAAACGCATAGCTTTCAAAATATCGGCGAAAAACTAGAAAACGTGCCAACATTTTAGCAAAAAAATGCAAAAACGACAAATTACGGGCAAACTTTCTGCCACCAAACTTCAGATTTGAGTTCAGTGACCCAAACCAAAGGAGAAAAAATCAAAACTTTCCTATGAACCCCATTTTCAGAGCTAATATGACTAGGCTATCAGGTGAGTGCGGTCTGGGGGCATTCATACCTCGTATCCACACCCCTTTGTATCGATCACGGAATGAAATGTAAACCTTTAAACAACTTGAATATTGGGTTAAAACACACGCCTCACAAAACGCTTTGTTTCTACGAAAAATTTCAGCAGATAACAATTTAACTACGACGTCTTTAAACCATGTGTACGTCTTTAAACGTACCATAATTGTACGATAATAATTATTAGTGATACGCAATAACGAAACCTCAGTCATAAGTCGAACCTCAGTTATATTTCTTCCTCAAATTCCGGACGGTGATTGATTGAATGAATTTCCTCGTCATGCCCCCCTGCACGGTGACATTGACGGTTTTCGTGGCTGACAGCATGTGGAAGCCGTTTTCCGAGTACTTAGTGAACTTATTTTGAAGCGGCGACTCCAACCAAACGAACAACGCGATTGCGTCAGTTTCCAGCTCAACGGCTACCGTCGTGGGAGACAGCATTTCAGTTTTGGTGATCTGGAACAGTTGAAGGCGATATACAAGCCTTCTTGTTAGTACATTCCAGTGGTAGAGGCTACTATAATAAGGATGACAAGATGGAGGCAGAGGGGCGGGTACAGACTTTTATTTGAGGGACTTTTTGCTCACCAAAACGTCCATGTTCGAACTCAGCCTTAGTATGGACCTATTGAGCAACCCCTCAAAATTTGGGAGTTGTCACTACCTTGAAAATCGTGATATCCTACGTTTATGGCCATTCGGCAATAAGGCTGGGCTTCACCCAGACAACTATTATAATATTGCCGATATTTGGCTCTGGGGGGTGTCATAACCCCCCTTGAATCCGCCACTGTGGAGGCATTTGTTTATTAAATACTCAAAATACACAATGAAAGCATGTAAGTCTACCAGTATCCATCGGATTCATCCTCATTATTTTCCCTTATTAGTATAACCATCTTACAAGCGATATCCAGAAAATAAGGTTACACCTATGTACGGGGGAGGGGGGGGTTCCTAATGGACAAAATAAACCCGCACTCACGTCAAGTCCATTGCAAAATGCCGTCACAGCAATCGATTCCATCAACCACAGTTTTAACATTTTGGAGCACTATCATGTTTGAATTTATTATACAAAAAGGAAATCCCATAAAATTCCGATTCACGAGAGAACACCAATGGTAAAATTTGTTTTTAAAAAACCATTCAAAGACACAAGATTCAAGGTATAGAACAACGATAAAGCGAATACCTACACCGAACAAGTGCCAAAATTAGTTCAAAGAAGAAACTATCGAATAATATTCGATATTATGTCGATACTAACCTTTACCATTGCGTCGGGATAATTGGAATTCACCAAAGCCTGCGGAAACAGGAAGTTGCTCGGTGAGTTTTCCATCTCGAAAACTAGGAAATAGTCGGATGTAGAACCTTTGTAAATTTCGCTCAACCCAACAGTGTAGAGAAGTTGGGAGTCGCCGGGTAGCTGAAATAATCAAGTAGATGATAGACATTATTAAATTTTATTCGCCTGTAAATTGGCCTATTGATCACAGGAAGGAAGCAAATAATTTTGGTCTGTTGCAGTAAGCAAACCATCGTTCGATACTGTTGATGGAAGTAAAGGTTATTTCTTCATTTTTTACAGTAGAGATTGGTCCACATTGGTGCATGAGATTAGATTTTCGCGGGGGCTCATAATGGGACTGGTCCCCTACCACCGCACTGAAACCTGGGCTTATTTTGCGAAGCGTTGCCCTGTGTGCAGCCTACAGACCCTGGATCCTATCAACTGTTTCGACTAGACTTATGATCCCCCCAAGCCAGGGTGGATTTTTTAAAAAACTCAAGATAATGGGTTTGAAGCGTTTAGTTTATGTTTATTTGGGTAAATTTCTATTTGGAATAAAATAAAAGAAGTCGTCCAAAACCTCCATTTGATGTTGCCTTACTCATCATAGATATTAGGTAGTGAGTTTTTGCTAACATTTGGCGGTTATTAGGTCAACGAGCTAAGACCTTTGAACTAAGACGTCAACGTGGAGTGCTGCAAGTCCACGTATACAGGACAGCACTAAGTAGTTCGTTTGACCAGCCGCTAAGTAACGTCAACTTCATTCTCGTTTTACGATCCAATGTCCTGTACTTTCAGTGTAAATCTCTGAATTTCTGTTTTCATCTTCTGGGTAAATCAGTAACCAAAATGAATATGGACGAAGGAGTGAAAACCTAAAAAGGAGCTTCACTCCCTTACCCCCAATAGCCACAACAAAGCTACTGTACATATCTCTCCTCTGCTGTAGGATATCCTGCTGAGGCGACATTTCATCTCTAGAAAAGATCCACACGTCAAAAGTTCGTCCATCCATTTGAAAACAGTTGAAAAGAAGCGGAGTTGAATAAATTGAAATGTTAGCGTCACTCATGCTGTCATGTAACCTCGCGTTTATAACCTATGAAACCATGTTAAGGGGAGCATCTGGCATTGTGTTCCATGGCGAAGGTCTTAACTCGTCAACGTACCAACAACTGGCCTGGCGAAACTATCAATTGATAAAATTCCTTACCATTGAGGTGCGCGCTGTTTGGGACACTTCAGGTTCGAATGAATCCCATTTGTACACGCGCGTCACAACGGACACGTCCATGGGGTGCGGGTTCTCGAGAATATTTGCATCTGACACCACGTAAACTTCAAGATTCAGAACAGTTTTGATTGGGACGACCAACAAGTCCGAGAGAAAATTTCGTGCGTAGTACTGCGTCATTTTCCAATTCCCGTGATAATCTGAAATGATTCGTTTGTATGTTCAATCTAGTGAGTTTGTACATAGATTAACACTCTCAGGGCTAACCCCAAAGCGTGAGACGTACTTGAATATGTTTGTTGGACGGAATTTTACATTACCAGTAAGAGTGATAAGAGAACGATTTTGCTAAACCAGCATATCGAGGGTCTCTTGGCAACTTCCCACATCGTCATTTTTGGCCAAAATGAGTTATGCATACCATTCGAAGCGTCTTCTCCCGCCGGATCGACCTAACTAAGTATAAGTTAGGTACCTAAGTTAGGTAACACTAAATCTCACGATTTATTTTACTGAATTACTCAGTAAACATAGTCATTGGTAGATGGCTTTTTGGTTCTGCTGAAAAGTTGCCGAAATGACGATATGGGAAGTTGCCGTGAGACCCTCGATACATGATGCACATCGATGTCATCGAAAAGACAACTGTTCCTTCAGAACAATAAAATTTTGAAGACATTTAGCAAAAAACAACGTAAAACTTGTAGGTAAGTTTAAACCTATGCTCCTGTTGCTTACAGAAACCGACTCTAGATCCCCAACCCTTCAAAAATGAGTTTTTCCTCAAGGACACTCCAGCCCTACCACGCCTCCAAAGATATTTTAACGCTTGCACTGACGAATCCAAAGTTAGGAGATACGTGCTGGGCCATGATGTCATAATACCATCATCAGCGTTGAGTTGTAAGACCGAAAATGAGTTTTACTGGGTCGTTAACGGCTTTGTGATACTGATTTCAGGCGCCATCTGTTTTGCTAGTTGAGAGCAAACTCATGCTCTATAAACCAGTCCTCAACCCTGTATGGATTTATGGGTGACAGCACTGGTGCTGTGCAGACAAAAATGTCAGAACAAAGTGCTCAGGAGGGTCTTCAATGCGCCCTGGTACATTCACAACGATAACATCCACCGAGATCTAGGAGTGGAAATGGTTCAAGCCGAAACAACGATTTCCAACCGACATCCTCACTCAACAGTAATACAAGCATACAATCACCACAAGCAAATCTACCCATAATTATTGTTACATAATATGTAACAATAAAATTACTGACCGATTGAAGACCAAGTTGGTGCCTCCCACACGTCATTCAGTTGCCAGTACAGCGCGCCCATTGTCCTGCCTTCGTTTGCATCATTTATAATAGTCTTATAACGCCGGTAGTGTTCAGTTTCTATTTTCATCGCCATAGCTTGATTTATCTAAAACCAACAAAAATGGTATCAAGTTTTCATGCAAGTCCACAGCCAAAAAGCTTGTGAGTCCATTGACATAGGCGATGGAAGCTGTGATATAAAGATTTATATCAAGCTGTGCCACCCAAAATGCACCAGTACCTACATTCTAGTACCGACGTTGTTGCTTGGGTTAGTGCAGAATGAACAAAACTCAACATTAGCAGCCAGAATGCATATCACTAAACATGAATCCTAAATAATTGTATTGGAAGCACTCCGACGTTGATGAGGAACAAGTTATTACCTATGGGCAAGTTGCATGGAAGGAATCCATGACAGCACAGGAAGCCGCGGGGCTGCCAACACCACAAGGGAGAAGAAATCGATGGCAACACTGTTTTGAGATTGGCAATCGTGATGGGGATCACAGGGAACAACCTTTCCTCTCCCCAGGCTATTATACATCCGACCATTGTACAGAAATCATATGGACCCCTATTTTCCCTAATTTGTCTGCTTTAACTTCAACATCAGTTTTGAGTCTCAAAGTAAAATGGCCAGTCTTCATTCTTTCACCAAGATTCCACCACGCCCACGTCTTATTAGAGATAGGTTCTCTTTTGACATATATACATACAACTATTAAGAACTGTTGTGTCCAAATATTCTCTCTGTTTAGACCATAACATGACACTATAGGATTTGTTTAACATACTTGAGAAAGGTAGACTATGTCCGCCAGGTCGTTGGACCACGGGAGATTGAAGCCGATTTGAGCCTTTATGTAACCGTAACCTCCGGGGGAATGCTGCCTCCATCTCATCACGTCAGAGTTCCAAGTCAAATTGGCGCTGCCGACGGCTTTAGCTAGAGTGTGTATCGAAGGTAATGACTGCATGCCATACTCCGAAACGAACCTTGGAGTTGGGTAGATCATGGAGTCCCACATGTTGGCCATGTAGATGTAGAAATGAGCTGTAAATAAGATCGGGAGAGGTGACAAACAAGTCGTCACAGGAGCGCGACACACAGTGGTTATGTACGAGTACTAAGTGAACCAGACCACAACTGCAATTCCGAAAATATCTCCTTGAAATACCCTTCAACCCAAAACAGATCTCAATATTTTCATGTTGTTACAACCTAAATCCAAACTTCACCTCTAAACTCATTGCTACGCAAGTTATCCTCTTGAATTGAGTATGTACCAAGATTGTGTTACACCATATTTACCTTTTCAATGACACATTGATAAGGGTATCAGGATCAAGATATAACAATTCTATTCAGTATGAGGCACTGAGAAAATTTACTCTGTCCACGTTCTGCCTTGTGTGTATGAGACCAATAACTTGGTGGTTCCCATCAACACTTGAAAGGACCAAAGTGTTTAAATACTGGTACCTATTTATTATTATTAATTAGTTACACCAGTGTCAATGAGGAAGATTTAATCAGGAGTTCGAAGGCTAAAAACTCGGGGGAACATCAGAAAATGACACTCGGTTTCATCTGATTCAGCGTGTTATTTCCCTCGCATCTTCTCCTAGATCGGAGTTTTGAATCACTGAGCGCCAGAATTATTTTGATGAAATTGATACAGCAACAGCCATAAGTAATGAACCAACATTCAACTGAGCGATGAATGTTGCTGACCAACAGGAAATCAGGAATACGATACAACAATCTGATGAATACCATGAGATACAGCTCGATATTTCATGAAAACTCACCATCCCCGAATAAAGTGCTTTGAGGGTTGGAGGATATGTATCCGTCTCGAATGGACATTTTTCCGTTTGAAGGGCTTGAAGTGAAGAACTCCCTGGATTTGTCCAAACTCTCAACGATCGGCATCATCGTTTCCACGTACAGAGTTTTGTAGTCTTTTTTGTACAAGCTCGAATTCGACGAAGTTGAATACCTGAAGAACAATGAAATAATATCGAACTTCAACTTTTTGGTAGTCCCAGTCTTTTTCAAAATTACAGACATATACTTCATATATTTCATATATACACATATACTTCATATACTTCATATACAAAATTACAGACATATATACTCCCTTGCACACTAGCGCACAACAAAGGGGCCCCTAACTTTCAAGACCTGAGACATCAAAGATTTCACATTTGTGCATCCTCAAACAAAAATACCAATCGGTATTTTCAATTAAAACCATCAAGACAGTCTTTGGACCAGCTCACCCTCCAAACTTTACATGGTTAAAGCTGAATGAAATATAGCGACAACGAGGAATTCGGCACTGCATTCGTTCCTTGATATCCGAAACGCAAACAGTAATATTCTGAACGTGTATTTTGTTTGTCTGCTCCTACGTACTGTTCAGGCACAATAGAAATATTTGCCAGTAGGAGGACGAGCCTCAACGGCCAGTCATAATGACAGATTCAGCCATTCCCACCACAGTTCTTCAGGTACTCTGATTGGTCCTCCCAGTCTTTTACCCAGGGAGGGAGGACGGATTCTAAATGCGATTTCCTTAGCATCAACAAACAACCGATCATTTCTGAGTAGTCGTTCAGATATTGATTGATGAGTGATATCACTAACCCCTACGAGTCACTAATAACATCGTAAAACGAATTACGAGTAGGTACTTTATAAAGCCAGTCAATTATCAAGAAAATTGTTAATTGCTAGCTTAACTGGCTCCATCTATCAACAAACACCCCTCTTGCATACATGTGTTCAGATATTTTCAGTAGCGAATAAATCAAGCGAGGAGTTGGAAGACCATAAAGGAGGATTTTCAAACAATGGACCCTAACGAGTATTCTGATTGCAACAAAGGCATCGTAAATCCAAAGCGTTCAACTATAAACTGTCGTCTAATTACAGAGATGGTCCCATAGCCCATTGCCATCAACTTTTTTCTACTTGCCAATTTTGAACCAGAGCTGCTTCGTTCTCGTTGTTCCCACCGATCGCAAAAATACTCGGATGACGCTGAAGTCGTTTGATTTGCTGTCGAACTTCTTCTTTGACGGAACTCAGAAATTCATCAGTGGTTGGATACATCGAGCAAGCGAACATCATATCTTGCCAGATCAAAAGACCTTTTTGATCACAATACTGCAACAAAATTTCGAATTCTCTTCAGAATATACTAACATAGAAGTCGAATTGGCCCCTAGTGGACATCAATTGCGACACTTATGATCACACCATTCTCAAACCAGGTAACAACGTCCAACACCTTACAAACGGCATTTGCTAAAACTTTGCTCTGGGATTTGTATGTACTGCCCACATGGAAATATAACATGAACAGTCCGATTACTGCAATTACAGGCAAATTATTGCTCTACGTTCCGAAAATTGCTTGAGAGCTGGAAATTGTTTCAACCCCTCTTGATAACCCTGATAATCAGCAATTACACAACTGTTCTTCTGCCTACAGGATCTACTGAGACAAATTAGGAGCCAAAAGATGACGGCTAAACCCATGAGGGATTAAAACGATTTCAAGCTCTCGAGTAATCTACGAAATAAGGTTGTTACCTCGTAAAATAGATCGGATTCGTAAACACCGCCGCCCCAGACGCGAAGCGAATTCATGTTGGAATCGACTGCCGAGTCCAACAGGTGGGTGAGTCTGCCCTCGTCATATCCACGCTCTGGGAGGACGTCCATGGGGATCCAGTTAGAACCCTTCACGAACACCGGAACTTTGTTAACGGTCAGATAAAAAGTTAAACCTTTGTTATCTGAAACAACAAAATGTATGAAGACCAAAAGTGTCTCGTAGACTTTTTTTAAATCCACCCAAAATCCGACTTTTTTCACATTCAAGATTTTTTTCGTGTTTTCGACCTTACTTCACTAAAATTGCCACTGAAATTAAAATTTGACCACTCGCGTTATACCCTGTATATACCCCACCTTTATCTTCTAACGGGTGGTATCTTTGACATGCCCCCGTCTATTCTTCAGTGAATTCTGAGAACTTAACGCACTCTAAATCTCATATTTTACCAAATCCTACTAACTTTCCAACATATACCTATCCCCATAATAAGGCAACCTAACCCACTTCCTAGAATCTGGTTCCCTATCCTCCCTCACATGATTTGAAACCGCCAAATGGAAGTTCTTAAAACTTACTTTTCCCCATATCCTATCTATTGTAGACTTAGGGTAGACATTGTTCTCCGCTTTCGCATAAATAAGAATTTTCTCATTTTTTAATTTTACTTGATCCATTAGGACGTTAAAAATAGAGTAAAACATTTTCAGTATAAAACATCGTGAATAACGTACAACTTCTAAGGTCTCTTGATCAGGAAGATGACAATGTCAGTTTATGTTAGGGAGTAAAATTACTATAGCTTGCGTCACAATAAGATAAGCAGAAAAAACGTAAAAACATTCGAAACGATTTTACCGATCACATAAATAATAATCCTACATATTCTGGGTTGTGTAATGGTTTGCTGAGTTTCCTTGCATCCCGAGTTTTTGTTACAACCACACAGTGGATATCCAGATCTGCGAATGCAGAACCAGGATATCCCTCTAGGTGGGGGAACTCAGCAAACCATACATCACAGTTGTGAGGACAAAAGTTTTATACAAAGTAAAAGTAAAGCAATTCCACTTGCCTTGTCCATAGATGATAGGAGACTGAACCATACGGACCGTCCTCACACCGACATTGACCACTTTCCGTTCAACGTCCCCTTGGGATCTGTACTCTACAGTCATTTGGTACAACGTTGGGTCCCCGTATCCTCTAGGCCACCACAGACGAACGTTCCGCTAGAATAACAATAACGGAAAATATGTCTGTTTAATGAGTGGACCGTTCAAAATTCGTACACATACAGTCGTACGAATAGCCCTCTCGTGAAGTAGATATTTCTAGGGTTATTGTGATGTAGGACAGCTAGATCAACTGCAATTACAGCAAAATTCACGAAATGTACTGAGCATCAACAACGTCTTTGTGTCAAGTCAATGGGAAACGATATTTATTTATTCAATCCAATCTTTCAATAATGGATCGATTCGCCCTTATATTTCAAAGTCACGTTCATAACCATTCAATATACCACTGAGAACGGTTATTTTACGGTTAATCCAATTGACTTACTCTATCAAAAACAAAAATCAACTTTTTTTTTGCTATTTTTCGACGTTTTCCAGTCTAAAATAATCAAGCTTCGACAAGACCAATTATTGGTCTTGTCGAAGCTTGATTTCATCATAAATAGACACCTCCATTGAAAATTAACTCTTTGGTGTTTTTTCGACGTTTTCGAGTCGAGCATTGGGTCCAGAAGCCATGTACATTTTATCAGGAGTCAATTTCATAGTTAACGAAAGTTTGAGGGATTGTATTTTTGGTCCAATAATGAACAAGATAAGGACGGTCAAAAACAAGTACAATCTCTCAAAATATGAAGAAATTCAGAAAAATGTATGTACCTTAGGTAATCGAAGGATTCCTTTATATTCGGTGGCCCCACTCGGAACATTAGCTGAGAGCTTGATCACTGCATGATTTTCCACTGGAAGCACAATCCACAAAATCCCTTGCGCCACTGGCTCATCAAACCAGACAGTAACTTCGACTTGATAGTTCCTCGGATCCACGTCCAAGTCGAGAGTTGTGAAGCCGACATCTCGTAAAGTGCTAGTTCTCTTCAGCTCAAGCTCGACGTTTTTCCTGCACAATGGAAAACAATTACGTACGGGTATGAAAAATTCCCTCGACTTAATGACAGTTGTACAGAACTACTAGACCTGTCATGAGGCTCTAGGTGATCCAGAGGGAAGACCCTGATACGGGATTCGAGAACTCAATCAATCATAAAAGGCGTTACTTGTGGAAACCAAACAAACTCCTCCCATGCCTGCTCTTAGTCCAGTTAAATTCTGATTTGACGATCGAGAAACATTACATTTGGAGTGTTTCCATTGACGAGGGGCGTTGTCCTGTGTCTGAAGAGAATCTCGAGAATTACCTTCTTTGTGGGTAGAGGTTTACTCTCCATCGCAGCCAACCTGTGCTTTAAAGCCTACATATTTCTCCCGGCAAGTCCATTTGTTGCTGGATGGCCAGGTGCGATTCATTTTTGATTGATACCGGCAGCTTCACAGAAGTTCCTGAAGCGTAAACCATGCCATCAGGAAAACCGTTTCGAGAGAAAACGGTCCATAGTCGATGCTGATGTTGGGGCAGACGTGCATGGGTAAATCTCAGCCCATCTTGATTTGGCATCAACCATGATGAGAAAATGATAATTTTGATATGGTCCACCTCGTAGTTCTTTATTCTTGCTCTAGACGCTGTCTATGCACTAACGAGATGAGATCAAAGAGGAGGGATACAAATACTCTTATTTATCCCACCCACTCACCTAGAACTAACATTCTGACATGACTAGAGTCTGCTGTATTCGAGCAAGCCTTACCAAATCCCAACAGAAGGGAAACCTGGACCCCAATCCCAGGAGTATGAGGCCTGCATCTTTCTGAGCATATTGGCATTACAGACCCCGTGGTACTCCGGAGGGTGGCAAAGTGGTGGAACGTTGTAGGGCATTGACCGGGCGAGGTGTTCACCAGCCTTGACAGGTGATTTGAATCTGACTTCCAAGCGGTTGTCTCCTGCCTGGTAAAATAGTGTAGTAAGAAAATAATTCTGGTAGATTAGTCAAGAGAAAATCAATCTGATAGATTAGTGATCTAGAGTTCCTCAAAATTAGATAAGTACGCCTGTTCAATCTCTGTTATAGTGGTTCACAAAATTTACCTCGGCAATTCGTTTGATGTCAATTATCGTGTGAACGAACATGTTTGTGCTCACTCCAATGTTTTTCCCGTTGAGCCAAATACTGGCAATAGTGTCCAGGCCGTGGAAAACCAATTTCATGCCAGCATTAAAATCAGTTTTGGATACTAGAATGGTAGAAATGAAGAGAGTATTGAAAACAATTAGGTAAGTACTGAATGTGATGCACAATGAGCTAGACATTGAACTTGTATGAGCCAACATGTTGGCTGCATAATACAATTTCATCAGATGAAATGCATGCAGTAGTCTGAGATGATTTACGTTTCCATTCATACGGTTCAACGAAACGTAAGTTAACAGATAGCAGCTAACTGGGAACAAAACTATTAATATGACTTACAAGTGAAAACAGTGGAGTAGATCCAATTTTCGTCACCAACCCAACGGTATTTCATGTCGTTCATTTCATAAAATATGTAATCGGTGATGACGCCTCCCTCAATGAGGTCCGTGTAAATGCCTCCTGGTACGGTGGCATTTAAATTTATTGTTCCTGTGAAAATCGTGAAACAATTATTATTATTATTTGTAGTGTTGACCATTGGGGTTGATTTGGAGAATAGATATTTGATTCAGGGGCGGATCTGGACTTTGATCTGAGGGCGGTGTTCCAGAACCCAATCTGACCTCACCTGGGTCAAGTTACTGTGCTCACTAGATGAGTATTATTGACTCCCACTCACCTATTAGGTTCAAATTGGAAGGACGTTAAAATTATATATTGCTTGATCGTACTTGATGACCACAAACCTCTTAGTTGGCTTGATTTACAAGAAAAATACATAGGTAACAAGTAGTTATTGAGAGAATCGTAGAGGTAGAAGTTAAGTGGAAGGCATTCATTGCTTCTCTCTGCACTTGGATATCAGCAATTTGTCCCTCAGATGTACGTATTTCTCTTCAAGAAACAAAAAGATCTGTTGACCTGAATCTGTTGAGGCAGGCGCCTTTTGAAAGCCAGGGACAATAAGTATGTAGAAGCAAGCGATTGAACTCTTGATCGAACTATTGAACTCTTTTATTGAATAAAATGAGAGCACAATGTGTTGTCAATTAGCAAAAACATGTCACGTTTTTGCTAATTGACAACACATTCGGGTTCACGTAGAAGTGATGCACATTGGGGGGAGGGGAGGTTATGCAGTAGGTTGCAGGGCGGTTGTGGGCCTGATGTGAAGTCATGGTTGAAGGCAGTTTTGTCCTTGGAAGAAATCACTTCCCTGTTGCGTCTAGATTATAAAGAAGACGCTTTCAATATCATCGAGGAAGGTTCGAGTAGCGAAATGATTGTCAACTGAAATTTGTGCATCACTTCTACGTTTCTGCACCAACAAGTTGATAGTTGAAAGTGTAGCTCTTACCTTTACTATTCCTTACATTCCATCCTCTACCACCAAGAGATCTGACTTCAGATGCCGCTGCGATCCCTGCAATGAGCCCTGCAGCTACCAAACACGACCACATTCCAATTTAGCATTCGCACTACAATCAAACTAGATCACTGATACACTCGGGACAACTCCACAGGGCAATCTAGCCTGACAGCAGCTCTCGGAAGATTGATAACGATGAACGGGATAAACAGCATCGTTATTTATAAAGACTCGTATCGGAAGGCCGGACCCTCGATGGTGGGGGAGCTCAGCGTCGTTTGTCGTCGATATCGTCCATTCAAGCGAATGGAGAAAATATTGAATAGTACACCGCACTGTCTCGCGAAACGGAATTTTACGGCTTCCACCATTATACGTTTCTTTTCATCATATTCTAATTGGACCATAAAAATACGTGTGGGCAAAACCGCTGTCGACACGAATCACGAAGGAATTTGTTTAGTCAACATTAACAAACACACCGTCACTGGCTATTACTGATAAAACTAGAATAGAGATAAGTAAGCAAAGTGGGAAAGTAATCAATTGTTATCTACAACCGAATCACATGATCGAGTCATGAGTTCAACACTGAATGCAACTAAAGAAACCAAGAAAGCACTACCGAAGTTTACCATGAAAAGATAGGTAGGGTAAGCCGAGTTAAAGGTTCGCATTTCAGACATGAATTTTCACGACCCCCCTAAACAGTTGATTGTCCTTTTTTTCGCAGTTCAATATCTCCTCAATGTTTTGTAAAAACATGGACTACCTACCCACAGTAGGGGGCAAACGTTTGCACTGCGAACATTAGCTTCTTGTAAATTATTAACGCAGGATGGACATGAAAAAAAATACTAAAAGATCGAGTTGAATAATTTTATTTCCATGAAGAATCAAAGGTTTTCTAAACTATCAAGTACAGCACCATTTTAAAGAGAAATTGTTGTTAGAAAAATATAAATAATTTCCTTATCCTACTATTCAGTCATTTAGAAGACTATTTCTCTGGGAACTAAGCTATTTTCAAGAACAGTCTCAACGTTAAAATCGTAGGTTAAGAAATCGTTAAGTAGGTTCACGAAGAAATACAGGCTAAATTAACTAGGAACTTTTACTTACTTTGCAATAGGATATTCACTAATGTGAACTAATAAACTACTAGGTATTTAAATGATAATCCAAAATATGATAGTTCAAAAAACTGACATTCTGATAGAGAAAGTAGTCATTCATTAAATTAATCATCATTAGAAAAAGTAGTTTTATTGTAAATTATCATAAGAAATAGTAGTTTTATATTCATTAAATCAAGAGCTAGAATAGTAGATCAGAAAATATAAAGTATTCGGCTTGAGGAGCAACAATCTTTGAGTCTCATTGAGTGTTTGGTAGTTCCTTGCACTTATCCAAGCGCAAATTCATTTGGCAGCCACTTTCTGGGTCTTAGGTCTTGTCCATCCCCTTCATCTTCTGGTGTTGAACGGAAACAGTCCAAATCTGAACTTTGGTTGTGCACTGAATAGGAGTTGTCAGTGTCTGAGGAGTGAGTTGGACTCATTCTCTTTCATCCTCTTCCTTAAAGCAGTTTCTGAAAACCCTATCGCTTTGGTAGATAAAAAAAAGACACTTTAAAACCTTTGCCCCAAATCATTTGCAAACTTTAGCCCCATTTTAATTGGTCTCCTTTAACGGAGATTTCATCCAAGCTGAACAGAGAAAATCGAAATCTGACAGTGGCATTTTGAAGCTTATTTACCACAGTAAGTAGATAAATCAAGTGCAAAAAGTTAGATAATTAAGGTCCCTATATGCTTAATGATATAGGATGAGTGATATATATGTGCTTATCATGAGTATCAACTCAAAGAATCCATTCCATTAGCCATACTTGAGAAGCTCGGCTGGAATATCATCAGTACCTGGAGACTTGTAAATTTTTTTTATTGTTGATTATGGCGAAAGTTCCTTACTTACACTTGTGAATCGTTTGCGATTCTAGAAGCCCTGCGATATGCTATGCTTGGAGTTGAGCAATCCATAATCGTGGTAACTGACTGCCGAAGCGTTATAGTGAAATTAGCTAACTTTACTATGAGCGCTCACTTTGATCACGTTCTGATGGAGATTTTGAAAACCGCGTATCGCATAATATTATGATGTAATTGACATAATGAAAATGCAATTAATGCTTCATGGCTATGGCTTCTTGCTAATGCCAAGTGAAGGAAAAAAAAAGAAAGTTCCTTCCTGTGATGAGCCGTCCATTAGCTCTGGGCTCGGTCCATCAGCCAAGTTCATATTGGTTCGCTGCACACGAGAGGTAATAAATCCTCGAAATAATGGTGACTTATGGCGGGAGGGGGGGGGGGGGGAAGTCAAGAATATGAATTACGATACACAAAAGGTCAATCACAAGACCAAATCAAGACCTTGACAGGTGTGAAGATCTGGTGATTCCGCCTTCAACTTGGAGAACGTTGGTGAAAAGTAGTGCAGAAATGTAAAAGAATGGACTGGTGGAAGCAAAAGACAAAACGTTAGTGCAAATCGATTCGTTTAGTGGATCTGAAAGTAACTCAACGTTGACAGGTGATAAACTCATTTCAAAGCAATTTTCGAGATTTTTACCCCCCCCCCCCCCCCCTCATAGATACTCTGCTGAGGTGGTTCCTTGAAGAACGTCTGTCAAGTAAACAGGGCCAAGAACCACCAAATCACCCAACATTTCCATCGTTTCCTACTGTGACTTTATAATTTTATAGGTCCTGCAAAACATGGGGAATAGACCACCAAACTAGTAATACCCCTTCCCTCCCCTAGCTAATTGCTGCACTGTTTTTTGTTTAACCAGGATAAAATTAATTTAAATGACAGGGATCGTTATTTTGAAAAGAGAAAATGTTAATCTTGTAGAAACTAATTGACTTTCCAGGTTAAATGCAATAATTACTTCGCACGTACATTAATTTAGATTCCACTGTTGAAGACGAACGGATCACAAAAGCTTCAAGATATTTGACAAACGCTATCTGGCCCTTCGTTATCGACGACCGAACAAGTGTTTTGCTCAAAATATTTGTAGAGAAAAATATATCTACAGAAAATGTCACTTGAACATTTTGAGATCCCTACCAGGAGCCTCCTGGCAGGAGGCAACTCATTACTCGCCTATCGATGGAAATTCAATTAATTTCAATTGGTTGTATTAAATAAATTTAGAAATTTGCTATAAATAAAGAATTTTTTTTTTGTGGAGAGTGCTTGACTTTGGCCAAATAGCAGGTAAGATGGTTAGATAAATAACGAGAACTCTTGGTTTTTCATTGGAACAAATTGGTTTATTCAAAATAAACTAATATTTATATTAAATATAAATTTTACGTTATTTTCAGGGATTGAATTTTTGGTATCACTTTAAGCTTGAGTATCATACTGCACCCTTGTGGCTAAGGTGTTGAAACTAAAAATTTCGAGATTTTGAGTTATTTTCACTGGATTTGGGAAAAGAAGCTCTCGAAATGAAGAAAGTTTTCATTTCCAGAGCTTCTTTTTCCGAATTTCTTTAAGAAACCATTTCAACTTGGGGGATTCCAGTGGCTGGCAGGTAGCAGTTGGAACGTTATCAAAGACAAAGTTCCACTCCACTTCAATAGTTCAATATCATTTGTCCCCAGCATGAGTACCTATCGAATCTTTTCAGAACATAACTATTTCTGTAGTCAATTTGGTACAGTTATACGCCTTATAAATTCATACTTTGGAGCAAACATCGGATAAATTATATGTTTCAATGATATTCAAGGATTTTTCATTGGATATTATCGCTTGTTTCTTGTTACCAGGAAAATGTTAATATCTCTGATTCAATACCTGGTTATTTCATCATTCACAAGTAGAGTTGCATAACACACAATAGGGGGAAACCCGAACAGAAACACTGATAAAATCTAAACCTGTTCAAGTGAAGGGCAATAAGCAATATAATAATAACATAACATAATATACTCGTAATTTATATAACATACTCGTAATTCATGTTAAAATTACCCCTCCTTACCATAGATAGATCAAATAATATTATTATGTGATCTATCAATGGTAAGGAGGGGTAATTTTAACATGAATTATGTTATATAAATTATATTAATTATAAGTTATATAAATTATATATTATACCATGTCAAACCCCCCCTTTTCAGCAACATTTCATGATTCGATTCGCTCAATTTGATAAACTACACAAAGAATTGCCCACTTTTTATTCAGGAAGGGATCATAATATGATAGATAGATCAGATGATCATTATACATGTCCGTGCAGCGCAGATCTCGAGTTTGGGACACCATAATATAACGCAGGAGATCTGCGTTGCACGGACATGTATCATGGTCATCAGATCTATCGGACATTTGACTTGAATACCTAAGGTGAAAATCTGAAATTCGACACACTTCAAGAAGCACAAATAATCACAGAAAAAAACTAACGTGGTAACAGCAAGAAAATTGTCAGAGGAAGAATGGAGCAACTGACCAGATTATAACGTGGCAGTGTTGCCAGAGAACGTGGTCTGGTAAAATAACAAGTAACCATATCAAGTTATGGTAAGAAATTACCGTTGGAAGGATGGCAACAATGGCAACTCCATTACCATCTGCTGCCACACCAGGAAGGCTTTTATTTGTACCTTATCACCTACTGCCACTCGGTTTTTTTCCAATTTCCGCCAAGCACGGTGATACATTCCTCGCTCTATATTCTTGTGCTAGATCAAATAAACCGTCAAAAAGTATGTAATAAAATCCGAAAATTTTTCACTCAACACCTTTCGCCATACTGGCACAGATATAGTTCATATTACAATAACCACAGTATAATCTCATCATTTATATTAAGATGCATCATTCCTAAAGTACGAGGTGTGATCAAAAGTTCCAGGAATTTCTTTGGTAAAAAACGGGACTTCAAGCCTTCTCCATCCCCCGACCTTGCTTCCTGCGTCTTCTGACTATTCCTTAAACTCAAATTTCCGATGAAATGACATCGTTTCAATCGATAGAGAAGATGAAGGAAAAAGCGCAGGATGCCGGAAGACGAGTTTTCCCGATGCATGTACGAATGGAGACGAATTGGGAGAAATGTGTGCACTTCTAGGAGATTAATTTGAAGGCGACAAAATGGAATAATTTTAAAAAGAGTTTTTGAGAAAGTCCTGGTGGCATTTTTTGATCAAACCTCGTATAAATAAAACTACAATTCGGTAGCCGATACCCGTACCTATCAAATCTCATTACGAACAACACGAAATTGGCGACTAGTAAGATTAAATAATTATTTTCCATTAACAAGACATTCAACCGACTTCTGAAAATTAAATTACAATTATTCCAAGTTTATGCAGTAGCGACGCTTGTACAGTTATATAGGGTTGGGAACACAGACTAACAAGACAGGAACAAATTTTTTCACGACGATCCAAAACACAATTGATTTCAGAGGACAAAAATCCAACCAGAAGTCCTGGTGACAAAACTACCTTGGTACACTTGGAATCTACCAAGTTCCTAAAACCTGACGATATGAATTATAATTATTCATGAAATATAACTACTAATAGGGCTTGGATTTTTTGGTGCTTCACCAATTTCATCAATATTTGTATTAAACACTGCTCATTTAATGAAAAAAAAATAGGTTTAACGCCATTTGGGTTTAATAATAAAGCTGCTTTTGAAATGATTGGTTTATCAAGGTGAGGAGAGAACGCTCAATGCAGCTGCTGCCTCACCAAAACAGGAGAGACTATTCCGTGCCATCCCAGGAGGAAAACAAAGAAGGACCCTTCAACGAATTGTGCAGGCTAATGCCTCGCAATGGCTGAAAGTAATACCACTGCAGCGGGATGACCTGGACCTTTCACCCATGCAGTTCTGAGATGCCTTGGCACTGAGGTATGGAAGGGAACCTCAAGCACTACCCACGAGATGTGATGGCTGTGGCGAACAAATGAATCTGTGTCACGCTCTAAATTTCAAGAGCGAACACAAACACCCGCGAGATGTGATGGTTGTGGCGTACTGATAAAACATGGCCATGACCAAATCAGAGATCAGTGCGCAAAGATGGCAAATTTAGCGTGGAACTCTGTGGGCGTGGAACCAGTCATGCAGGAAAATGATGATGGAACTCTAAGGCTGGTGGCAGACATCAGGATTCACGGCCTCTGGGATGTAGAAAGGGCGGCGTACTTGGACACCCGCGTAATTAACGCAGACGTCCCCTCCTATGCCTCCCAGGATTGGTCAACAGTCTCACAACGGCAAACGCGAAACACTCAAAATACGACACAGCAGCCGAAGATTTAAGAGGTTCATTCACTCCGTTGGTCGTTTCTTGCGAAGGAGCTCTCCACAAGGAGTACTCTGCCTTCCTGAAGAGATTAACTGAGGTTCTAGCCACCAAGATCTAGTCTCAAGTGACACAGTGGGCACGGGTGAATACTCAGAGGTCGGTTATCCGGGAAGTGTCACTGAGGCTGAGGGGATCACGGCGGAAGGTCAGGTGCCTCGGATTGGAGGACGGCGCCCTAATGCCTCTAATGGTGCTGTAGGAATCCTGATGGACTCCCGGAGTTCTCTGCCCACTTGGCTTCGAACGAATCAAAACAAGGGTAAAATCAATTTGTGGATTCATCGTTCCATCATCACTCATCATTACCTAATGAATAATCCCAGCTAATAAATTATATGTATATAATATATGTTCATCATTAGCGTTCAATTACTCAATATATTATATTGAGTAATTGAACGCTAATGATGAACAAAAATAAGATTTGCGTACGTCATGTTATTAATTTAAAATTTTATATCTACATAATATTATACAGATGGTTCATAATTCAAATTAAATTATGAATCAGTCATCGAGCTCAAGATCGACTGCTTTCTTTGCCCTTTTTTCTTCATTAATTTATCCAATTTCGCTCTTTTCTTCCTCAGAATGTAGTGTCTTTGAGTGAGAATTTCTTGTTCTATGGCGAGGATGGCGTTCTCTCTGGTCACTTCGTCGAGATACCGAGTGGCGCTCACCATGATGTTCGGCATGTTGTTCCTGGGATACCGCGGTGGGAAGACGCCGGCAAGGCGGCATAAATAGGCTTTGATCGTCGCTCGACGGGATTTCTCGGTCATGTTTTTCCAAGAGTTGTACGCCACTTCGAGCGGATCCTGGAAATTGAATCGACACTTTGTATCCTGGATACGTTGCCCAGTAAAATTAGACCTGAAAAGGGGGAATTCCTAGAAGTGGCCTTGGGAAAGCTGGAAATCGTTATAAAACCTTAACGTAGTCTTGAAAACCAGTAATCTGAGTTTGTACCTCTCCAGGGGTTGAGGTTAACAAAACCAGAATGGTACTCCGATAAGGCTGAAAGGAAACCAGGACTCTCACCTGCGATTCTACTCAAGTCTAGATGCATATTTTCTAAATTATTTGCTTCTGTCATGAAGCAAAAAGCCTTTTTTAATCATACCGAATGCTCTTTTTGAAGTGACTACTAACTTTTGCTTTTACTTCTTTGCCATACCTTTTACTTCGTTAAATTTATTCATGCCTAATGAAACAATTGCTTCCGTTTGTGGAGTAAAAGCAAATGCGTCCATAAGCCCCGCAATAAGGTTTAATGATGAACCCATGCGATTTATATGTATATTATTGTATTGAAACTTGAAATAAATAAATAAATATCATTCATACCGCCGCACAGTGTATTATTTTGCCAATCTGGGAGGTCAAAAATAGAAAAAACAGTGGAATCCTTCTGAAATTTTGTTGTTTATGTTTTGAGGTGCGTAGAATTCAAATTTGAAATTTCTAAGCACGTCCGATTAGCCGAAATGCGTATTTGCGCACTAATTTTGTAATTTTATGGGTAACTTAAATTTTTTAATGCAGATTATGATTCTGGATGACATTCAATTCAAAATTTATGTAATATTAATTTTTTTTTTTTAAACCTTGTGCAATTGAAGGGGTGAATAAATACATTTTTGTTAGTACTATGAAAATTGTCGTATTTTCAGGTAGAGAATCTCACTTGGGTAGACTTGAAAAAGAACAAATTTCAGTGTTTACTATGTTTTATAAACTTCTTTATGTAAAATCGCAATAACATAATGGTCTCATATCTTCCCAGTAGTCAGATAATTTACGAATCACAGTCACAGCACTCTCATATTATCACGATAGTATCACTAGCATTATACAAATTACAATCTTAACATAGTTATTGTCTCACAGCATTAGACGAAATCACAAAAGTTGCAATAGTTTCATAATATTATATTCTGAATAAATAAAATATATTCGAAAATCACTTCTGCATTATCATATAAAAGTAATTAAAAGCAATTGGGTATGTTTTTATTTTTGTTAATATTAAAAGTATTATTAGATAGTAGAATCGGAATCGGAGTCGCACGAATCGCCCGCATTGTTTTCAGTGCACTCAAATGTAGGTGGAGCACGTAGAAAGGATAATAGTTCAGGTGACAGTTTATCCCGTTTGGTTTGAGGTTTTTGTCTCAAACCTGCAATGACTGGATCGGAGGTTATTAACAACCTATGTAGCAAATCTGTGTTGGTATGTATTCTTTTATCTTTCCGCGTGAACATTTCCCGGAACTTCCTGTTATCTTTATTCCTGGATTCTTGTGCTTCCTCCGACATTTGGCCTATTGGGAGGAGACACGCTTCAATAACTTGTCGTGCGTGAAACAAAATTTTGTGCACAGAAACTGGCATATTGTACCAGGAGTAGTCCCTAAGATATAAGTTTCTGGTTTCAATAACGTAACTTTCGAATTTTTCTATATCGAGTGCAAATCCGCTGTTTATACACTGTAAAATCAATCCAAAGCGCTCTATCAAGTCTCGATTAACGCCTGTTATTTCAGCAGTTTTATCGGCATTTTTGAAAAATCTGCGAGAAGTGTTCCCGTCATTCGTATTTCCCGCTTGTTGTTTTGGTACGTCAACGAGTAACCCCAATTCCCTTCTAAATCGATCTTGAATAGTTTTCTTTCTTTCGTTAACTTTGGTTTTCATTTCAACGCCACGAGCGTGGCCTGCTTTAAATTGAAGCTTATAAGATATATGGAGGATGCACTCCATGAATCTTATTCTAGCATGTAATGGTGACAGTCCGATATTTAATAATGAAGAATCCACACTTTTATTCAAAACGATATCCAGCTTATTCATCTCACTGGGTTTAGCACCGCATAAATAGCAGGTTTGTGTCGATTTACAAGAAGCCAAGGCATTACATACCTTACCGTCAACCATACATAAAACGAGAATAGGTTTAATCAGAACATCGACATTTTCAATATTTATAGTTGTTGGATTGAGCAGATCTATTTCTCGTTTTATGCTTTCCACCTCTCGCGTAATTGTTTCGGGTGTCTCCTTAGAGAAAATTAACTTGAGTGGTCGGCAATACCTAGTAGAAGACGGTACAGGATTTGACCAAATTACTTTTTTCCCCTCTTCACTCCCCTCATTCGTCTGAAAATTCATTTGAACAGGAACAATGCTTAATGAAAACAAATTTTCGTCTGAAAATCCTTCACCATCAAATTTTTGTTTATAAACAGCTTGGTTAGACCCATCGCACCCCCATTTAAAGATTACATTGATAGAACCATCAGACAAGTTGGGGAAAGCTACCAATACTTCCGTCAGGTAATGGGCTAAACGGCTTACTGTGTGATCTATCAGGGACTGCAGCTTGATCTCAGCTGATGTTTCAGTAACAGTTATGTCAGAGGGGTAGCAGTCGTTTTTAGCCTGTTGCAAAATATGGATGGGTGGATACAATTTGGGACTAACATCCAGACAGTGAGCTCTCAAAGAACGATATTGGTGGGAGGATAAATTGCAATCCGTCATAAGTGCGAGAGCTTTATCGGGGGACAATGACTCTGGTTTACCCGAATCGGCAGATTTCCGAGCTTTCTTAATTGCAGTTCCTCGAGTCGGAGAGGCTAGAGCCACTTCCTGAACCAGAGCAGCCGAATCCCTTTTTCCCAGCACGTTCAAACTGAGCCTCAAGGCCGATGAAAGTTCGTCATTCGTATATGAGTCGACCAAGCTTCTTGCCCTCCGCTGTTTCGTTGAATCACTTGCTTCTTGAAAAAGCTTCTTCGGTCTCCCTCTCCTACCACTATGACAAAATAGTTCAAGCTTAAAATGATTCAGTGAGGTGACAATTTTTTACGAAAAAATTTAAAGCATGAAATACCTAGAGGTCGAAGGACCAGGAAAGCAACCACCAGTCTGGAGAACAGGAATTTGAAATTCCTGCTGCAACCAGGAAGCATTTTTTTCCACAAAGCGCTCATAATGCCGATGAGCCTTCTCCCATTTTTCCTCGAATCTGTGTTTTAAATTTCTCACTGCGGCCTTCAATTTATTGATGTCTCCATCAGACAGCTGTTGTACTGTGAATCGAGAGACCGTAAATGTAATATAATGTAATGTAATTAGATTACACAGCTTTCAAGCACGTGACAGATCGTAAATTCTTCGAAAATTCACGGGAAAAAAATTGTTTGACAGGTCTAATGAGAAATATTTCCATATATTATACCTTCAATAGAGTTTGATATATGCCGAAAGAGTATGTCAAAGCCCTCTTCCTTCGCCCCCGCCCTCCATATATGGAACAAAGTTTCGTGCGAAAACATCGCTGGAAAAACAGGAAAAACACTAGGTTACATTACATTTTTGACGATTTCTACCAGGCGCGCAAGGATGCGCAAGATTTTATTGTTGTTTTGTCATCATTAGGTTCCCATAAGACTGGGAAAATTTAATTTTGGCTGAACACGACTAAATTCAAAAGTTATTCTCTGGAACGTCAAAGGCTTATGAAAAAAAATCCCATTTTTCCACTAAAACAAGAATATTAATTACAAGCTAAAAAAATATTTAAAAACAATAAAAATATTTTTTTTCACTTACCTATGAGGTATACAAATCGAGAAAAATATCGGCCTTGTTCCCTCGGCAACTGTCCGTTCAGCGGAGCAACTTGAAGACGACTGCTTTTCATGCCTTCCCGAGTTACACGTTGGAGTCATCACGACACTCATGTTTGAACTCGTCGTACGTTCCCGTTTGAGGAGGAATAATTCCTACCGCATTGTTTTTAATACCTTTGGACCTTACACTTCCCACGTATCATACCTGGCACCCCTAAATATTAACTTCATTTTTCACATTTTTGACTTCCCAGATTCGCAAAATAATACACTGTGCGCCGGACGATGCTGGTGCGCTAAAGCGGGTTTCAAGCATCCAACTTCTGATAATAATCCGATTAGAGAAATCAAAGCAATTCAGTTGAAGCAGAACAGCTAGTAAATACCATAGTAAATACAGACGGTTCTAACCTTTAAGTGATACAGCCCAGCTACTCAAAGAAGGGAAAACTGACTTAGGCCCTTACCTGAAGATCGATGTACTCTAACTCTTCGCAGGGGATAAATACGATCTCTTCATCTTCCAAATCGTCTCCACTGAACCTCGACGAGTCCAGAGAACCATCCATGGAGTTTTCCATCACAGGCGTAAAGGTCTTGGTAGGACTTTTGTCGACGGTGCTGCTCTTCCGCCGCCCCTTGGGCCCTCCCGGTTTCAGTTGGGGGCCCGACGTCCTAGTTTTGGGAACGTGGAGAGCTGACGTCGCTGCGAGTGCTGCTGCTGATGACAGCTCCGGAATTCCGACATCACTCGTGATCACGTCGACCTCCTCCTCGTCATTGTCGCTGCTGAGCTCGACCAATTCTATATCTTGCTCGTAGTTCTTCTCAGAGCTAATCTAGAAAGAAAAACCGCAAATCTGTTCGAGCTCATTTCTGAAAACAAGTGGCATAAACTGAATAACCGATTATTAATCAACATCAACGGCAAGGCAGTCGTGATGAATGGAGGGGGATTTGGGTTGTGAACATCAGTAGGTTCCGCTCAAATCACGGTGTTTCTGTTTGTGAAATTAAGCCCCTTCTTTTTCAAGGATTTGAATGTTAAATGGCAGTGCTAACTTCCTATTTGAAGCCTGGTCAAACATTTTCAAAATACGTAAAAAAAAATTAAGGGTTGCTAGTCCTACTGGAGAAGCCAAACATCTCACCACCTAACTTTCAGGTGGGCGAACACGGGATCCTACTAGTGTCCATCCTACACAGGATCCATCTCTCTTGCTGTCATTCTTTCGTTCTCTATCTCGACTACTACGTACCAACCACTCACATTAAAGCACCAATTTCCTAGATATCTAGTTTATCAATTTCATTGATTTAGTGACACTCTTCAGAAGAGTTTTCAGGTTTTGAAATTATTGACCTTCTCGACTTTTGTCGTTCCACACAACAGGACGAGTAGGGCTAAGGCAGTAACAATAATCGAAAGTTAGGATAAGGATGGTGAATATACGGACTGACTTACCTCGCCTTGGACCATCTGGGGCATATCATCTTCGGTTTGGAGTTCGAGGGGATCAGAACCAGTATTGTCATTTTTATTCTCTTCGTCGACTCTAGGCGGAAGATTGAGAGTTGGCACAGTTCCTTCCACAAGCTTGGTCATCGACCCTGGCTTGTGTTTCTTACAGAAAAACCGCGGCTCGAAATGAGCAGAGCAAACGTGACGATTCAAAATGTTGGTATAATTGGTAGGTCGAACCCTCTTGACCCATTCATTTTGTATTACTGGATCCCTTGGGAATCTGAAATATAACGACGTTCTCTCATTAGGCAGTGTGAAACAGTGGATACCTATGGTCTGTGTTGTACGAGTCTATTCGAACAAGATCATTACAGGAAATCGAAACTTGTTCTTGGCTTGCGTGTAGGTACATCAATATCAAATATCAAAACAAAGATATGATTAGCTAATTTAAAATCATATTCAAAACGAAACCAACCTGTGGAATGAAATGTTCATATTGAGTTCGTCTCTTTTGCGAGAAGAGTTGTCACAGTTCATTACGCTGCACTTCGGCCCTTGATACGCCTTCTTGAGGCTCCACGTTTTTTGAATCACGTTCGAAGTTGTTTCCATCGTGACTAGAAAGTTACCACGTTTAATTCAATATGATGAATCGGTGAAACAAAAATGAGTTTTTAGACGACTAGACGCAGCTTACGTGACGCAAATAGTGATTCGGTGGTCGACATTGAATAAAAAGTTAATTGATGAAATGCCACTTGCAAATTGTTACCATTGACACTTCGCCAGTGAAAAAAAAACCAGATTTCTAAGAGGATTCCATGAAAAACAACTAAAACTAATTAATGAAATGATCAACTAATTAACGAAATGATCAACTACAACAAAACATTGCTGATAGCTTATCAGTGTTCTTCTTCCCTTTTTGATGTCTTGGCCGCAGTTATGGCAGACATAGGTTACGATTATTGGTCAGCTTTGATAGGGACGTTCGATACTTCCAAAGTATCGATAGCAGTACTGATAGGCATATTCGATACTGCTCGAATATCGAATGAAAAGACTTTTCATCCAAAGACTCATCAAAAGACTCATCATCCAAATTTAATTTGTTCTAATGAGTAGTTTTTGTGAGTACTTATGTACCTATACCGATACTTAGTATAGAACAAATTAAATTTGGATGATGAGCTAGTCTTGAAATTTTTAACAGGGGTTAAGGATGGTTGACAATGCAAAATTCAGTAGGGTTCTTGTCTGTAGAATTGTTTGAACAATACCTATTTGTTTAAACAAATTAAATTTGGATGATGAGCTAGAGTTCTATCATTTCGTGAATTATACAGAAGGAGGATCTGAACAAAGAAGAAATTTTGTTGAAATATAAATTTTTGTATTTTATTGTATTTTTTTTTTTTCTTGGTCATTTTTCTTGGTAACAGAAATTTCCCAATTCGGTAGTTGAGTATTTCTTTCGATAAGGACCAACAAAGATACCTTTCGATTTGCCAACCCCCCCGCCACAATCACCATTGTTCGGGTGGGGAGGTTGTGTTGTTATCGTGTTCTTCTGTTATCAGACCTATAACAACAGTGTTATGAGATCAGATTGAAAGTATTGTTTCAGACGAAAGTATTGTACAAATTTTGTCGTAGGTATATTAGAAACAGCCCGTCATAGCGCCCAGAATTCGCCGACAGAGGTGAGAAGTCAACTAAGTATGTATGTCAATCACCAGAAAACTTTTGAAATTTTTATCTCCGTCTGAGGAGTCGGAAAACGCTGATCACAGGGTTATCAGAAATCTATTGTGTAACGTTCAAGATCTCGTCAAAATCACACGTTTTAGCACTCATCCTGTTATCATCGGCGGCTGTTTCAAGCGAATCCTCGGCCGATGATGGCTCCTCTAGTTGATCGAACCGAGGATCCGAATGAGTTGACGTCTGAAGAACAAGCCAGGAACCTGATCCCCGAATTATGCAAGCAGTTCTACCATTTAGGTTGGGTCACTGGCACTGGAGGTGGCATTAGCATTCGACAAGGGTGAGTGATTTAACATTAAATTGTAAGCCTTCCTGACCCCCCCCCCCCCATGAATTTAAAAAAGATTTCTTTGGAAAGTTTTTTCGATTATGAAAAGTGTTCAAAACCCTGTAATTAGTACCTACCATCAAACATTTTTCCGGGTGACCCCGGACTCCCACCCTGAACGAAATTCCTGGCTACGCTACTGATACTTACGTTGGTACGTTGAAAATAGAAGTACGGATTTTGCAGCTCTCCAAAATACTATTCACTTTGCAGTTATAATGGAGCATGTTCCTTCCTCAAGAATTTAATAATTAGTTTACTCTTCACGCATTTGATTTTGTAGTTTTTGATTCTGCAGGGAGAAAATATACATAGCTCCGTCTGGAGTTCAGAAAGAGAGGATCCGTCACGATGATCTGTTTGTTCAGGACATCACAGGAGAAGATCTGGAGGTCCCTCATCCCTCGAAGAAATTAAAGAAAAGCCAGTGCACTCCTCTCTTCATGTGTGCCTATACAGCTAGGTGAGTTGTCCAATGAGTCGTTGAGCACTATTCCTCAATTTTGGTATATCTTCGATAATGAACCATTGGAATCGACCAGAGAAATTTTTTTAATTAATTACGTTCGTGACGTTGTAGTGTACTGTGCATTAATACAATTTGGTTTTGTTTAAGCTAGAAATGCCGGAGCCGTCATACATACGCACTCCAAGGCTGCTGTCCTTGCCACTCTTCTCTACCCTGGGAAAGAATTCAAAGTCACCCACTTGGAAATGATTAAGGTGAATCAAGTGTAGTTTTAATTTTTTTTTTTTTTTTTTTCATTAGTGTATTATAAATACAAAATAGATAGGTAGTGAAATCTCGTCAGGTGGCTGGGAGTGGAGTGGTTGGTCGGGGCGTGGGAATTAACATTCCTGTGAGTGTTATGATCAAATCAAATTCCAATCCTCATTAGAGATCTGCTGATCACATCCGCAACGCCAAAAAGGCTAAGTAAAAGGGAAGTAAACCCATGCCAGAAATGGCTGCTTAATTCACTATACGTTACCTTGTAAGTGCCACAACAACAAGTGGAGGAATGTTGGTAGCTCTCAAGAATTCTTTAAAGTTCCTCTTCCGCTTCTTGCTACCTACTGGAAAACGCTTTCAAGTTTCCTGTACTTGTGGCCTAAAATAGTAGATTTCATAGCTGCAATAATCATTCAGAAATAATATGCACGAGAAACTCTTCAAGGTTCATCTGGATATGTGGATACTACATTATGTAGAGATCTAGAGGTCGGTGATATGTACTTGAAACCCCTCGTTACTACCCGTATCAAATACCAAATGGCTGATTGAATTAGTGCCCCGGACCCCGGCTAAGCTGAGCGGCTCCTAAAGTGAATTTCTATGCTATTCACACTATGAAGCTGTAATTTGGGTTGTAGCCTCCTTAGGATTTTAACTTGACGCTGCCCCGAATTAGCTGAGTGGCTTCTACAGCTAATTTATATGATAAACTGTTCCATGCTTATAGAAATTTAGCCGTAAGGCTCAAGACGAAAGAAGGGGGCATTAGTTACATGGTTACTTTACAGCCAACACTTAGTGAATATGCTTCTAGTAATTACATCTATCCTATTAGTTGTTGTAGTATCTATTAACATGTCCTGGCCAACTGGAAACATATTGTTTGGAAGTATTTCTTTTTCCAAGGAATTAGATAACTTGTGGGGATTTAAATAAATTCAAGAAGGAGAAACTGAGTGGCTTTGAATTTGTCATCAACAATCTAAGAACCTTCAGCGAGCAGGTTGGCATATTATTCTTAGATTGTTGATGACTGGACTATCTTGATGACTATCTGCCTAGTTAATGACCCTATAATTTCTACCTAGTCGTATTCATTATCAAAATGTCTGATTCATCTTAATTAACCGACATGATAATATAATTTTGGGTTTTAAACACAGGGTATCAAAAATCAGGCAATCGGAAGGTGCTACAACTACAACGAAGAGCTCGTCGTCCCCATAATTGAAAACACGCCCTTTGAGGAAGACTTGACCGAGAGCTTGGCTAAAGCTATCGAGGACTACCCGCAGACGACTGCTGTTCTTGTGCGGAGACACGGTGTGTACGTTTGGGGTGACGACTGGAAAAGCGCCAAAACCCAGTAAGTGTAAAGTAAGATTTAGTTTGAGCGTAGCTCACCACTTTATTTCTCATCTTCTCAATATGTTTTTACGGAGTATTCTGACCAGTGTACACCAGTTCATTTTAAAGTCGAGTGTACTCATGAAATGGAGAGACGTTCATATTATAAAACAATAATTTCTAATTCTTTTCTGATTTCTGTTGTCAAAGAGGTACCATGCCATACAAATTATTAATATTATTTTTAAATAATAAAACTTCATCTTCCAGACACCTACTATCTACTACTGCAATCCTACTTCAACAAAAGAAACTTTTTGGTCAAGTGCGGCTTTAGCGACTTTAGCTCAACATCAAAGCCAATTCTCTCCAGTGTCCCCAAGGAAGGTGCTATATACCTTTATATACCTGGTCTACACGTCACCAAGAAGTAGTCACAGCGCAGTTTGCTGACGATGTAGCTGTTCTTTCAGCCGCCAGTGGATCGGAAGGAGTAGAAACTTACAAGACTTCATAGAGAGAGTAGAAACTTGAACACAACATTGGATAATGAACACCAACAACGCTGAATTAATCAAGTTTACCTATAGGATTCGTTATGTATACATAACGAGCATCAGCACACACACTAAGTCTACCCCTGGACCAACTTCTGACTTGGGCAGTACACGTAAAGTTCGAAGCACCGTTCGGTTAATCACGTTAGCACAATGTGCGAGGCAGCTGCATACTCACCTTAAACATTCCGTATGTAGCCGACGTCAACGCAATATAACAACATTCACCACACTCAGGGTAACCTGACCACCCCAAAAGCTTCTTTAGATTTGACACCATCGCAAACCACACCGTACAGAGAGGCCAGTTGGTGGACTGCAACCCCTCGACACGTCTCATGCCAATTAGAGGACTCCTCTACCTATAGTTCCCCTACCATCCCAACTGTTGTGTTCATAGCAGAAAAAACTGTACCACCTGTAAATATAAATAGTTGCCGCTTATGTAACGATTTGTCTATTTTGTTGTGCGAGTTGGCTTTTAACAGGGCCTAACCTGTACCTGGTGGTTCAGAGGGCTGTGGAAGAAAGTAGGACAGTTTTGATCGAGGCCATAACTGCCCCCCCCCCCACCATTTCACCAGACTTGCAGTATGCTATTCAGTAAAGAATTCAGGCGAGTGCTACAAAATAATCGAGTTAATGAAATGTTCACCATAAAAATGAACTTTTCAGCACAAACATTTTGTAGCACCAGCCTCACTTTTGAAAAAAGTTGCTCTCAGGTACTGATGTGGCCACTACTCAGAGCCTCTCCTACAAATAAAACATTCAGCATAAGTTCCATCTATTTGTTCAAAATGTTCCCATAAATAACCTGTGCTCCTGTGGTTTCGCTTCCCCATTACGCGGAGGCACTCGTAGTTCTGAGTTGCAAGCTTCCCGGGTTAGATCTAACTTGTATCGATCGCTCCCATGTCTGTGGAAATGTACTGGCAAAAGAAGAGTTGTGGTAACTGCTCGAAACCGTTCCATAGTTGCACTAGGTTCATTCCCCAGTATCGATGCACCAACACACACACCTCTTAGACAATGAAGCCTTCTTTAGGTTACTTGCCCTGTTAACATCGCCCCATAAGATCCTTCACCAGATTTCTACTTTATCAGTCATATTATGACGGTTTTGTTGCACCAAGATCTGAATTGTCAACCCCTACATTCTCATATTAGAAAATCACTAAGGAGGATTCGCTAAATTCGTGAAGTACTTCCTCCCCAGTTTCAGTCTGAATCGCTCATCACCTTCCAATAATTACCCCCAAATTTCTGGTACATTTTGATTAATCTCTACACATGGAAGTTAATTTGTAAACTTATCTATAGTCATTTCATTACACTGCCCACCGGCTAATTTTTAATCCAACAAACTTCGACAACTGTTACGATTCCTATGAACATTTTATGATTCGTTAATTAGATACTCATAGATTTCCTCTTCGTTTCAGATGTGAATGCTACGATTATCTGTTCGATGTGGCGTGCCAAATGATCCAACACGGTCTCAAACCGTTTGAAGCGCCTCTCTAACGGGATTTTTCATGTGCAATAAATATGAATTAAGCTTGATGTGGCTCACAAACCTTCACTTACATCCCTGGACTGTGGCATATAAAAGGTATGTTCCAGCGCTTTGAGTCCCGGAACTGAGTTCTGGAACTGGTTCCGAGAAAGAACTGAAATGGTGGGAAAGAGTCCCGGAAATTTTCGGTTCTCGGACTGATCCGCTGGAACGACCAAATGTAGGTACCCGCCCTCAAATGTAACCTCCTTCTTCTTCAATCTGAGTTACTTTTACGTTACCTTGACTAATTGTATACCTAGTAATATTTCCTGGAGGGTCATAGAAAGGCGATTCACGCAGTATTCTGTATTTCATTGGAATCACATAAATTGGCACCAACTTCAAATTATGATGGACAAGGCTAGAATGGGATCGTGAAATGTTGAATGCCTAAATCCTAAGTCATTCAGAATAATTCTCATTGATTAACTATAAGTAATATAACAGTTAGGTATCTTACAGTTATCATAAATCGAGTTATTCAATATAAATCACTAGGTATATAGTACTTACGAGTAATTTGAATTGACCAGGAAAAAGCAATCAGAATATAAGTTATTTTTTATTTCATTTTTGCCTCACGCGCTTCAAAACAAGATGGAAAGAAATTAAAATGCGAAAGTACTTGAAGACGTGAATGCATTTAACATGATAGTAAATGTCCTAGTCCCAGTTGGTCAACTTACCTCCTACTCTGTACGTATTGCTTTCACCTTTATATTTTTCGACTTTCCTAGCTCCGCCTGTTTTTTGTTCCCAAGAGCATACTTACCTAGTTGCAAATTGCATTCTGAGTTGTATTGACTCATATTTATATTGTCCTTTTCCTCTTTAAAAGAGCACAAACGCCTGAATTTTGAAAGCGTAATCTTATAATTTACATTTGGTCAAATGACGACTTAATTATGCCTACCCGACACTGTTAGGCGCTAGAAAAATGTAAAAGTCGTTCACGTTTTCACTTGGAGTGAGCGATGAGGAATGAGTATTTAGGTAGGTTATCACGTCGATGACCGGTTACCTTTCAAGTTCTTTTCCCGGGCCCTGCCTTCGATTCTTTCCGAACAGTCCCGGAACTGGCCGGAAACATTCTCGGAACTCGCCGCGCTGGAACGTGGTCCCAAATGATCGAGTTCTGGGACTCAACGCGCTGGAACGCAGTTCTTCCTGCGCGCGGCTACTGCGCCGGAAATTTCCGGAAAAGTTCCGGAACTGTGAAGCGCTGGAACATACCTCATATCAAATTTGATCATAATCATGTAAATAATTGTTTTCATGGGTCGAATATTTGATTGCAAATATACACGTTCTTCATTCATTTGTTAGTTATCAGGAACAGTAGGTGCAGTTAATTATTGAACAGTTTTTCCAAATAATTTCATTATTCAATTGAAGATATATTTTCCTCTCTCACTTGTTATTATTGTGAATTCGAATATATTCATCCGATTTATAAAAATTCATCCCATTTACCCAATGATGTACCTATTTATATTTTGCATACGATGTAAACCTGAGACTTCCAAATACAATTGAATGTTTTATTCGGTACTATTTATTCATTTCAAGTATCTACTAAAGTTTGATTAGTGTTTGGCAGGAATACTGTAATTCCATAAGTTTCATTCTCCCCAAGGTTCCTCACCATTTGAACATATCGCACATCCGGAGTAAGACTGGTATAAGTCCGAAATTGGCGGTTTTGAGTTATATATTCCACCAGATAGCTCTCGTCGAGCTCTACACGGGGGTAGAACGGGTTTAACGATAACTTAGTTATTGGCTGCTAGAGAGCAGATAAACCAGTATGGTTCTGAGCCATTCTTCTATCACGGCGTCGGAGCAAGACTGGATCATTTCAGTTATGCGCCAGACGTCGAAGTTTGATGAACTCAAGGTATGTGTAATAATGGTATATATCAGATGTACCGCTTTTGATCCAACAATAATTAGAGTGGTTGATCTAGTTTTAAATTTGCAATACTGGTTTATCATTAATGGTATTATTATAAATCAAAACTCTCGACCTATAATCTAACAATCTTCGAATTGAAAACAAAAAAAGGGTACTGTAATGTTTGGCATGAGGGAGAGGGGAAAAGAGGCAGCATTGAAATCGGAAGTTGTGTTTTCAAATACATAGAGACAAAAATCAGACAAATACCAGGAGACGAACCTCTTCATTTCATTTTTTACTCCGATAACTGTGCGGGGCAACAAAAAAATAAATTCCTGATTGCCATGTATATGTGTGCCTCTCTTAGATTTCCAAGGATCGCCAGTATCACCCACAAGTATCTGGTTACTGGCCACACCCAAAATGAGGGTGACAACATGCATTCAATTATTGAAAAAGAAATTTCCTTAGCTCGAAAGAAAGGGCCTATCTATGAGCCATCGCAGTACGTGCAATTAATGAGGACAGCGAACAAAAAAACCCTTATTATAAAATCAAAGAATTAACACATAAAGACTTCATTGATTTCTAATTGCTGCAAAAAGAAATCGGGGAAAACTTCAATGTCAACTCTGAAGGACAAAAAGTTCCTTTTAGTAAGATTGTAGCTACAAAGTTTATGAAAGAAAAGCCATTCTCGTTTTTTTATAAGCTCTCATTTTTGGAGGATTACCTATAAAGAAATTGTAAATGAGTAAATGAGACTAATGTTGAAGAACAAAAAGGAAGTCTTGAAAATGACTCTCAGCCCCCAACAAAACAAAGAAGAATAACTACAAGGAAAACTGGAAAAACAAAAAGTGCTGACATAGTTTCAGATCCTACCAATGTACTCGTAGAGGAAAAAATGAAAATCGTGCGTGAATGGAACATACCCGCCTATAAAAAGCCTCTGGGGATCCCCCAAAACACGTTTAAAGCGCTACAATCTCTCATGAATAGTAACCTCATCCCAGCAGCATACAAGGGATTTTGCGAAAGCCTCAACCCCCCAAGGTCCAGACAATGAGGATGACGAATGATGTCTAAAACAGCTTTTACTCTAACTATCGCTGTAAGCTACTTATAGTTTTTTAACAAGAAGTATTTTGTATTGTCACTTTAATCGTAGGTAACTCAATTGATAAGAGAAATATTGTTCCTGATGTATAAAGACTGAGAATGTAATCAAAGACTGGAATGTAAAATAATGATCATTTTCTTTAGAGTATGATGTTTTATTGTGATTTTTCTACTGCTTTTTACGTCATAATTTTTAAACTAAACGGGTACTTACTTACTTTTTAATAATATTCGATATTTTATTTTCGAATGCAAACTTTCCCTAACTACCACTTATTTTTTGGGGAAAATAGCAATTTAGAACATTAAGTTTTTCTAAATCTTTGATAATAATTTTAATGTACCTTATCACTAAATGATACAAGTAGTAAACTTATTTCATTTTTGTTATTCACAAAATAATAAAGTTTATTGTCATAGTTTGAATAAAATTGTGTCTTTTGATTTTTTTATCCTTGACCCCGAAGTATCATAAATTAATTAGGCTACAGCTCAAACCAGGCACCATAACAAAAAATGAAAGCAGATTCTAAATTTATGGCACTAACTGATGTTCAAGAATAATGTTTTGAAATCGCCATCGTTATTTTAGTTTTCCAAGGAGTAAGTGATGTTATAAGTACTAATCCGTGGTTACTTTGCTTAGATTAATAGTGGTATATCTCGAGGATGATGTGATAATTGGTCGTTCGTGGTTCTGTTTCTTGGGGTAATAGTGGTACATCATAGGAATTTGATCAATTTAAGCATGCTGGTCGCAAATGAAGAGGTAACGAAGCAATTTTGGTATAGCACATGATAGTTAAATAGTATACGAGTGCCGTAGACCCTTGAGATATTAAAAAAATTCGTTCAGATGACTGTTATAGAACAACAAAGAAGTCGAAAATCTTTAAATGCGATTTCCCAACAGTTGGGTTTTTTGACTTATACCAGTCTTACTCCGGATGTGCGATATGTTCAAATTGTGAGGAACTTTGGGGAGAATCAAAGGCCATCTTGGGGATATGGACAATTAGGGGTCATCTTGGGGTGTTCACATAATCAAGGGCCATCTTGGGGGGTCCAGGGGCCATCTTGGGGGTCGGACAATCAGGGGTCATCTTTCTTTCCTTGTCTCCAAATTGAAACATAAAAAGTAATGGAAATGAATATCTATCTTGGAATAATCCTCCTCACAAAGTAGTGTCAAAAATTCATAATAAATAAAACAAAAGCGAAATTATACAGTTAATAAGTTACATCAACTAAGTATCTACATTGAGGCAACCTACTTCTTTATTTACCCGAGTAGTGCTTTTTTTATTACTATTTTATACTTACCAGAAGAGTTGAGTTGCTCTAATATAGTAGTTCTCTGACTAGGGATGGTTAAGGACTGCTCAAGGGTGGCTTTGGACTGTTTAGTGTCTTGAGATGCTCAAAAAAGGCTTGGAATAGTGACGGATGACTGGGGATGGTTGATGGGATCAGGGGTGCCTTTGGACTGTCTCAAATGACTGTGGCGCTCCTGGTGAGACAGAAGAGGGGCTGGGATGCTTCAGGAAATCTTGGAATGGTGAAAGACGACTGGGGTTGGTTGAGCAATGCTCAAGGTTGCCTTTGAGTTGTCTAAATGGACTAGGGAGCGCCTGACGAGGCCTTGAGATGCTCAAAGAAGGCTTGGAATCATATAAAGATGGCACAGTGGCGTATGGATACGTAAAAATTATCCATGGCATTTCTGGATATTTAAGGAGGACTTGAGAAGGTTAAGGAATGCTGGAGTTAGCTAGGAAGGTATAGGGAGGGCTTGAGGCTGAAGTGTTCTTGGGAGAGCTTGCAATAGTCCAGGACGTCTTGGAAAGGATAAGAATGACTGGGGCAGGGATGTAGCTAGGGCGTGAGTTTAGGGGGTCGTAGTAAATTTGACGTAGTAATAGGGTTGAGAAAACGCAAGCGAACACATAAACAGCCCTACGTAGCCTATTAGCAAGGAAAGAAATGTGATTTTCCCATTTTAAAAGGGAGTCCAACATCAAACCAAGGCATTTAATCTTATTATTGCGAGCGAGGCAGGCTGTACAGCTTTTAAACTTGAGCAATGTCCAACTATTGTCGCCCTCTGATAACCCATGGCTGAAAGCGAGAAAGGAACACATACAGATTTATTCACAGTGTTAGGTCATTACTTATAAGCCATCTGCTGATCCTTTGCAACACTTCTTCCGCTTTACTGAATGACTCCACCCAAGAATCGCCTGCAACTACTAACCCTGTGTCATTGGCGAACATGAATAGCTCACCGATTAAGTGCATTTGCATAATTATAAAGCACAGAGGCCCCAATACAGGAATCATTTACTTCAACTTGCTGCCTCCTATGTCCACTCCAGAGCTTTCCCTTCTACACAAATAAATTCTTTTGCTAGATCTAAAAAAGTTTCAGTGGGTTTCATCCATTTCTAAATCGTTAAGTCCAAAATGTCTTGCGTCAAGAATATAGTTGCTTTCTATATAACTAATCAACCAGTTGATAATATTATGTAACACGCTTTTCTATCATTTTGGCTACGACACTTAATTAAGATATTAGAGAGTTCCAGGAGATAAGTCCGCTTCGATAGGACCAGCTGTTGAGGGCTTATCCTAGGGCGAGCAAGACCAAACGCCAACCCTGTAAGTCCGGGTGAGGTAGATAAGACGGTCTTATCGAACGTTAAGGCGGTCCTATCGAAGCGAACTTATCTTCTTGGAACTCTCAAATGGCCGGTAATTACCAATGCAAAAGTGGTCACCATTAACAAGAGGGAAAACAAGTGCTGTCTTAAAATGTTCTGGAAACATTCCTTTCGTGAGGCTAAAGTTAATGGGCCTACAGTGAACTTGGCAGCATGAATACCCCCAGTCCTGGACTCGAACCCTACTTCCGATACCTCACTTTCTTGAAGTAAGGGTCCTGCAGGGAAGTTCTCTAGATCAACGGAGGATTATGAGGATCTCGTCATAGTGACCTGGCAACACTGGCAAGCCAGAGGTTATGCCAGAGGAAATAGCAGTCAGGAGCGGTCTCTTTTACAACGAAATTCCAAAAAACCAAACTGTTCTAACGGATACGTTTTATTTTGTGAAATGATGTAACTTTTGTAGATTCTACACGTGATGGACATTCAAAAATCAAAAGAAAATTGACTTCAAACCACATAATTGCTACTCAAAACGTTTTAGTCACGAACAATATTCCCGGGAAACCATAAAAGATTCCGTCAAATGAGAGGTTTTTTTTACTAAATTTAACACGAAAAACCCGTCATTACAGGAAATTAGGAATAACCTACTGCCCTCCGGAGCAACCGGATTCATGTGAATCTCTTCTATTTCCTTTGGAAGAAAGTTTGAAAGAAAATTAAAAAATTGTAATCATAGGTGATGGTTGAGCAATATTTGATACCTAGAATTACTGAATTTTACGAACAGTTCATCAAGAAACAGTTTTCAGTCATTTTAAATCTCCTTGAGTGGCTACAGATTGTCACAGAACTAGGGAGCATTCCACCACACCGTTCGCATGTTTCTTAACGACCGTCCCTGTAACAACTCTGGGCTTCTTTGTGTCTTTCCAATGAGCCGTGTTCTCACGGTCTTTCACCCAGTCCGTAGTGACAGCTGCTGCATCAGCCCGTCCCTCGTAGTCTATCGCAGTTTCTCTTAACGCTATTCTCTTCTTCCGAGGTACCTCATCACTGTCCAGTTCCGAAACGACCGGCGAGTCGGAAAATAATCGAATTCCTCCGTTGGCCGAGTCCTCTTTGCCGACTTCCTTCTGTTTCCACTTGACGATTTTAATTTGTTCCTCCAACCTTCCGGCCAAACGCTGGGCCAAGAAACGTTCGAAGTCGTTCTCTTTGACGGGTTTCTCTTCGTCGTTTCTGTCAGAAGGTTTCGATCGCAAGCTTGACTTTGCAGACGAGGTTTCTTCGAACTGAGGGTTAACGAGGACGTGTATGTAGTCGCAGTTGGCTGATTCTTTGAATGCTTCGTTTACCTCATCTTCTGAACTTGAGTCTGACATATCTGAAACTCGTCAACATCAATTACCATTCATCCAACTTCATTCGGTATGTGACACATCAGCACACGTAAAAGTACAGTATAACGTATTCAGCTCCGATTTTTTAACTATTTTAGTATAGTAAAGCACGACCGTAAAGCAGAACAACCTAAATTAATGCTCGCAAAGACTACCCTTACCTTAATAATCAGAGTCCCCCAATCTATATAACATAATAATATTAGGTTATATAGATTGGGGGACTCTATAATATCATTATAGATAGTACTAATCGGTTGAATAGGTCTATATCATAGATTAGTTGGACAAATAGATCAAATGGACTGGTAAAAGATCTATATGTGCAACTAATCTATATGGTACTAATCAGTTGATAATGGGTTCCTTTTGATCTATAGTAGTCCAACTAATCTATATTATAGATTAGTTGGACATATAGATCACTACATAGATTAGTACCATAATAGAGGCCTGTCTGCAAACCCCACTACTGCCGCACCCATCACCTCACCCTCCAGTGAGGATTCACACTATGAATATTAAGGTAAACGAATTAATTTAGGTTGTTATGCTTTACTTAAGGTCGTAATATTAACATATTAAAATAGTTTAAAAAAAATCGGGGCTGAGTACGTTATGTACTATACTTTTACCTCTGCACATTTTTTGCAATCCACACTAGTACATTCAGGGCAACGGACAAAAATCTTGAGAATCAGCAGCTACAAAAAATACGTACCTATTTATAATAACTCAAGAATTACTCACCAACTGATTTCCTGCACTGTAAAGGGTTGGTTACCTATCACCTATTTTAGCGCTATCAAATTTTGACAACAAACATCGTTATCATTGATAACTTATCAATACTAATGATAAAAACAAGATGGTGGTGGTGGTAGCCCAATTGTGAAACGTGGAGGACGGTGACTGTAGTTCTGTTTTACGAGATCAAACCAAGTAGGTAGGTACTCCGGTGTTCTACTGAGATATCCACATTGTAATGCCATAAGACATCCAGCTCACTTTAGTTGTTATGCCTGTAAAGTTCATTTTTAGAATTTTATTTCTGTTGTTATTGTCATTTTAATTGTTATTTCATTGTGATTATTATTATTTATTTTTCTGCACTATGTCGCGTTGCTCGCCCTTTTGGCTCTCGCTTTTGTAATAATTAAACTGTTCATTTTATATTTAAAAATATTATGTAACTTTCATAATATACTATTGACGTAAAATAAATATCTGAGTTAATAGAAACACTTGTATCCAGATTTCATTGACTTGCTGAAGCCTGTCCCCCACTGGTATTTCATCATATTATACTATTACGTAGTATAGTAGGGTTTTCTGTGTGACAAAGGTTGGGAATGGAAAATAGTAGACTTTTTCTTAACATGTCCGCCACTGGGGCTTCACCCTAATAATAATTTACTTATATGAAGTTCATATAAGTAAATTATTATTAGGGTGAAGCCCCAGTGGCGGACATGTTAAGAAAAAGTCTACTATTTTCCATTCCCAACCTTTGTCACACAGAAAACCCTACTATACTGTTCATATTATGAACAACTGCTTATGAACAATACACCCCCCTCCCTCCCACTATGAAATTTCTAGCTACCTACGTCATTGGAATACACCAAGTACAGAATGGCTGGTGGAAGTAACTCCTATTGGTACAATCAATAATTAAACTCAGGTCTTCAAGTAAAATTATTTTACTTGAAGACCTGAGTTTCTGTGGTTTGTACTAAACGGTTTCCAAGTGAGTACCGTTAAGGACAACTTTGTCAAACTCTGTTTCTGGCTCTTTGTTTAGATCGTGAGAAAGTCCTACGAATTTTCTTTTTTCATAATACTCGTAGGGAGGGAGAAATCAGTTGTGTGAATGGAATAGTTTGATATGTGAAGCTATTTGAGGTATTTGCTCGAGTAGAGTGTTACAAATTACTTAGGACTCGAGATGCACAATTGTGGTAGTGACAAATGAAAATCAAGTACAAAACGATATTAGAAATCGGTGCAGGGTTGAGCGCTGGTATAACAGCAGGAGTCCTCGCTCACAGACGAATCAACGAGGTGAAGGCGTTGGAAAAACCGACGTTTCCATCGAAAGCTCCTTGTACAGGGATGGAATGTCCGGTGACCCGTTGGGATCCGAACTGGGATCTGCGGAACTACAAGTCGAGTTCGAAAGACTTGAAAATGGAGCGGAACATACTCCTCATCAGACACGGTCAGTACGAAAATCAGGCGGCTACCGAAGACAAAATGCATTTAACGGAGATTGGAAAGCAACAAGCTTTGGTGCTGGCGAAGAGGTTGAAGACTCTGAACCTACCGTACAAAAACATTCAGACTTCTAGAATGATCAGAGCCGTCGAAACAGCTAAAATCATACAGAAAGAGCTCGGCAATATTGAACTCAGGTATTCAAATATCCTGAAAGAAGGGATCCCTTCGCATGTCATACCCCCGGTGCCTGCTTGGGATTATGACGATGGAATTCTCTACATGGATAGTCAAAGGTGTGAATTCAGTTTCCGTCAATTATTTCGTCGACTCACGAAGCCGAAAGGACCAACTTTCGAAATAGTCGTTTGCCACGCCAATATAATAAGGTTCTTCCTCTGTAGAGCGTTGCAGTTTCCTCCGGAAGCTTGGATCAGGTTTTCCATTCCAAACTGCTCTTTAACGTGGATCACCATTCACGGTAACGGAACAGTGTCAGCGCGATGCGTCGGTGAACATACTCACATTCCTTTTGACATGCTTACCTACTAATGACAAGATTAAGATTGACAAACAGGATGGTTACCAAATAAAAATTGTGTTATGAAGTGTGTGGTTGTAGAAGACACAGTTGCTAATCGGATAAAACTATCAGTCGTCCAACTCTGGCATATACTACCCGGCAATGAAGGGACTCGTATAAGAAGAAATTTGGAAATTGCAAGGCGAAGAAAGTTGTATTGCGGTTGGAAACGTCTGTAGGGGGCCATTGTAGTGGGTATTACATGACCTTTCAGGGAGGAAAGTTATAATATAACCATGCATATTATCATCTACCTACAAGAAGTCATGCGTAGGATCCTACTAAATTGATTGTGTTTAAACGGGAGAAGAGCAAGTTATAATCACACAATCCAAGAATAGGAAATATTGATAAAGGGGTCCAGGCTGGACCGTTCATTATATACCTTCCTCCCTTAAGAGGTTATGTAATACCCACTAGAACGGCTGGACCGACCAACTGAAACTGGTTGCATAGCAGTCACCTTGTAAAGGTCACCACTCCAAAGTTTACTGCAGTAAATGGAACGTTAGCCTCCAAATCACTGTTTTTGTTTGTTTCAATGTTCGTTAACGACTTTCTGAAGCGTATGCCATGGCGCAAGACAAGCCTAGGCGTAAAGCCATTCTCTAGGAGAGTTTCAGAAAGTCGTCTTCAACGTGATTATAATACTTTTTCGATCACTCTTCAAATTGGATAGTAAATACTTAGCTTTGAACTCATTTTCCGACTTAACTTTGAAATGGTTTGAAGAATTTCTATACCTATTCAGACAGGGGGTGGTCGTCATGCCACCTCCGAGAGCCACATTATAATAGTTGTCTGGACCAAGATGGTTGATCATGAATATAATTACCCTCTTCTCGCGTACATCATGCCAACTAAGAAGTTCGTGGTCGTCAAGTAAGATCGAGTAATACTCCCCACCGTCAAATCAAAGCTTGGATCTGCCCCTGTAGAACAGAGTTTAACTCTAAGTTCAATTCCTCCCAAGTCAATTTGATTCCACGCGGCACTGTTACAGTTAAAAACTCCGTTATAGTTAGCATCCTGCATTGTTTTTCTTAGGCGAAGGTCTTGGCTCGTCAACTACTGAAAGGCGAAAGTTTTAAGAACACCAACTTCTTCTAAAAGTCCCTAATGAAACACTATTATTATTACAATGGGGAGTTTATGTCCCAATTCCACTCAGTAAGAGATAAACATAATTCCAGGATGTCACGATATGGTCAATGTATTGCACACGTTCTTTGTTATTCAAACCCAGGAGAAGTCCACGAACACTCATCTAGTCTAAAGGGAGAGGGAGTAGATGTCATTCAAATTAGAGAAAAACACATTTCAACGTATATTAGAGAAAGTGTCACATTATATACAGAAACTATAGATAATTTTTAAAAAATCCCAATTTACACAAATTTTAATATTTTTTCAAAGTCTTTCTGATCAATGTCAAACGCTGCTTGTGGGCGTCATTTACAGATGACCGCTTGTAAGGCCGCAGTTCGTCAGTTCCAAAACCAGGAATCCACATATTCCAGTTCCTCTCTGCAATGAAACAAGGGATGGTTGTTATGCGATAGCCTACCGAATCTTTATAGACTCCTACCGGTGCATGTAAATTGATGTTTTCTCATTATTGTTCAATGTGAATGCCCTAATACTTACATCATTCCCCTGTGAGTAGGTAGGTACACAATTTTCGTGAAAACGATAGAATAGTTTGAGACTATATTTCACCATTTCAGAGAAATGATTTCACTCAATTTTTTGAACAATAAAGTGATCAAATTGACTTGTTAAGTATAAGGTGTTGTGACAAGAGAAAAAACGAAGGGGGTGTCATAAATTCGCCTACATGACATGCTGCATGAAAGGAACTCTCTTTAAGAAATAATGCGTTGCTGCTTGTGGTAGTTTCCAGAAGGTACAGAGGTACATGCAGTTTAGCTCAAGATCAAAGCAAGGAAATATGGAACATAATATTGAAAAAACATGATATTGAAAAATATTATTTTTCGGGAGGTATGTGCATGTAAGTATTCTCAGCGTGCTCATCAAACACTTGGCTGGACGGTCGCTTGTTTTGACCAGGAGCTAGACATAAATACTTGTCATACTCCACAGCAACATTTGTTGTTGAGCGAGGAGGTATTCGTTATCGTTTCCGTGGATATAATATTATGTTTTATATGCACGTTAAACGAACGACCATAGTCGAGACAACGAGTTAGCTCTTTTACCATTGGATTAACGTCCACTGGCACGTTAACTATCTGACCGATAATGTGAACCTGTGGACCATCTCAGTCTCTGAATCTGTATAATTGGCAACCGAGGAGATATCACCCTCACTGATACACTCCACTTCCTGTAAATTATCAGGATGTCTTTGATACGTGTGCCCGTTACTCCCGGACAATTGGGAGATGGTTCCTTTAAGAAGGGGACCTTTACAACTGGAGCAAATTTGGAAGTTTCGTACAGCTTCTTCAAAAATTCAGGTTCCGAAATGTTGATACAACGTTCTGGGACTTTGAATAGGTCCTTTTGAAACCACAACGCCGTACACGTCGCAGGGGTGGCCAAATTCATCGTCATTTGATTTTGAACTCTTTGGAAGCTTTATCGTACAATTGTTGAAGCAATACCAGTTTCAGAATTCTTCGCAGCTTCGGTTTCTGACAGTTCTGACAGCTTTTACAGTGAAATGGCAAATCCTGTTCAAAAAAGCGTCTGAGTGAGCCGAAGAAACTCAGAGAACGGGGGAATAGGATGGGCCCTGTATGGCTGGTTGTTTTGGGGGATGTAAGGCGGACGCTCTACAACCAAATTTTCTCAAATAAAAACATGTTCCGTGTTAATAGGACAATTCATTTCTTCGATTGAATTTTCAGAATCCTACGCATCATACTGCGTAGGAAAACGCTTACATCACACTGACATGGACAAGAGTCTGACGTTTTGCATTCTACCCGTTTCTGTCCTGCCGTGTTGACTCAAATCAAGTTAGTGAGAACAAGCAAGAGATAAACATGAAGATGCGGAGGGTTTGAGTGAACGAGAAGAGACGACTTACCTAAATGAAGTTGGAGGTCCTTGACTTCAACTGTGGACGATTTTCTATGTTTGGCAAGTAAACACGCAGCAGTGATGGCACTTTCCACAAAATCGTCGGCCATTTGAAGTAAAATCTCTTCGACGTCCTCATCCAACTGTTCGTTTGGATCAACTTCACGGACCAGATCTTGCATCCTTGCTCTGGTCAATATCTGTCAAATCATACGAATAGAGCTTTTCTGTAGTATACCGTTTCAAGTGGGCACTTATAAGGGGAGACTGCATAATCATGGCAGGTGAATTGTAGGAAACGCGGGGTCCTGGTATGATCAATAGTAATCAGTGTTAGTTACAAGTTGAACAATGACACTGTTGTCCAGAGATGTTGTTATTGCGATTATATACTGATTCAATATAATATATTATATGCTGATTGTTGCTAATGATCAACATCACTTCGCAAGAAGTATTTTTGATTGAGCTTGACAGAAGAAACGAATGGTATTTGGATGATAAAATCTAGATAACCGAGTGTATTTAGAAATAAATCAAGGGACAACGGGCGTCCTTTGATAAGATAAAGCAACCTGAGTCTGATTAAGGGCAATAATTATCTTCAATCTCAACAAGAAGAAATGAACAAGAACAAACCTGGGTGGGCTGAGGCTCCTGTACCACTTTTGGTTGATGCTGTTGTTGAATTGTTGGAGTCTGCACTGAGACGAGTGAAGGAGCAGGGACAGTGACTGTAGCATTCACTTTACTCATGTTCTGATTCAATCTGTTGGTCAGCGCATCGTGCAGCGTACCCATGCTTTGCGTATTTGGCACAGTGTTGTTGACTATTGTCACCTGCTGAGTCGTCGTCGTAACCCCGTCGCTGTTATGTACTTGGACTTGCTGCACTTGAGGGAGCGACTGAGTCTGTTGGGATTGAGCCACCTGAACCTGCTGGATGTGTTGAACTTGAGGTTGAACTGTCTGCATTTCCTGTACCTGCAAGGGCTGGCCGACTTGGACCTGTTGAGGCACAGTCTACAACACAATCAAAGCTGCCATTAGAAAGGATAATAGCGTGATACAGACCAGGGAAATAAATCCACCTAATAACAGGGCAATCCACATGAAATTCTACAATAGTTACACAACAGAGTAACAGCAGTATATTGATTTTCCCTATGTTGTCCTGTAAAGCTAGAAGTGGGTTTTATTTCTTCTCAACAAGTTTAAAAAAGTTTCTTTCTGGTATTTTAATGACAGAATAAGATAGTGCTAGCCACCTAAATACTAGGTCACATATTTCTAAAATCAAACACTGTACCTGCAAGGGCTGGCCGACTTGGACCTGCTGAGGCACAGTCTACAACACAATCAAAGCTGCCATTAGAAAGGATAATAGCGTGATACAGACCAGGGAAATGAATCCACCTAATCGCAGGGCAATACACATGAAATTCTACAATAGTTACACAACAGAGTAACAGCAGTATATTGATTTCCCCTATGTTGTCATGTAAAGCTAGAAGTGGGTTTTATTTCTTCTCAACAAGTTTAAAAAAGTTTCTTTCTGGTATTTTAATGACAAAATAAGATACTGCTAGCCACCTAAATACTAGGTCACATATTTCTAAAATCAAACACTGTACCTGCAAGGGCTGGCCGACTTGGACCTGCTGAGGCACAGTCTACAACACAATCAAAGCTGCCATTAGAAAGGATAATAGTGTGATACAGACCAGGGAAATGAATCCACCTAATCACAGGGCAATACACATGAAATTCTACAATAGTTACACAACATAGTAACAGCAGGATATTGATTTCCCCTATGTTGTCATGTAAAGCTAGAAGTGGGTTTTATTTCTTCTCAACAAGTTTAAAAAAGTTTCTTTCTGGTATTTTAATGACAGAATGAGATAGTGCTAGCCACCTAAATACTAGGTCACATATTTCTAAAATCAAACACTGTACCTGCAAGGGCTGGCCGACTTGGACCTGTTGAGGCACAGTCTAGAACACAATCAAAGTTTCCATTAGAAAGGATAATAGCGTGATACAGACCAGGGAAATGAATCCACATAATTACAGGGCAATACACATGAAATTCTACAATAGTTACACAACAGAGTAACAGCAGTATATTGATTTCCCCTATGTTGTCCTGTAAAGCTAGAAATGGGGTTTATTTCTTCTCAACAGGTTTAAAAAAGTTTCTTTCTGGTATTTTAATGACAAAATAAGATACTGCTAGCCACCTAAATACTAGGTCACATATTTCTAAAATCAAACACTTTCAGATAAAAAATTGGCCCAGGTGCAATGCTTATTGACAGCATAACTGGATGCTTATGAGAAACTCAGAAACGTGGAAAATGGTTTGAATCAGGAGCCCCTAAAACGGAGAAACGTTATTTTGTTTGTTATAAACTGTGAACCCGTTGCAATAGCAAATTTACATAGAAAATTCGACAAAAAGAGACAAATTATATACAAGATACGAAGCGGAATATAATAGTTGGCTATAAAAAATTGTGGAAATACAAGCTCATATCGTACCAAAACAAAATATTTAAACCCCACATTTAAACACTAAATATTAACAAAACACTAAAAGCCATTTAACATAAATACTTCTGTACAAAACAACTGACTTCTCAGATGCCTGAAATATAATGCCAAAAATAATCCCAAGCGCATGTTATCACAAACCCACCAAAAACCTCGAAGCCACCACACCGGAGTAGGATCATTCTGAAATTACTTGGCTTTTCACTGTTCCGAGCTGGCATTCAAATCAAACTCTCGTGTTCGCCAAGCTCATTTCATTAGACAAAATGATGAAAATGTTGTTCAATCACTGTAGGAGTGGCAAATATCAGCTGTAGTAGGGTAGAGGGATTGTGTTTGTATAGTAGCAACGTAATTCTGATGAGTTTAGATCCACATTGATGTTAACCATTTTCAATATCGTTTGGTGACATTGGCCAAGTAAGTTGAGAATGATCCAGTATTGTACAAAGGTAATTTTGCGGCAACATAATAGAAATAATGGTTCTAATCAAGCTATCTCTTGTAAACATACTAGTACACGTACTGGTTTCCCATCTTAACTTGCGTTATATCATTGAAGGTGTGACAAACTGCCCATATCAGTCTTCTCACACGAATGTAGAGGGTACTAAGGAACATTTTCGCCCACCTTGGTAGGGATAACGGATCTGTGGCAGCAGGTCATCAAAAACTTGGGGACCGCCACTCTAAGCAGCACCGCTGCAGGTAAGTTGGTGACGAGTCCACACGTGAACTGTACTTGATATCCTAATGACCACTGCTGACCTGAGCAGCTATAAGTTAGTGTGTATATGCATGGGCCAAACAAGCCAACCATGGTGAACTGGCAATAAACTAGTTACAGTGTGAACTACATCGACCCTATTATCAGTCAAGTTGGTGAACCATTTTTTCAACCCCCAAGCTGTCACTATGAAGGTGTCGCGACATGTCGCTCTCACTGCTCCAAGCAGAGTACAACTGAAACTAGAACGTTTGCAATCTACCACACAATGAAGTACAATAGCCCTTATGAAATAGCAGATGTGACACAAGTAGGTGAGAGAATTCAAACGTAACACAGCGATAAATCGAAGTGAGGTGATTTCAAGTGGTCAATCTAGACACTCGAATAAGCAACAACTACCCCAGTGAAACTCGGATTCCAATGAACCACAGCTGTGACACTAAACCGAATCCAAGGCAGGTATGTAACATCTTTCTGGGGAAACAAAAACTCGAGCGATTTGGTTGACAGTATCCCATCAACAATAAGACAGCACAGAAAAAAAGGGTCATAAACTAATTTTGACATTCAATTAAGGGGTTCTTCAATGCCCTTTTCCCATCAACAATAAGACAGCACAGAAAGAAAGGGTCATAAACTAATTTTGACATTCAATTAAGGGGTTCTTCAATGCGAAAAGGTCCACTGGATATTGAAGCTGTAAATCAAAGTTACTATTTCACGAGCAAAAATCAATCAACTCCTTTGACGAGCTACACTGTACCTGAGTTTGTAAAATAATATCCAACCAGGCAGAGCCCCACTCCCTGTTTGTCAACAGAACTAAATATACGGATATATCCTTAACTTGTCTTCACATTGCGATGACCAAATGAATGGTCAAAGCGGGCATTTTCTCTTCCTTGGTTATGGGAAGTAGGCACAATGTCCCTCTGAGGACCGTGTATAACCTCACGCCCTCATTTCAAGGAGGTTATGTCTACCAAGTCTTGGTCTTCAATACTCCTCAATTGAAAATGTCAAACAGCGACATTAGGACATATTGATTTTGGTACATCAACAGGTAGTAAGGGGATCTACAGGTTGTCAATAGAGCCTTGAATTGATTGATATTCACCACATCATGACCGCTCCATCCCTCTTTCTAACCTGTCTCCATCGCCATTTAAAAAAACCAATATTTTAATTACACATCAAATCGTACCTTACAACCTCAATTTTGTTCTCCCTTCAAAGATGTACAATACCTGCTACAACCTGAAAAGGCACACAGACACACATAACTGCAGGCTAAAAGGCTCTTCCCGTAGTACGCTAATACCATTTTCAAGTGCGGATCAACAAAACACACAAAAGTGCACAAGTCTTCCCCACTATTTCATATAAACAAATGCAGGTACTTAGGTGCAAAAGTTTTCAGCTTTTTTGCATCTAGTTCGTATCTTACTTCTTGGTACATATGAGCGCAATGCGGGTACTGATTGAATTGATGGCGCGGGTATGGCCACCCGTGATTCATTGAAGGTGTTCCATGGCGCTAGAGACAGTAAAGTGAATACTGAAATAACAGCAAAAGAAGTAGGTAGGTACCTATATTTTATGATTATGGCACGAAGATCCAGTGGGTATGTACATTTTCACAAATATATGGAGCATACTTCGTGTCAGCATGTTAAAACCATTTCGGACAAATTCCATTCAATTTCACTAGACAAAATCATTGTAATCGAATTGGAGCGACAAAGGGTTCCCCCCCCCCATTCAATTGGCTGGAGCTTTTCAACAACGTTGAAGATCTGAATTGGACCTCTTGCCTAAACCGCACTGTCTGGGATTTTCAGGAACTCTTTTCAAGTTGATTTATGAGCCATCCAAAAGATGTTGGGGATCTTGATTAGTAAAACCGTTTGAAGAGGGTAAAATTATACTGGAAGGAACACAGCGGTGAGGTACTAGAATGTAGGCAGACAACAGTAGCAAAATTAGCAACTGTTATCTGCCTACTTTGTAGTAACTTACCAATTACTGCCCTGTGCAACGCACGGGTTATCCAGCTGGTTACTTACAACAATGCAATTTCGATAACACATTAACAATTGTAACTAAATTCTAATGTTTACTTAGTGAAGAGGTTTTGATAAGTTAATATTAATATTACATAGCGGAAATTGACATGTTCCGAGGAGGACTATACTTGCGGGTAAATAAGGATCATTATTGAATAAACCAAAAAGGTACTTGACAGATTCAATAAATAATAGACAAAACCGTGTGCTGTTGCTTTGTTTCATCTCAGTAAGTTTCCAAAGCCCAAATATCCTGGTCGAACAAAATATTATTAAGTTCCCTAACGCCCACAATATTACTATGCAGTCGGTACGAAGACAATATCCTATTGAAAATTCAACTTCGGTTAAGATTGTCCCACGACTTAGCAAGTCGCTGTTAAACCAGTACAGACCATAATTTATTACATCGTAGTCGAGGCATTCACATCCTCATAAGACCCGATTGATCAGGATCAACAAGATATTTCTAATTTGTTGAACTAAACAAAAGTAGCCTTACCACATATTTATTCATATCTCCGTCCATGTTTACAGGTGGGTTGTGGTTTTCCATTTTCGGGAATTTCTAATAAAGGTGGAAAATTAGAGAAGCATAAACCACTGTACTTTTCGCGGAGGATGAAAATTGAACTATTTCAATATAATTCGGCACTTGACTAATGTACAAACGTTCTAATTTACAAATTCAGGAGGTCAAACAAAAGAATAATTCACCAATTATGAAACCACTGCTCAAATTTTATGTCTTGAGGGGAGAAATGCAGGCGTGAAAACGAGCAGTGGAAAAGCTAGAATGAAAATGAAAAGTTCATTGAAAACATAAAAGAACCTTCTTCTTCTTCTCATCTCTTGTCCTGACGCATCACCTTCTTTGATTTCTACGTTTACTGTCGTGACAACTGCTAGACCGGACATAAATACATTTTGTGGATGAAGAAAGTCGGTAGGCAAAGCGTTTATGCTTCTTCCATGGATGTTGCCAAGAGGATCAACATCACAGAAAACACTACTACGTATACTATCAACATCGTGTAGTATCCATCAAGAAAAACTCTCATAAAGTATCCATGGTAGAATGGACGCCATTTTTGAAGTTGCTTTTGGAGTCAAGACAAGAATATTTTTCAATTCAGTGTCATCAAATTACCGAGTACAAATGAACTTCTGCATTTTCTTTTAATATTGTATATAATAGACTAATATTGTATATAAAAGTCGATCTACAGCTACCTACGCTCCCACAGAGGACAGTGGTTGAAAGTTACTGCGTCTTTCGGAGGTGTTTATTCGGAAAAGACTGTCCACAGAATGAGCCGTAGGAAGAAGCCTCAGGTACGAAGGATTCCCTTTCATGCTTTGGATTACAGAGTTACGTCAACCAATTTGTTATTTCCCAAACTTTGTCATGATCGTAACGGAATTTTCACTTACCACACCGTTGCTAAGAGTTTTCAACTTGTACCTATCTGCAGTTCATCAGATTTTGATGAACCTGTTTTCTGGAGTTCCACCTCATTTTTCCAAACAATTTGTATGTCGCCTGTAAAACTGTTGAGCCTCGAGTTTCCAACCATTAGACCGAGTAACTGATTCATTTCGGTTGATGAGGCGGTTAAATACCAAATGACTTGAATCCACCGAAAACTCATGTTTCAGTAATGACCTGGAATTTCACGCAAGAATGAGTTGAATGTTTGTTTGATTATAAGATATTGTTGGCTGTTGATGTTTCTTTGGTCATCAGCAATGCATACCCGCCGTGAACGAGCGGTGACTAAACCCGATGTTTAGTGCAGAGGTAATGAGGGTTGGTGTTGGGGGTTTCCAGTGTGCTGAAACCGGGATTCGCGGCAGCTTTCCCGTCATGATCGGTCGCTTGTTGTACAGAGTTCAACAGTCATAGCCATCACCTAATTGTCCTCTTACAATATAATTTTATACTTAATTGTATCCACAAAAAAAAAAAAAAAAGAAAAAAAGATGCACAATGACAATAATATTATGATATATTATCATATATCATATTATGATATATAAATCATATCATATTTGTCATTGTGCATCATTTTTATTTTGTTTTTTTGGTTGAAATATAATATACTTATCATATTATATATTATGATAATACGCATATTTGCTGATGGATACGTACCTACACACTGACATACTTTTCTGGTTAACTTGTTTCTTCCTCTCATTGAGAGTGTAAACGGGGTGTTGACCCTATGTAGTCCAAATGGCGTGACCGGTGAAAGGATAATGTTGATTTTCGTGATGTAGGGATCGTTGAAGAGTGATACCCTCATCGTCAGGAAATCTATCGCAAAAGCTAATTAGTACCCTCCTGTGGCAATTGTGGTAGAAGTTAAAATCCAGCCCTTACCTAGTTCTTCACAGGGCTGCTGAAACTCTCAACCACCATCAGTGGATACGACCTACACATCGGTGCCAGGATGGAGGGTGCCTCTTGAAGTTCGTTCCCTTGTTTTACAGGACTCAGAGGTTATACACAAATGTTTTACTAGTAATTGTTGTTCAGGTTGAAGCGGACTCAGAAGAAAATAACTTGCAAATGGATGAGAGCGAACCCACGGACGGAGCTTCAGAAGCTAAGCCCAAAGTTGAGAAGCAAGTATCTCCTCCAGCCTCGGCACAGGTACGTTGAATGCTGTTTGTGTAGGAGTGCCAATCCCCCCTGATCCCTCGGGCAGCTATGGGGAACCATATAGTTATTGAAGCTGTGCAGAATTTCAGAAGTACGGAATTCATTTCCAATCGTATTATTCCTGTGGGCCCCGGAATTCTCTCTGGTTTATCCTCTGTTCCATAGTTGTTGTGTTCCCTTTACAGGCTGAAAGCGGCAGTAGCACAACCGGTGCCGGGGCAGACTCCGCAAACGCATCTGGACAAGTGAAAACTGAGGTCAAACCAGAAAAGGAAGAGGAAGGCGAACAAGACTCTGAGCAAGACGATCCGACTGGTTAGTAACGTCAAAAGTCCTCCTTTTCTAAATCGAGTACCACCTGCGTGTTCTGCAGTGTAGACGCTCTTAGGTATGAAATGCTTTGAGAATATCGATTCTTAGTTTCGTTGATAATGTTGCAGGTCTTGAAGGAGCCGCCTTCCAAAGTCGGCTCCCATTTGACAAAATGACTGCCTCTGAGGCGTCATGCTTTCCTGACATCTCTACAGACAAGCCGTGCTCGGTGAAGAACTTCATTCATATTCGAAACAGACTTGTAAGTGATGACGTTCATTCTAATTCAAATTATTGTATTTATAAATCATCCACTTGGCCCCTCGCATAATCAGATTTGGTGTGTGGATTAATATTACTGACTGCTAAACATCTCTTGAGAATCTTGTTTCTGCTGTTGTTCAATGAATACTGTTTCCAGAGAAATGAGCCAATACCTTGTTTTATCAATCATCTGCCCCCTACGGTCTGCGATGGTTCTTTGGCATCGCGTACGCTATCACCATAAGCCTTGAATTTCCTTTTGTTCAGGTTATTTTTCTTTATTACTTGATTATGATGGTGCGAAGTAGTTGAGGCTTAATGTGGCAGGACAGTCTTCAATGTGTATTGGAACAAAAGGCTTGTTTATATTTGAATGACCCACGTAAAGTGAATTTTGGTTCAATCTATCAGTGCCTACATTTTCAGTGATGATTCTCTGTCTGACCATAAGTTACCTACGTTTTTTATTTCCAGCTCCAACTTTGGTTGGAAAACCCAAAGCAGCAGCTTGTCCTTGAAAACGCCCTTCCACTAGTCGAACCTCCATACAACAGTGATGCGAACTTAGTTACCCGTATACATTCCTACCTGGAGAGGCACGGTTTCATAAACTTTGGAGTATTTAAACGTTTGAAGGTATACTATACATTATTACAGTAATTTATTTGTAATAAATGACTGTTTGGATATTGATCGTTTTTGGTATTGCAGTACTAGGTTGACTTTGATTGACCAGATCTTGTTGTCTTACAAAATTGGAGCTCCCAGGCGGCGTTGTACTTACATAGTGGGGGCCTTGGTGGTAGTACCTACTTAGTCATAATGCTTGGTTGGCTTCCACAAACACATTTGAATGGATGATATCCTTAGGTTCCCAATTCAGTACGTTGAATTTGATTGTGAACAACAATTAGCAGCCATGTTAACATCAACACTATGGATTTTACTGTATCATAAATAGGAATCTGGTGGATTATATTATGTCTACAGGTGACATGAATTTGCTTGTGTTTTTCAGCCACTGCCTACCAAAAAACAGGGTCGAGTTATCGTGATAGGTGCTGGCATCGCTGGGCTGGCCGCTGCTCAACAAATGCAACAATTTGGAATGGACGTCATAGTTCTTGAAGCCAGGGTGAGGTGTCATTCAATTTTAAATTCCTCTGCATATGACTAATGAATTTAGTCGGAGTTGAGGTAACATCTGCTCATGCAGAAGGACTCATATGGGAACAAGTTGACAGATAAATCCAATGTTTGGGTTGTTGTAGCTGACCCATAAACTGGCCCAAATCTTAGTAATCGGGTGATACGAGATGTCAGGTGTTACATGGGTCTTACTGAGACAGCAGCTGTACTTACTGCGACTGTTAATTTCTTACAGGATCGGGTCGGCGGGCGGATCGCCACTTTCCGAAAGGGGAGCTACATCGCTGATTTGGGAGCGATGGTGGTCACAGGGCTCGGAGGTAACCCTGTCAACGTTTTGTCCAAACAGATCAGCATGGAGCTGCAGAAAATCCGACAGAAGTGCCCTTTGTACGACTCTGCCGGGAAAACTGTGAGTACTCATTCAACCATGTGAAGGTAGTCTCACAACAAACTGGTGTGGGACAGGACAAAAACTGCATGCAGGTCGGCATCTTGTGTCCCATCCCCCATAGCTTCTCTTATAATGATACAGGACAACTTCGTTCTCAGTTCCCTCTCTATTCGCCCATTCGCTTTTAGTTCCCATTCTGTTAGTGGCAGTGCGCCACGTGATCGGCTGTATCTCGGTTAATATGAGGTTTACGAAACAAATTCAAATATACAATGTTGTGGGAAATATAATGTTCTACAACTTTGAAGATGAACGTTATGGTCAAAAACTGCTTAGTTTAGAAGTTAAGGAATTTCGGGTTCTTGGGAATTATTGGAAAGTTTCAAAATAGTTAGAATTTTACATATCCAGACAAACGTATCTTTGGAACGCGCCATAGTACGAATATGAGGTGTGTGAGACTAGAAGGACGCCTACTATCTGCTTGAACGAGACATGGTCCTCTCGAGTCGACCAGTGTATGGAACACCATCTACTTAGTTCATAGTTAAGTGGAGGAGGATCTGAATATAAAAAATACTTGAACCATTACAGTGGTGATGGATAACACTAATAATCAAGTTATTCGGAGCTACTCAAATCCAATGGTTCGTCCGACGCTCATGATATTGCAATTTTCCCGTTTTACAGATCCCCAAAGACAAAGATGAAATGGTTGAACGGGAATTCAATCGGTTGCTTGAAGCTACGAGTTATTTGTCACACATGTTGGATTTCAATTACACCAGCGGCAAACCGGTATCACTTGGACAAGCTCTTGAATGGGTGATCAAGTAAGTTGAATTCAACTAGACTCACGTAAAGTGAAAAGTTGGATGGTTTCTCTAATACAGGTTTTTCTAGTTAACTCAACTTTCAAGTTAAATGCTACTCGTAACACGTTGTGGTTGTACATTTGCCGAGAGATCCGCTCCTTTCTCCCACTTTAAATCAAAACGTACTTTTACTTTGCTGTTTCGGTCCACACTAATGTATGGTGCTATAGGGGGTGTGTTAAGAACTAGCTAGTCAAAGTGTTATTAAGGAAAATTATTAGGCACTGCACGGTCGCCATTTTCTTGGAACTACAAGGGCCGACAGTACAGGAGCTGATTGACAGAGCAACTGTTATAGAACATTCCGGGGAACTAACATTGAGGAACTTGAAACTATATATTAACAGTTCATTTAATTATTCATTTATTTAAATTGACACGGGTGAGAGCTGACGATCTGCCCGTTACGATCCGCTTCCGGAGTTTGGTATGTTTTGTCGTGAGATTTGTACAAGGCGTCGAGCTGCTTCATCCCTTCTTGTCCTTTGGCAACACGTTTGGCAAATTCCTGGTCCGCAAAACTGGTAACCACCGGGGATATGGATTTTGAAAAGCAATTTATCGATTAATGTGTTCACGATACCGGCACCACCCTTGTTCCCTCTCTTCATAGCCCAAAGACTGGAGGATAATTCGATCGAACGCTTTGTTTTATATTCGATCGAAGAGGCGCTCTTCAGTCTCAACTTCATCATCACCTTCTTCTTCTTCTTCTTCCTCTTCTATAAAAACCTTCCAAATCCCTTCGTCATAATTTCTCGACAGTACTCGGGGAGAGATCTACGAGACCTAATCATTTGAAAATCCGTAGTCATAATTATGTCGTAGTAATGTTGAAACGTGTGGCGGTTTGGTACAACGTGCTTCGGTTATTCTCCCTTATTCTTCTTTGTTCCGGTCCCCATGCTTGCACTTTCCTCGTTTTCTCGAGTCCTAAGCGTTTTGTAGGCGTATAGCTTGGCTCGTAAGGATACAAAATGAGTCATTTGTCCACCCTCAAGCTCGTCTTTAAATTTCTCCGTGACGCCCGTTTTATTCGACTTTACCAAATATGGTATGGCTGAGGTAATTGGGCTTGTGACGTATCTCCTCGCGGTGTTCCAATCTGTCACGAGTTTCATGTTCCTCAATTTTCTCCTATTCATTAATTACACAGCCACAAAAAAAAACAAAAAAAAAAAAACAAATGCCTTTAGATCATACTACTCCTGTAGGTACGTACGGAAACGGTTCAGGAATATTTATCCTGAACTTCAAAGAAAGTCTGTATTGTTTCCCCACTCTTTTACTAGATCTTGCTGTTGACTCTTTATTGTAATGGAGAATTACTGCCCATCCTCTACTACTGCGCTCTACAAAAAAAACTGTTTTTTTTTTTTTTTTTTCAGATTGCAAGAAAAGAATGTGAAAGAAAAACAGATCAACCACCACAAAGCTGTTGTTAATCTCCAGGAGAAATTGACCGCCACCCTCCACCAGGTTTGTTCTCATCGACGTTTTATTTAACTTGAATGTCCTAAATATCACCTGTCACAAATTGGCTTATTGTTTGTTGCAATTCAGCCGTAATTAACAGCCTCTTGTTCATTTTATTCACACTAGTGTTGAGGATTATCTCTCAGATGTGCCTGAAGTTGGGTCCAAAATGGCCCTGAAACTTTGAACAAAATGAACAAAATTCTGTACGCTGTTTATTATTGGTGTATTCTGGTGAATAGTCCCTTGATGACAGCACATAAGATATCATGGGAAGCAACCAATTGTGAACCCAAATGAGCTGTCACGGAAAGGTCGTTTTATGTTTTCACGATGTAACTCTTTCTCATTGGCAAGTTGAACATTGCAAAACCATAACATCAAGTGCAGCTGACTAGCTCAACCAAATTACTCGATATAGGTCGATTTTGTAACAAGATTTTTTAAATATGTTTATTTGAACCCACGTTCATCACATACGAACATCAATATAAGACGTACACTGTGAACTGTTGTGCATGTTCATCTATCAACTTGTTTTCTCACGCAGATGACAGCAGTCAAGCAGAAAGTGGAAGAACTCAATAAAAAGTACAAATCAATGCAGGATGTGAAGGGCCCGAGGAACATCGCTCAAGAGTTCAACCTGCGTTGCAAAATGAGAGACTTACAAAACGCTTGCAAGGTGAGTGGGGTGCAGCACTAAATATCACATTATCTGACGGTATACAATTTGTAATCCAGCTCAGAATATCACTGACTATTACACACAAATTTCGTTTCAGGAGTTCGATCAACTCGTTGAACAACAGAATGAAATAGAACAGAAAATTGCGGATCTCGAAAACTCTCCTCCCAGGTGAGCTTTCGAATGTTGTGTCTTCTTCAGTAAATAGATATAATTGAACACATTCAAGCCTCAGACTTGAATTAGATGTTAACTCACTCAATGTGTCATAATATTATTAGAGTTTAGTTTTGAAAACATGCCCAAGAGAAACGTTTAAATCCATTCCCTTCTGAATTTTAACAACTAGGATTATATTGAGTCTCATGTAATAGTGGAATTTTCGTACAATTAATATGATCATAACAAATGAAGGGTACAGGGGAAGAAGGGTATGATTCCAAAATTGGAAAATGTTCAGGAGAGCACTAACTAACTTAACCATCTCAGGATACGTTGCCAAGGTATGAAAAAAAAAAATTATCAACTACCTATTCCAAACCATCATGGAATGAAATCGTTTTTCACCAGTACCGATCTACCACGTGAAACTACTCCAGAAAGCCTCTAGACGGCATTGAAACCTCGAAATCGACAGTGGAATTATACCCTTCTTCCCCTGTAGCCTTCAAATGATAGCTACCGCTGACAGCAGGAGTATTTTCCACAGATGAGTCAGAACATGGTATAAACACACTTGATGATGTTGTGTATGGCATCGCATCTAGGGATTTTGAGCATGTGATTATGATATAGGCGCACTATTCGCAATATCCATGTCACTCTTATAACCAAAAGTAACAGCTTTAAACAAGATAACTTATTATACAAGTTATGAGAGATCTGCTGTGTATGGCTTGAGCGTATGGTTTGAACTGTGGTTATTTAAGGTTAACTAAACATTTCTAGGCGCTATGTACTCTAACTCCCTTCCATTTAGGAGCAACTTTCTCAACCAGTAATAGTTTCACCTTGAAGCTGTCCTGCTGACCTTTCCTCAACTAGAACTTCATACTTCTGCTTCCCAGTAGTATGCTCTAAGGGATGGGGTGACGGCTCTGCTGAAACAGATCCGTTATTCCTCCCAAGCTGAAGGATAATGATCCTTCATGAACCCTCAGGGTCTACCATCACATTCCTCTCTACATTCAAACTAACCAAGCTGCATGCGAATGGCTGGTTAACCTAAAACCTTGTCACACCTTGCTGCCGCCAAGTGCTTCCCACTGCAAATTAGTAACTCCATTCAAACTACACTAAAGCAAATCTTTCTCCCTTCTCCTTCTCTCACGCAAATATTAATGTTCATGTAGTAAGTGGATTGAAATTAAAAAATCATTTACCTACTACAACAAAACACCGCTTCTGTTTCAGTGACGTCTACCTCTCCTGCCAAGACAGACAAATCCTCGACTGGCATTTCGCCAACTTGGAATTCGCCAACGCAACCCCCTTGAACAATCTCTCCCTCAAACACTGGGACCAAGACGACGATTTCGAGTTCACAGGAAGCCACTTGACTGGTGAGATTCTGCTTTATCACCATTACTCGTGCAGTTCAGAGAGTGTAGGATGATTTAGGAACATGTTTTGTTTATTAACCCATTATTTTCAAATGAATGTGTTGATTTGTTTACCTAAGTTGTATTCATATTTGCTGGAGGTTTTCAGCTGATAATTTGAACTTAATTATTGTAGCTGTATAACTACTCCACGTGATGTTCATGTTTATTCAATACTGTGTGCATGTACTTATTTCATTGTATCATTTGTTCCTTTTGTTGCAGCCTCGCCAAGGCCACGATTTTAACTCATTTTTTGCTATTGAAATTATTTTTTATTGCTCATAATTTTGTTTGACTTGATACTTTTTGTGTTTAAATCAAATTGTCCTTTGTTCACAGGCCTTTGTTTATGCATTTGATTTTGATGTGTGATTCTTTATAAATGTCTTGTCATTTTTCTTGTTTATTTTATTGCATAATAATTTCAAGATGACTTGGTACTATTTTTTTTAAATTCTAATGATATCCAGGTGTTTAATTTTGTCATGATTGGTTGATCTATTTAATACCAAGATTATTATGTATATTTACGAAATTCTTCTGTTTCCAGCCCTTCCCAGGACACGCCTATCTGAGTATGTTGATTATATTATGGCGTAATAATATTCTCCGACTTTAATCAACTTATTGTACTTTGCAGACGAATTCCGTCATGTTTTTTCGACAGATTACAAATTCTCTTATTCAGAACAGTAAGTAGGTAAGTATTCTATTCGGAACAGTAATTAGAAAAAAGTCCTATTTAGAAAAAGTAAGTAGATTCACCTTACCCTATTTCTATTTAGTACAGTAAGTAGGTATCTTCCTAGTTAGAATAGTAAAATTTATAGCTTTTTATAAACATATCCAGACGTTGGAGAGTTGGACAGATTAGTAAAACAGCGTCTCCAGGCATCATTGGACAACAGGTTACAAGTAATGGCAACCACGTTGCTAACAACATCGGGAGAGAAGTGACGCGGATTTCTCCAATGTCAGGCCTCGCAGGAGCGTAGGTAACTTCGTATTCCCATAATGGAGCACAGATTCGAACAATAGGAAATCTGGGCCAGACTAATGCAGTACCTTACGATGGATTCATTCCATGGAATGAGTACACTACCCAGTTTTGGTATATGGGTGCGTGGTCCAAGTTTGTTGTATTCCTGTGGCCAATAAGACAGGGAATGGTCAAATTGAAAGGGAGGAAGGAAGTTCGTAGTTTTTCTAGTGTACTTTCTGTGGTTTTCTTGCTGAGATTTGTGCTTTAAGGTGTTTCAGCACCCTTACAATTCTAGTTGGGTGATATTTAATTTCACCATAGTCTGGTTTTGTTCATATTTTATAAAATGGGTTGGAGGCTTTCGGATCTTGACAATTTATTGCACAGTTAAGTTCGTATCAACGAATTTATTCTGAAAATAATTGGTACTTGATTTTTGTTCTTATTCACTCACGTATGACACCAAATTGATCAAACTTTGTGGGCATTTGTAGAAAATCTGACCGCACTCTTTCGTTTCCTTCGCACCCGCCAGTTCAGCTTTGACCGCCTCATCCAGACCTTCTTCTTCCTCGGATTGTGAAGGTAGAAAAATAATCTCCAAAATGGTCCCAATTAGACCGTTATGACTGAAATGAAAACAGCATAACATAAACAGAATGTAATTTTGGGATGTCTAACGGATGCGGATGTAAATACTTGGAAATCTGCTTAAACACAACACAATATTTGACGATTAATTCGTACCTTATGGGAGTTCGTGCTATATCGCATATCAGTCTCAGTAAACATTGACGGCCATTCATTCCCAGGTTGTCAAGCCGCCGCTCTATCAGCGTGTAAGTGGTACTCCGGTTAAGGCCAGAAAAACTCCTGTGAAGGGCAAGGAGTAGAGCATCTTTTATTATATATCGGCAACATGTAAAGTACATTTCAATGGGGTTCTTGACTAGCAAACCTGGGTGCTGGGGATGCCACCGTATGACTGGAGAGGTTTTGCAGTTCACGAGGTAAGGGACGACCTTATGTTGCTTAAGGTTGAATTTGTTGGGAAAAACCGTTTAATTCGGGTTTAAAGTCACGTTAAGGAGCAGAGTGACGCTTAAGTTGTCCACTTTCGTCATTTGTTTCGGTTTTGGCCTCTTGTTGTGTTTGTGTACTCCTTTATAAATGGAGTGAAATAGCGAAATCGGGGCTCAGTTTTCGGTATGAATTGGGACGGTTATTCAGTACGTAGATGCACAACTGAAGTTTCCTATATCACTTGAGGGATCTGCAATATCTCTCAGCTGTCCGTATCGTCCTCCTGTCTGTCTCATAACCGAGTTTCACCCGATTTAATATAACATTTTTTGTTGCTCTTATGAAATTTCTTTGTTACAGTCACCCGCAGTGAAAATCACCACGCTCTTGTTTTAGCCTAACAGGGTGAAGGGAGAAATAAGTATAAAAGTTTATTCATCATGAGTACGTAAGTACAGCTTTCAATTGACAACTCAAAATCTCATTCTCATCGACCTTTTATTCAACTTGAATGTTGAATTCAAGTTCTAAATTGGCACCTGCCATAAATTGGTGTATCTAACGTCACAGCTTCTTGTTCATTTTATTCACATGAGTGTTGTGGTTTTTCTCTCAGATGTTCCTTAAGTTGGGTCCAAAGTGGCCCTGAAACGTGCAAAAGGTATCTTTAAAAAACCCCTACTTCCTGTCCACATGTAAAAAGTAGTTGGGAACCGGCTCACGAATAGGTATTAATTTTCTGGGCAATTCATGATTGGTTGTATATTTGAAAGTGCCACAAAAAATGTGTAAGAACAAGAATTTCGATATCACAAAAGTAATGAAATGTACGAGGGACGTCTAGAAAGTAAGATTACAAGGGCAGGTGTGAGATACGCTCTGTTATTCGGTTCCTTACACTGCGTAACGAATCCACGGCCGGCTGACTGGTGACGAAACGTGGTTGTGTCTCTTTACTCCTGAGTCAAAAAGGCAGTCTGTACAGTGGCACCATACACATTCGAAATTCCAATTTTCAGAGAGGAAGATCATGACATCTGTCTTTTGGGCCCGGAAAGGGATGTTGTTGGTATATTTTAAGCCTAAAGGAACCACCATAAATGCAGTTGCATACTATGAGACACTCAAGAAGTTGACGAAAAAAAAAAAATCAAGGACAAAAGGAATGGAATGCTGACTTGTGGTGTGTCACTCCTTCATGACAACGCTACACCTCATACTGATCGCCTCACTCAGGACCTGATTTATTTTATTTTGGTGGGATATTGTCACTCATCACCGTACTCCCCGGACCTGGCACCATTTAATTGTCATCTTTTGAATAAATTGTGGGAGTTTTTGGGCGGACAACGATTCCAGGATGCTGTCGAAAAATAACTTTGGGAGGTGGAGGTATACGAATAGGGTACACTAGTCCCTAGGCTTCAAAAATGTATTGACTTCAATGGCGATTATGTAGAGAAATAATGATATGTTTTGACACTTATCTTGTGAATATCATTTAAATAATATTTAAATGATATTATAATATAATATTTAAATGATATTATATTCATTTTTCAATTTTTAACACATGTTGTAACCTTACTTTCTAGACGTCCCTCGTACATTGTTTAATACCGTGAACATTTTTAGTTGTTGAGGTAGGTAACCTACAAGAAAATCAATTCAATTCTGTTATCCAATCGTAAAGGTATTCATGGATGAGGAGAACAGAAGGAAGTCATATTCGAGATATTTTTAATAATTTGAGGTCACTGAGGAGTTTGGATTTGTCAAAATGGCGTTGGTTTTCGCGGAGCTGGTACGTAACGGAAGGCAGCTCTTGATTTCTGTTACCTTTGTGGTGGTGTGAGATCGTAGATGCTCAAGTTGGTCGGAAGGTTGTAATTGGCTTCTATGTTCCAAGAGAAAAGGACGTCCCGGTCCGGTATGTCGACGGGGACAGCGAACGCCAGGAACATCCCGATGGCGCTGTTGTACGTCCAAATCAACTGTCGTCTGACTCTTTCGCTGAAGTCGGCCTCCGGGTCGCGGCCTATGGCTGACGCCAAGATCGCAGCTTGCACAAGTAAAAAACACCGAGCTCTTCCCAACATCGTACTGGAACCGTCTGAACGGAAATGCGGCAAGAACTGCTGAACTTGGGAACGACCCGTTACAGAAGTTCTAATTGATCCTAATTTTGTCTGTGAACGAGTGCCTTTGCGTCAGGGTCTCTAATTTGAACCGACTGTCTGAGGTGAACGATCTACTTCATACCTCTTTATTTGTGAACGATCGTACATTATTTGCCATACGGCGTAGTTTCAGAGGCAATTTGTACAGGTACTTTACCTACCATAACGGCTGACCACAACACGCATGCAGACCCTGCATTCGGATGATTATGGCATGGGACACATCAATACTCTCAACGGTAGTCTTGACAAGGCTTTTGATCCGGAAGTGGTTTCGTTGGTACTTACTGACAAACAAAACGTTCCAATGGGCGGAAAACAGTTCTGATGAGACAAAGAGTCGTTTCTGACCAGGATATCGGCTCTTACGTACCCTAGAATTACGGTCCTTTTGTTTCTCGCCATGTCATTTCATTAAATTGGCTTCCCTTCATTAGGGCCACTGTTCTCCACTCATCATATCACTTCTCATATACTCGTATAGTCGAACTTGGTTACAAGAAAGTTGAGGGGGAACGTGTTCTTATTTCTTATGTAAAGGGTTTTCTTATAGCTTCCGAAAATTGCTCGAGAGCTGGAAATCGTTTATCGTTTATTATCGAAATCGTGTGATCTCTCTTAGATATATTAGTTTGAGACGGTTTTTAGGTTGTGCTTCAAATTTGAGACCCTAAAATCCGCGAAAAATTCGCATTTGTTCAAGTTATAACGAGTTATAACTCGAAAATGAGGTATTCTACAGAAAATCTCACTCCATTCTTTTTTGAAGAGCATTAAATTCCACGGTAAATAACGTTTCAAACATTGAAATCGGTCCATCCGCAATCGCCCCTCAAAGATAGACGATTTTTACCATCTTTGGTACAAAGTTGACAACCCTCAACTTCTAACTCCTGTAAGTTGAACATGACTCCTCCGATTGAAAAATATCAGAGCATCAAACGTGTAGGAAATTTAATTCTGAATCAGATGCTTTTTTAAATTTAAATTTCTCCCGCTGCGGTATTGAGATATGAATTTTAAACCAAAAAAAGGTCGTAGCGCCAAATTTCAGCTAAGGCAGCCTAATGCAGGAACCTTTGTCTGTACTCGAAACGTTTCACTTTCTAGGAGATTTCAAGTAAAAGTTGATGTAATCAACTCAGTTTAAACTCAAAATTAATTTTGTCATGATCTGATTACGTACCCCATTAATCAGGTACAAGTTTATATGGTAATTTATAAGGTATACGTTTCAAAATGGACTTATTCGGTGATGTTCCAAGACAGAAACTTTTTCTGTGATGTGCAGGATTTTGTCTCTTTGTAATTGCTCATTGTTCTTTTGCATTAGTTTCGTCATCGTATCGTGGAGCTTTTTTGTTTTGTTTTTAAAGTCGTTCGGCGGTTTCTTGCGTCATCCTCCGCAATAGCTTTCTCTCGGAGCTAAGTTGGCGGTGAATAGTTATAAAGCTACCTAAATAATTAAGTAGACCCCACCAGAGGAGGCGCTGCAGATGGAGGCTCCAGCCGCGGGGGCCCCTCCATTGTTCTATTATGTGCAAATAGTTGGTATATCGCGGGGATTGTAATGGCTCGGAGGTGTATAAATCTTGGTGTCCCTTGTTTTTGATCCTGGTGCCCCCGGTCGCTGGATCAACTAGATGCATCCAATCCCCATACTGCTTAAGGGGATACGAAACGTAAAATCTGGCTGGAGGGACAAACCCATTTTCCTCGAAGGCATCGTTAATGCGCGATGTGAATTAACTATCGCTCTTAACAATCCAGTAGATTTCTGCTCGTTCTCAAACAACACCTCATAAGGGTTATGGGGTTGCATGCTAATTATTATTCCAAACTCCTCCTGGTATAGTAAGTACCTACCAAAGATGGTAAGGAATTTCCACCTTACTGCAACAGGTCACCCTCAAAGCTGTAACTTTTCACCGCAGTGGACTCAACATTACTGGAACGTAAAATGTTGAGTTCATAGTTGGACGAAAAGTTGTTCCATACAATTCCTTCGTTGGTCCAAACAGAAAATACATTAGATAGAAAATACATCAAACAGAAAATACATTAGATTCTTGTATCGAATATTTACGTGTATGACATGATCTCCGTATAAGGTGGTTCTCCGCGTTACTGCCATGGAAATCCGATGATAACCTCGTAACACAAAAATGGGTAATTTCACTAGGCAGAAAAAACTGATAAATTCCCAGTTAGGGTTTTCGTTTTTAAAGCAGCATGAGATACGAGGTCAAATCGATCCCAGAAAATACTTGTATTCCTCTCCGATTGTTGTTGAAGAATTCAAACCTCATCAATGTCAAAGTTCTTCGATTAGTAATCTCTTTTAAGCTCGATAACTGTGATAACCTCGTACGAAGTAATCATGGATTCTACCATAAAATAGGTTCTAGGCTTCTAGAGGCCACAAAATGTGATGAATCTTCAGTACCTATATAAAATACTAGGTTTTCATTCAAAAAATGATTGAAGGAAAAAATTGCCATAAATTGAAATACGAGGTTATCATTGGTTGCCATCGAAAACCTCTTCAATAATATCGATTGAAACCATCTCCACGAGGTGGATAGCGAGGGGAAAGCACACCGATTGTCTTCACCAGCGTCACTTGGGTTCCAAAAATGTGACCAGTGCTTTTATGACTGGTACATTTTTTATGTGACCAGTACAGTAAGTGGTAGGGGGGGGGGGTTACCTCGAAATGACCTGGAAGTCGTTCTAAAACCTTAAGACTTGAAAACGAGTAATTTGAGTTTGTACCTCTCCAGGGGGCCAATCGATGCAGAATTTAATGCTCATTAATTTGTCTCTTGGGATGCGTTGTTTAGGAGTCATAAGCGAAAACCAAAAGAAAGTCCAAAAATTTCGACGTTTTCGAGCACCAGTAGTCTGGAGGGGTACAAACTCAGATTACCTACTCGTTTTCAAAACTGTTATTTACTAATTTAGAATACTTTGCTGATATTCTCCCTTGTCGGTAACACGTTTCGTCCATATACCTGGTCATACTCATGTTGGACCACCCTGCAGTGCTACACGTAACATACTATGCTAATAGGCGGACTTCTCTGAGGTGGGTGGCTCTGGGAAAAATAAAATAAAAACGTCCATTTATTGCGATCAAGAGATCACGATCTTCCTGACAGTGAGATTTATGCTTTCGATTTATAAGGTAATAATTAGCAATTGATGTATTCAGGCTACCGTTCGCCGTTTATACATTTTAATGAACCATTAACAAATTACTATTGAACAAACATGGTCGACCCGAAGGATTGTGCGCCCCAGGGGAACGGATTCCAGAGGCCGCGGGAGAGAAGGAAGCTCCCCGGCCCGAGATCTTATATTTCACGCTTGATTGATCCAACCTTCCTTTAAGGATCTTGCTTCGTGAAGAATCGATTGAAAAAGTAATATTACCTACAAGTCACGAGCATTACTAATTATAATCTTTCTTCGGGCAAAGGAGGAGTTGAATTGAGGATCCCTGAATTTATTTGAAGGAGAACTATTCTCTTTTTATGTTGCATCAACTTTTAAAACGCACTTTATAGTCATGGTTTATCCCAGAACGCAAACCATCACATACTTATATTTTAAAATCAATTTGCTACGAAAAATATTCGTTAAATTGAATTTTTGTGCCATTGGAAACACCAATTATTGCCCAGTCAATATGCCCAGTACCTATTTCTGATTTGGACAGGGTAGTATGAATCCAAGTTTGCAGCATCGAAAAACTTGTGCTCACTGCCTACCACGTGGAAAAACAGCTGTGGTAAGTCTCATAGGGAACAAGCTGTGGCTGTTCAAAGAGGTCCTGCGGAAGGACGATAATTCATTTTATTTCTTCTACAGGCCTGAGTGACCCTTTCGATTCAATCTTAATATTTATGCGCGCTTTTTATAAAACAATGACCTGATGTTGGGTGTGTAGAAAGTGCTATCTACTTCATCAAAGCTGAAGGCTGATTATCGGCCTTAAGGAGAATGGGCGACGAACCACATCCAGGATGCGGGAAATAGAGACGAAACGTTGAGAAGTCAAAACTTCGCGGATACTCATCCGCCGATAATAAATCACTCGGATCCAGATATTATCTGTCTCCGATTCGAAACAGTACATCAACAAGAACGGAAAGGGGCAAGAGCCTGTGAAAGGGGAAGCGATCTGAATATTTGTAACGCATGTGACAGCGTAACCACTCTATCCTCTGTTACCGCCCATTGTATTCCCTGAGCCTTCATGTCTCGCTAAATGTTCTGTATAAGTAAACAAACAACTGTTTGTTCTGGCAAAGACCGTTTCCTTCAGCGCGTTAAACAACTCTCAGGGGACCTTCGGCTGTCCTGTGCATCTCTGTCTTTCCACTTTCCTTTCTCATTTATTATGGAAGCTGTCCTTCGCTGACCGTTACCCATTCGACGTGAATTTCTGTACGTTGGAGAAACTTGCTGGCTAATGGTACGCCACATTACCATTTATCGTTCGTTACTATATAAAATTGGTTTACTCCATTGAACCTATCAGATCGTGGTCAATATCTTATCCTATCCAAACCTCAATCCGTGGTGGGTATTTATTAGAGCAATTATATTTGTCAGTTTTTAAACTGCTTGAGCTTTTAAACAAATAATTCTTTTTGTCCTAATTTAGTTCGTGCGATTTTCTTCTCTTCAGGTCGTCTACATCGAGCAAATGGACAGCTTCAACGTTAACATGAGCTCTCAACCGCTTTAGATGGGGGATGGCAATGTTATGTGTGGTTTCATCGCCAGTTCCTACATCAAACTGACAATGAAGTCTGTCATTAAGAATGTAACAAGGTGAACGGGATTAGTCCCATTAACTACGCCCTTGAGTTCCCTGATTGGAAGAGTTGGATGACATGTATATTGCCCTGAGCTGTGCAGCCCTTCAGCGCTCCTTAAGTCCATACTGGCTTTAAGCCATGATTGTACAGGGTTAATGGAGAGATCCGACCTGATTGATGAACGCCCTTCCTATGGAAGGATCCAAAATCACCAGACGTCGGATGCAGGCTTACGGACTGGGATTCGTCCCAGAATACCGTTCGGAATGCCGTTTCTCCAATGGATGTAGGTATGAGGCTTTGGTACTTTCAATGCCCTCTAAAACACTCCATAAGATGGTGAATACTTTCACCATGATCTGCCCCACCCTGAACCATACCAACGGCGTTGGTATCATTCGTTACATTCAGTTATTCACCTTAATCAGCCTTCTTCAGGTTCCATCCAAGTCAGCCTTCTTTTCTTCACTTTCGGCTCTGCAGGTTCTGTCACATTAACCAGTAGCACCTTGTGGCCAGCTCCCCCCCGGAGCGCCTCTCAGGAAATGGGCGATTATTGTGGCCTGGTTGACATGGGCCAGCGCCAGGTCTGGGCGGGAGAGGGTTCCAGTACAGGACAGTCCCTAGTGCCACACAAAGGATTAATCAATACAATTTTGTATTATTTTTATGGGGAAAAGGGACCAAAGCTGGACTGATGGGCAGAGGTGCATTTCATACAGGTCTCATTTATGGATCTACTACCTCGTTGATAGGTACGTATAATATAATTATTTAACTCACTGGATTACCCTATTAGGTTAGAGGCATATGCAAATTCGTCGAAATCAATAAGTAATAGTCCTATTGTTTGATTCTCATCGACTTTATATACTTTATGGATAAGGTAGAGGAATCGTGCTCTTGGTCGTAATTATCTGTTAGTTTTTGTTAGTGAGAGTGTTTATTCTACGGCGATCCGATCTTTCGTGAAGCCTAGCCCCCCTCTTGTTATACAGATCCGAGCCAGCAGATAGCAACTCCTCTCCAGGAACAATGGTTAGGGCAAATGAAGCCGTTTTACTTAAAGGAGTACACATGGGAACACTGCCAATTATAACCGACACCCTTGTTAACCAACCTGGGTAATGACCTGCCGAAATTTAAAAAAAGAAATGAGTCAAAAAGACCCTTCTTCGGGTACCCCTTGGGAGATCGAAGATATTATTTGGAATACAGGCATTTTGAGGCTAGTTTGTTTTTTCTTGGGATCGCTCCGAAATTGGACCGTCGACAAATCCGCTCCGCTCAGACAACCTTCAGTTACAAGTTATCCGCTCAACGAGGGATACGACGGTAAATGTCGACTTGGTGGACGGGCAAATTTGTCATAATCACAGGTCTTCAACAAACGTACAAACAAGCTACGCAGGGTGTTTTGAATAAACTTTGTTTGTTGGCATCCTAAATCCTAATGTGTCCTCAGGGTGCAATTGTGATGTGGTTTCCAGTACCAATCACCAGGTACATACAAAAATGTCTCCATCAACCTGAAAGACAGCACTTAATGAGACCTAATGATTATAATGCTCATGCTAGACACAAGGGGCTTGTCATATTATTTCAACTGCATAAAGAGTAATTCGAAGAGATATTTATCGAGAAATGGTCTAATCGTCTTTTTTGTGTGCTTATTTTGGTCGGTTTTCCTCCGAATACTTGATGGCGATTGACTTAACTGGTTTTCTCCCAGAAATGTTCTGTTCTACATAAAAACTGAGCACCAAAACCAGATTGCTCGAAAGGTGACCAAATCAAAACTTTCTTCTGAGCTAATACCTACCTAATTTGTTAGCTAATACCTTTTCTTCTTTTTTACTGTGTATTTTCACATCATTAAGTGGCTAGGCTCCAAAACGTGGTATAGAAATGGCCACCTCTCACAGGGGACAACAATCCCTCGATTACTTCGATCCCCCTGTACATTTTACAGTTTATCAGACAGCCTTTAGTTACCAGTAACTCGTGTAATTTGCTTATTTACTTCCGCGCACGGATTTTAGAGTTGTTGGGGAATGTGTAGACATTTGAAATGTTTATAATGAAATGAGCCATGTAAGTTTCTTTTGGAGTCCCCATTCTCACCTAATTTGCCTCCATAGAGCAATCTGGTCATACAATACTTGGCATCTACTAAAAATAATCTTGTAATGCATTTATCAAGGAAGAAGTGCAGAGATTCGCCAATTAAGTGTTGTTCCCGTTCTGCACAATACTAAAATATTTATTTTACCTACTCTCGCTCTAACCTCATCCTCCAAATGTTCAGTATTAAATACTATTACTCCAAATGTTCAGTATTAATAAATTTTATTACTGTGATTTCGCTTGTTGTATCAACATAATTTGAACCCTCAATGCACTCATTATGTGACACGATTTTTGCCACATACCCCCACCTCTTCCTATACTATGTAGCATTGCAATCTACATCACCTTCATCCTAAGTTGAACATTTCATATTGAATAAACAACACACCAGGTGAGTAGTAAATAGGGATCTACATGATTTACATCCTAATTACAACCTGACTAGCTGTGCTTAGAGCATTAGGTGCTTCCAAGGGCGTGACCTCAAATTATTATTAATTTTTCCACCACAATTTCATTACTGACAATCCCGTAAACCTTCCTTGCTGATTGGTTTAATTCCCAGACGTTTCTTAATTTTCACTACGGAGTAACTACCCTTGAAATTAGCCTTGGAAATCTCGCTTAGAACTCGACGATTAGCAGTTAGTGAGTGGGACGCATAGAACAACAGATAATAATCCTAACGATACATCGCAACTGCCTACCCAACCTTACGTGTTCCGTTTTCAATAAAGTAAATCCCACTCCGAGCAACTGTTAACACAGCTCCTACCATAGTTAAGTACTTATTACGACTGCTCGTTTGCACGTGTTAAAATGAGTAATCCCCATACCCAAACGCCCATTAATATAATTTAAAGCCTGTTTAACGGCAGTGAAATAGATGCTACCCGTTGTGGTCCATTATAATTGTTGTTAGGAGTCTGGGTGGGTTTTCCTCTGGGTTTCGCACTCACGCAACCTTATTCCAACTCTAATTGACGTACTACACGGTGCCCGCCATTAACAGTAGTTATTGTCTTCGTTAAAATCCGTCTACGCAATTTTAATTGACTGTTAAACGCCTTCCGTGCTAATAATCAAATTCACTTTATAACATTCTCTCTAAAAGGGCACGGCTCTGTTCACCCGGTGGCGCGGTGGGTTAGGTTCAACCTTTGTTGAACCTCTGCATCGTGCCTTCTTGGAAAGCTTCTCCCCTTGATGTTACAAAACATACATTTATACAATACAATACATTTATTTATGCTTAAATCATTGTTAGGATTTTTTGGCGACTCCACATCTGTTTAATTAGGGCTCAAAATTTGTTATCGATCAGGCGTTTTCAAAATTCCGAGTACCGTAAACCGCACCGCTTGTCGTTGAGATGCCGTACAAAAGTCACGTTGGGAAGGAATTCCGGTAGGTGGGGAATTCGGAAGGAGAAATTTGACGAATAGAACAGATTTCGGAACATTAAAATGTAAATTATATTGAACGCTTTGATTTTTACAAATCCTAGGAACTTTTTGACAACAATCGATGAAAACTTCTTTACGAAACTCGAAATTGAAAAAAAAAAAACTTATATGTGATAACCTCGTAAGTAAAATAACATTTATTGTAGAATGAAATCTGGGGGACACCCCCGTACCCCCGGATTATTACAGTTAAGATCAAGGATCAAAGCAAGGAAACATGGAATATGATTTCGAATAGTTATCTACATAATAATAGAGGAAACATAGTAGTGGTCAATTCACACTTGACACCCACAATGATTTGACACTCACAAGTGAACAACCCCACACCCAAACACAAGGAGGAACTTGGAAGGATTAGTAACGCGGACGACAACGCTGTTCCAAACCGAATCTCGCCCTTAAAAACATGTTCCATGTTAACAAACTTCACTTTTTAGGAGAAACAAAAAACGTAATTGCGGAAAAAACCAACCTTTGTCGGTTGTCCTTGTTTATATGATCTTGGTTGCTCGTTGAGGACTATTAAGTACCCTATAAGTAGTTCTCATTAGAAAATATCAATCTTCATCTTCAACGTGTTATTGCTTTTGCTTTCAACCTTAGTTCTGTAAACCAAGTTGTTCTTATTATCAGTGATTATTCAAATTTCAGGTAATGACTTCGTAATAGAACCTAGCGGCATTACAATCTATTACAATGAAAGAAAACCCCTAACAGAATTAAATATTCGGTTTTAAATCCTGGGAAATAGATCGAACACATTGAGGACCTCAGTCGATCTGACATTTATTTATTAAAACGTTTTTCCAGAAGTAGGTGTTCCACCGCCGTGTGATTGATCAACGTGCAAGGTATCCGCAAAGTTTGAAATGTGGGAGGTAGAAAACGTACGTACACATAATGAGATTAGATATACTAGCGAGTAGAAAAAAAATTGTTTAAACCTTTACTGTGATGTTTATGCAAGAATGATTACTCAACTGACAGCATATCAAGCAACTCGGATAAGATGAGATGAAACATTCGCCTTAGCAGTCCAATCCCCGTTCGAATAAGGTTTACTCGCGATGACTTTAATTCACATACGGCAGAAACACCGACTCTTAATTATGTCCGTTGCGATCACGAACCTCATTATTTGTCTAAACTGTTTTCCATTCAGTTATTGTTGTGATGCCCCGAGGTGGGATTTCATTCCCTCGGCCGCAGCGGATGGTGATGACTTTACAGAAGACCGAAACTCATAACAAGGCGGTTCCTGTTGCCTGAGTCTTGTCTTGACCGAAAATGCCGACGGTTTCGACGAAGATTATAGGGCTCTTTAGAAAGGTCAATATCACCATAATTGATTTTACCTTCGAGGTTTCTTTTCGAACAACCGAACCGAAGCTTTCATCTCGATTTCGGAGGAAAACCCAAAATCGTACCCCGATGTTTGTCTTGAAACCTGCAACCGGGAGATGGGCCCAATTTGGCTGTCTGCGGAGTTGGAGCTAACACATTCCATGAGATTCAAGTGAAGAAAAACTAACATCAGGTGCACACCTTAACGGAAGCGCATTTTCAACGGCCCTCATCTTGGCAGTTTCGCACATTCAACGTGCTCGTCCGTTTTGAAATAGAAAATACCTTAGTGAATTCAATGAACCCAAAGGACCCTACAGCAACCTGAAAATGGACACTAAAAAGCACACAAGAGAAAATTGTAACCGCCCAGCCTACAAAAGATTTGTATTTTCTAGGCTGATAGGAGTAGGCCCGGAAAAGGCCGAGAATATTCTGGACAGTATTTATGTTTAATTAATGAAGGTATGTAGGATCGTACAAATGTTCCTACTTATCGTACAAATGTTCTCATTTCCGTAAAATTCACCAGTGTAAATAGAAGCGTTTCTATCAGAATAAAGAGATTTTTGCCAACTCCTACGGCGTATTCAACAATTTTTAGTTACCATAAAATGTGTATTCTTTGATTTATGAATACATTTCGTTCTCTCTCAAACTGTATTTCGTGCGATATCCAAGAGCTTCCACGTAAGGGATTACTGAGAGTATCGAAACGGAAAAACAAATACAAAAATAAGGCGATGACAAGACATCCCCGAATCGAAAGAATTAAGCCGCAATAATGTTTATATTCATGAAAATATGGGGAAAAGGGGATGTTCAATTTGGGATTTATGCGTCCCTTAAGCCGCGTATCTGCTTACCTGTAGCGGCGCGTCTCAAGTTGACTGCCGACGCTGCCTCGTGATGCCCTTATCCTTCCATCTCATATTTTTCCAACCCGCGCCAGAGCTAATCCGCTCATATTGCTCGAGTTTCTCCAAAGAGGATTCCCCCGTCTTAGGACTTCGACGGCTGTGCTCATCCCTCCTTTTAGACTGATTAAACCTCTCCACGACACAGCGCCCAGTATATTATGTACATGCGGTGGATTCTCTGCTCTATTCAGACCCTTATAGAGTGTGGATGTAGTGAGGGAAGTGCTTTCTACTCGGATCAATGGATACTAACCTTATATTAGGGGAAAGAAAACTGTACAAGGCCCACATACTTCTCCAGTACAAATTTGGATGGGCAAATGTAGGGAATAATCCTTCCATCTAGAGCAAAATCGCATTATTTGTTGCAAATGAAATTTCTTTTTTTTTTGGTTTGTAACTGGTACTCAGAATCTGCAACCAGGCCATGAGTCCAAGAAATCTTGCCAGCTCACGTCCATCTATTGAGCGAGTTTCTAAGTACAAATACGTGGGTATTATGTTAGATGGCTATATTAAGTTGACTTGGCAGTTGATTACTTATGGTCGAAAATCAAACGATTCTGTGTGAATTTTTACAAGCTATGATCTATGCTATCTCTATACCTACACGTCGCTGTTTTGATCAGCTCTGCAGTACTGCATTCTGGTACTTGGGGGGAGGAGGTCCCTTCTCGACTACTCTGATACATTTTAAGGCTAATGAAGAAAAGGGAATGTCACAAAAAATAAAATGGCACAAAATAGTTTTTTCTAATTATAAATTGAAGGTATAAATAGAACCGATAAAAGGATCAAGTATGAAATTAGACTTGGAATGGTGGGGTGACTTGGAATAGAGGGGCTGGATTTATTTGTTGATGTGTGAGCAGCCCTGAGTCAATATTTATCAGCAGTTTGAGGTATTTATCGAGTTTTCTGCTTGTGGGTTGTTGTTTGGCTGGAAGTTCGCCTTCAAAAAGTATTTCTCGATTATTTCGGATTTCGAAAGTTGTGCTGTAATATCTGCATTTTCAAAGTACAAAAAACTTAAGTTGGTTTGTGACTAAACGTCAGTTCGAGGATAATGATATGTTCAGGGCAGATTACCGTAGTTACAAGTTTCCCAAATCCAATGCCCCCATCCCCAGTTCGTGCATGATTGTTTTTAAATAATTTTGTAAACGAAAAAACCAATAACCCCATTCCAAGTCACCCCAGCATTCTGGTTCATTATTTTTCAGCCATATATCACATCTTGTGTTATCCCTGGTAACTGATTGATTAAAAAATTGTTTTCAGGAAATCATGAAGACTTACAAAAAGAAAGTGGGAGGGAGGCAATACATGAATTAAGGTGAAGCTACGCTGAAAAAAGCAGTTTCTGATATAAGAAATGAGAACATTACGCTCGCAGATGCTAGTAGAAAGTATGGGATTGCTGCCTCCACATTGTCACGAAAAGGTCGAAATTTGAACCCCCGAAAATACTTAACGGTAGGTATTAAAAAAAGTAAGTAGTTTTTTGGGACTCCTTGTAAAAATGAAAGATTTGACAGGATTCGACCTCCTTGTTCAATGCTCATAACATGAGCATAATATTATTATGCTTATCAAAATCCTGATGTATTCGAAAACCTATTAATCAGTAGCAATAATCAATTAATGCAAAATAACCGGTGGCTAAACATCGATTAAATTAACTTTAATAGATTTATCGGGGTCAAATAATAGATTACCCGATTAATTGATAATTGAATTGCATCCCTAGTTCTAGATACGTATTTAATATATTTGAGAAGCTGCTTGAATAAATATTACTTTAGGAAACGTTGGGTTCGTGAAAAATGAAAGGGGCCAGGGACGGATCTTCGTGACACAAACAGATTTTCGGCCGTTTTTTCCCACCTAGACGGAGAATCCGAGGCAAAAGCCGAGCTCCCACATCAAGGCTCTCGTTGAATGTCAGATCGACAAGAGGAGGTTAACAACTATCCGTTCGTCATCTCCGAGGCCCCAGCATACGTAACCAGCATCTTGTTTTCTTCGGGGCGTCTTCTGACGGGCCCAAGTGGGTAAACACAAGGTACAAACCCCCTGCACGACCAAGCAATTATACAAACTCACGGACCAGCCTCTAAACACACCTTAGCCATCTCTCCACTCCACATCAACACTCGCTCCCATCTCAACCATAAAATTCCAACCTTACAACAACGTTCATATTCCATTCTTCAAGCGCTAACAGGAAGGTGTATCCTGCGATCCTACCTTCTTCGCGGTTGATGCTCTTTATGCCTCGTTGACCGACTCTGCGGTGGCGGTGTTTTCATTATAAGTGTTCCTGTTTTATGATGCATAATGCCGATCACTATTATTTGATTTTTATAACTACAGGGGCGGTTGCTCTTCATTGTACGGAGCAGGTATCGCGGTTTGTACAGCTCTAAAGTGAAAATTGGTTGAAAACTATAATTAGGATAATGAGGGGATACAGGTGGCGATACAACAAACTGCATCTTCCTGGCACATTCAATTGATCAGACGCATTTCGATATTATCAAATGTACATCTCTATCTAGTACAAAACCACAAACATTCATCGTGAACTTACCGATCCGCAAATTCTTATCGATACGTTCTTATTCCACGATAAGAGGCAGATTTCATACACTACTAATTACCACAAACCTCTTGAAGAAATGACATATTCCTTCCCTGAGCCCTATGAAGAACCTACCTGCTGGTCGATGATACACCTTACGTAGAACGTAGAACCTATCTTCAAGAAATTATGAATTAAGAAATATGAATTTTAATTCATAATATTCATTATGAATTAAGAAATATGAATTTTAATTCATAATATTCATTATGAATTAAGAAATATGAATTTTAAAACAGTCTGATGGCCCACCAGGAAGGAACGTGCATTCCTTGTGTAGGTTGGTAACTACTCATTTAAACATTTTTTTAGGTTCGATCGAAGATGCCGGACAGAAATGATAAAGTGGCTTTGTTTTTGGCCAAAGGGTATGATAGGAACTTTCATAAGTTGACATGACGATTCGTGTTGCTAATTAATCCTACACTGACAACGGCCCATCGAAGTCAGTCTTGCTCTAGCCGTCAACCCGCTTGCTAACAACAAATTATTATTTAGAGTTCGAATCAGTCAGTAGAATCGGTAGTATTCGCGAGTTAATTGCGTCAAATTAATTCAACCAAATAGTGAAAACCCGCAAACCTACTCTATCCTAAGAAAATCCACATTTTTTCTCCCTTCACCCCTTCGCCATCTACAGCCTTGCACAATTCCCCGCTTACTATCCTCAACCTTTTCACACCTACCATAAGATCCTTTCCCGCAGCACGATTGTCAATAATGGTGGATCCGAGCGATTAATAACCAGCGACCTTAGTACAATTTTCTATGAGTAAGTAAGTAAACCCCGCTGTCGAACCGCAATTCTCATATCAACAAAACCTATTAAAATACATGTATTTGGACTGCAGTCCACTCCTAAAGTAATTAATTTACCCATAAAATATCATACAAGCTTATTTCAGCTTTTTCTTTATACAGTTACACATAGAGGATATATAAGGTACTGTTACATCCTGAACAAAATGACAATCCTACCCTGAGCCCTATGTAGCACCTACCTGCTAGAAATGATGACTTCTAATACGGTCTGATGACACACAAGAAAGGAACGTGTATTCCATCATTGTGTAGGTTGGTACCTACTCATTCAAATATTTTTCTGTTAATGAGTAGGTACTCTATATTATAGAGTAGTGTTATTTGATACTGAAAAATTTGGATTTTTGGTATTATTATTTTCCCTTACTCATCAAGGAGGGATAGTACGAGTTCTGGTTCTACCGTTAATTATGATCAGAGGCCATCTCTATCGAAATTATTGAGGAGTGTACGCCTTATTAAAGCTCATAATTTACTGGTGCTGACTCTTTGGATCCACACCCATTTCGAAAGGGCTCCAACTCCATTAAAAACGGGAGGTTCCCGTTCATGAAACAATATCTATATAAAAATCAAATTATAACGAACATCGTTAGACTAATAATTTATGAACATCCGAAGTCAGGATGGAAGAATGCTTGTGTGAAGTGGTTGCATTAGATTAACACTTCTGAAATAAATTGGAAATGATCCAAGTCGGCGTTGTTGTAAATGTTTATCTGTAATTGCGCTATATATCTCGTTAATAATACGATCAAGTTGGAGATTATCCCAAGTGCAACTTATAAAACTGGGAGCAGCTGTTGGAATATGTAATCACACCTACAACGTTTCGATACATTAACTGGAGAAACTTATCTGCAGGTGAAGATATAATTGCAAATTACAATTGCTGTGCCGAGTTTAATTCGCACATAATCCATCAAAGTGGATCGTAGAGGTGTTTTCACATTGATAAGATCGGGTTCCTCGTGGTAGCAAAATGTAATATGAATATATGCGACGAAATTTATTATTTCATAAGTGTTGGGAGTTTCAAAAGCAAATCCACATTAAAATCCAATTAGACAAACTTTTACTATTCCTAAACGTCATTTGGGGTCCTGAAGACTAGTGTAGAAGTAAGCCCTCCACTAAACATATTTCGGCTACTGCATGACGTTATTGCGTGCGATTTCTTATGTAGATTTGCAACAAAGAGACCCCAGAGGAAAATAATTGTCTTTCCTCAATGCATAGTCATTTTTCGCTGACTGATAAGGAGCAGCTGTTGGAAGTTCAGCGAAAATTTTCAGCGAAAATCCGAAAAACCCCCGTGAAAGAACATTACAATTCCTTTAAAATTCATTGTTCAAAGGTATTTTTGGCCCAATAATAACCAAGATACAGGCGATCAAAGAAAGGCAAAATGTTTTAGAATGTGTGCTTCGCCTAAAATTTAAACTCCAGGTATTTCAATATCTACTCTACCTTACCCTTTATTTAATATACAACACCTATATTTGATCAACTTCTCTTCATGACCGGTAGTCGTCGCCGCTCTCGACTGCCTCTTCATCGCGAGCACCCAATCAGATCATCAATTTCTTCACCAGTGTCTTCATCGTTGGAGTCAGCCTCTGGAGAGTTCTCGCAGCCGGTCCCAGCTCAGTTCCTGCACATGGGTGTGGAAAGGAACAGCATCCTAAACTGCATCTAGTTATACACTTCCACCTTAAGAAAGACGAGATTTCATCTTCTTTTATAAGGGTCCTCAAGGATTGTAGGATGTCTCCTTTGTGGTGAAGAGTTGGTGTGCTAACGACCAACAAATTTGTTGATGCTCATATTTAATCTCCAGTCTTGGGCCCAGCTTTCAACCATCTCCATGGATGGAGTCTTGTAGGTGGATTTGTGCTCGTGATCATCCGTTATCAATAAAATTTATTTTTATTTAATTTAATTCTGATGTGAACCAACTTTCAATATATTTACCTATATCAAAACCATCAAATTAAAACAACATAATGTATAAGTTGGTTATGTGGCTGAGTTGTTGCTTAGGTCTGTACTTAGCAACTTCAGTGATACTTGTAGGTATAAATAACCTTACCGACCCTTGAAAACATTGTATAGGTACTACGTATATTGCATGAAGGTGGAGAAAAGACAGACTATGGATGGAATAATAAATCCCCTTTACAACTACCAAAGGATGTGCTAGGATTGAATTTTGAAAAAGAAATATCCGCATTATGTGGTAATAGGGCAGGGATAAGGCACCTACACACTGTGCAAATGTGTCGGCGGTCCGGCGTGTATCGGGCGCCATCTTCCCCCCCCCCCCCCGTCATCCTTCACCACATTTCCTCAGGGAAGTAACATTCAATGCGTCTATATCTCTTCCCCGTGACCGCTTTCATATACCTCTTTGGCTATTTTACAAAGAGTAGAAAATACTCTCTCTCCACCCCTCGGGCGGGAAAGTGTAAAGGGGCCTTATTCTCAATTGTCGATGCCAGATTGTGCCTCCGTCCCCGAGAAGGGGGGAATAATGTCCCATTCTCCCAACCTTTTATAAATATTCATTAAGAAATCCCCCAGGTCGGGGAAGGTAGGTAAACACTTTAATCTGATCGCATTCAAAAACCCTCTTCAACTCCGGTATCTCCCGGGTGTAGCTGTTGTTTTCCTCGTAAAAGCGGCGAATGTGTACTTTGCGACGCGAACTTGAGATTGCTTTGTTATGGTTTTCCTTTTCCAATGCCTAAGGGAAATTGTCAGGATGAGAACCAAGCTTCCCATTCGAAGGGCTTATTCACCAGTCCGCCCATAAAATAAGCACTTATACGATATAATTTTTCAATAATCACGATCAAGTTTAATCGGAGATTGTTCAAGGTGTGGAGGTAGGTAGTTGTGTGATTGTAAGTGATGGAGGTCCTGCAGTCAGCACAGAGGTTGATAGTGACCCATTTTGGATGACTGGAAGCGATAGGAACGTGTGATTCATCGAGTTCCCGGGAATGATGAAGCAATTGGAGATCGAGCGTCAGCAAAGCAAACAGCGATAATGCAATCAACGGACCATATTGTAATTGCGGGAAGGTAAATACGGAAGGTAAACCACACCGAAGCTGCAAAGTTTGATTAGATACCACGATATGGATACGGTCGGGATATCCACATCTCATTTTGATAGGTACAAATAAATCAAATTCGTACTTGAACAAAAATGTCCTCTAGTAACTACATGCCCTCTCATGATATTACAATGACGCAAGAACGTCTAAATGATTCTAATACCTATCATTTGTATACAATTTTTAGAAGCCATCATGGTAAGAAGTCAAGACCTTGGGTGAAGACAGAAAAATATGATTGAACGTTCAGTAATAATAAGACCTCTATTTACATGGTTCAAAGGCAACTGCCCCAGCCTCTAAAATAAATTATAAATAATACTTCTTATAATGGTTCACACAATGTATAGATAAATTTAATTTTATTTAGTCTTTATATTGTTCTATTAAGATCTTACGGTATGTGTTTCGAAAGCTATTTACTGACATTGACATTGAACAGGCTAAGATTTTCATTGTAACATGACGGACTGTAGCAAAAAATATTTGCCAAAAAGCTTGAAAAAAACTTGAAACTATCATGAATTGGGATTTGTAGTGTAGATGATGCATGTCGGTCGAAACTGAATGGATGTCGCTTAAGACTAACAATATTGAATGGATTTGTACAAGGGGGATGTAAGAGAGGACCATATAGTCCTAATCCTCGTCCTACTTCTAAATAAAGTCATCAATCCTAACCTTCAGCTTCCTACCTGTCTGCCCTGCATATTTAATCCCACAGTCACATTTCACACTTTCATCTTCTCAAGGGACGATCTCTTTTACAAGTCCGATTCTATTCTTCTGTGAATTCCGCAATCGTATGTATGAGATTTTTCTCTTTTTGTAATTTTACATGATCAATTCGGACCGACAAGGTTCTACTGGTCATACTATAAAAGGTTGCGAATTTATGTGAAGCTGGAACAACAATGAATAACTATATCTAAATACGTGGGTTTTCTAAACACTGAAAATGTATGCTTTTCCCCTTCTAATTGTACAATCAAATCTAAGAAGTTAATCTCTTCCTCTCCTAATTCTTTAGTAAACAAAGCCGAAAATTTCAATTATTCAGCTAAATAATTTAATTATAGTCACGACAGGTCTAAAATTTAGTCAATATTCACAGTGTCAAGTTAGCTAAAAGGCATTAAGAGTGGTCCTTTCCACAAAGGAAATGAATCTTAGAAACTTACTCAAACCATTCAATACATTTCAGATCAGCTGAGATCTTCAATTTCGTAGAGTCATTTTCCAGGATTTACAATCGAATATAGATATCCAAAACTTACTAGTTATCACATCTCCGACGAAATACTGGGCACGCCAGAATTCTTGTCGAGTGGTCAGCCAGGGGAAAATTCAGGAATTTCAAAGCAGGCTCACGTTTGCCCACCCGAGATACAGCTGCTGAAAAAACGCAGAAGCTTTAAAAAGCCCTCGATGATTTGTCCATGTTACGTTCAAGAAGAACATCCCAGGATCCCGAGGCTACACGAAAATTATAACAATCTTACGCCCCTCCCCAGCTCTGAGCACCTCCGGTAATCGTTTCCATGACTTTCAATGAGCTCATCAACGATGCCCGTATAATCAGAACCAAAACATCTTATAAAAAAAACGAAAATTTTCATTTCGTCGGTTCGAAGGAGGGCTTGTTTCCCGAAGTTAACGCCTTACGCTACTTATTTGTTTTTGGTGTAAAACCGGTGGAATCAACCTCAGAACGAGACCCCACGACGAGAGATTCAATTCGAGATAGAGCCTCACCTTGCTAATTATTTATTCAACGGGCTCACCTCCCGCGAGGATGCAGCGATAACAAGGAGAAAAACACAAAAGATCGAAAAAGGATCACGTATCTTTCTCGTTCATTCGATAATCACGAAGCCTCATTAGCATTTTTGATGACGGATCAGTAACTTGGGACTATTGAAATTAGGAACGCCTGATACTCCGAAGATAACACTATCTTTGGAGTCCATACACGCTTGAATCAAAAGTACGATACCACTCTAGTATAACTCTTGAATAACTTACCAAATGTGACAATATTGAGCGATATCACTGAAATAATAGAAATCGTCTTCCGAGGAAGGAGCTCCATGACATACTTGGACCAAGTATTACTTGGTACACTATGAAAACATCATCCAAGTACCTGTAATTCAATTTCCGAAGCAACTCACTCAACTACTCTTAATTGTAGATAATCAGGTTATAGTGTAGATCGAATGTTAATAATTACATCGGCTGTTACAGACAACCGAAAGGAACGAATGGAATTTTGTTGGGGACAAAACCAGAGCGAAAATTGTCGACAATGAGGAGTGCGAGCCATTTCCCGTTTTAGGCTGGGGCGTCCTCAGTAATCCTGAATGTGAAGGACGTGAAGGTTAGAAGGTATGTACGTTTATTCTGCTCAATGACGGGGGTGAATGAAAACCGAATATTTTGTGGTAATTAATCTAGTTTAATATTTATGGCACTAAGTGGTAAATATGCTTGATACACTCATCAAAACGTTTGTGAGATAAGCTGTCTATTGGTTACATTGTAAAGAGGGAATCCTCAACGACGTGAAACCATCCCCATCAATGACGTGGAAAAATGGGAAATTTAATGAAAAACTGTTTTTGATCCGTGAGGAGCGGCGAAATTTATGTCTTTGGGCAGTGGATTCAGGATGGTGAACGATTTTTGGAAATTGCGGAAGTTCGATAGAATAGATCTATTTCCCTACCAACGGCTTGGTTGTACGCAAAAATCATAAGAAAATTTGCGACAGTTTTTCCTGACATAAAAACGTGATATTTGACACTTTTGGCCAGTTAGGTGTTATGATGGTTAAAGCATGTTCCAAGCTAAAATTTGCTATTATAATATTATTATAATATAATATATAATTATTATAGAACCCCTAACTCAATTAGGCAAAAAAAAGAAGAGTTATGTCATGTTGCCACTTCACCCTCGATATTTGAGAATACACTCCCGGCTAGAAAATCTACTACCATTTATATTTACTATTTACCAGCTTTGTCGATGTTTTCAATTGAGTTAAAAGTATAAATTCTCACAGCTTAAATGTTTGATATTTGGTAACGTATTCAAACTAACGTAAACGTAGTTAGTTTCCACCATCTAGAAACGACAGGAGTTTCCTGGCGTTTGTTGTAGAAGTTTGAGCGATGAATAAGTTAGTCTTCACTGTTTCAGTAGGTACTCACCGTCTATCATACGTCAACCGAAAACTTTGCCTCACACGCGAACTCTCACATCCTTCAGTAGCACAGGTGCCCAAAGTTATCTCGAAACAACAGATTACTTACAAGTATAATAATTATAATAACAAGAACATTTATCAAGTTCTCGCTGTTCGTTTTGGGCACTGTGACGTTTTTCTTCATAAATTCAGCTGATTTGGTTCTTGATAATGGAATGATTCTCGTGCTTTACCAGCAATTATAGTACGAGTACCACCATAGTACGAGTACGTTAAACCTGTTTTATCAGATTGGTTCTTTGCCTGCATTGACTTAGCTAATCCTTGACGTTTAAAGCTGTATCCGATAGAAGTAAAGGATCTGCAAAATGCAAAACTAAAACAAGAAGAAAATGTTCATTTTTCAAACCATCTCAAATTGATAGGAACTACCAGTTCAACAGGACTTGCATGGGCTCCAATTTCATTTCTGTGAGTGATATGGAGTCTAGAGGAGATAAGGGATAATGGTACGGGAACTGGAGTTCTCTCACTGGAACTTATATGAAAACATCCAAATTAAATGGCAAATACAAGGAGGCAGAAGGAAGGTGTAGTACAAAATGCCCCTGAGGGGTCCGAAAAGATGGGATCTACGCCCATAACTTAACGCTCCCGGGGTCCGTCTGTCCACATTGTGTGCGCCTATGCCTGAGATAGCCAACTCCTAACTGTATGCTAACTTCGCATGCTTCGCCGACCCGAAACGGATGAACTATCTGTTCCCGGTCTTTCGAAGCCCTCTCTGAACAGATTAGGGGAAGGCGGGCCTCGCAAATGCGGCTGAAGCTTGATTACTGATCGGGGACACCAGCGCGGGTTGAGCGTGCTCCCGTCCAGATGTGGGTAAGTGTTTGCATACAGGCTTTGATGGGCCTATCGTTTTACCGTTCTTTACCGGGAGGAAGTTGCATGGGCATCCTGCATTCTGAAGTACGCAAATGGGAAATGGGCGAATCTCGTGCCTACTTACCTGAATATCGAGGACCCTACCATTAAGTGTTATTTTATGTACTTGAAGGTAACGCACCGTCTAGTCCCACTGATATCTACCGTGTTATTTCATCCCACTAACTTCATAATCTAAAAACTAAGAATCACACTCAGAAACCCCTGAAAGTTTAAGTGGCTCGGATATTGAAAAACCTATGGGTGGATGTAAGAAGTGGGGACCTGTAACTTACCCCTTAACATGTTTTGTACAACCGATTTTAACATCGATATCGATGCGATACCACAGATCGGGAGGCCAAGGCTCGCATTACAGTTCACCTGAGTATGACTGAGATACATACGGTGTAAACATGCTTTGTTTGTAATCAATTTAAAAGTAGCACTTGGAATATGCGCCAGTTCGTGTATCTCGTACGACTTGAAAATAATTAAGAACGCTGGGTCACGGGTACCAGTTCGAGTCGTGATTCAGTCTCTCAAAACAGTGATAAATTACCCCACAGATTCAAATCTCGTACGTTAACGTAAGTTAGAAATAACCCCCATCACGCCTTTGAATTTCTCCATTCCTACAACAACAATTCATTATTGTGTGTTTATCGATCATGCTGATCGATTGTGAGTTTGCATTTGACTATTTGCTCAAAGGTGACACAACGTTTTTACAAGAAAGGTTACCGCTTCATGCGATAGAATGAAATACAAATATTTGAAATGTGTTATACTAACATTAAATTCGATATAACTTGACGAGGAATAAACCGCTGTTCTCATTTGTCACTCTCATCATGATGAAATACGCAATTCTTTTAGCGGCTCTCGCCGCATTTGTAAGTATTCTGATTTATCAATTCAATTTACACTGGTAATACATAATATGCAATACATAATATAATACTAATAGTACCTCTATTACTTCCTCTCAAGCATCCTTCAATTCATTTTAGGCACATATTAAAGAAATGTGTTCAATCTTCCACAGGTGAAATGCTCTTCTGAAATGAGATATGGGGTCATAACTATTCGCTACATTTTGAATTACTACAACGACCAATTGGTTGCTCTTGAACCTCAATTCGACGAAAATATTCACAAGTGAGCGATTATTAATCACCCTCACTTACCATTCCGAAGTTAATGGAACTTTTACAGGTTGTTCGGTGGTGCTGTGGGGTGACTCTGTCATGTTATCTCATTTGATGACCCTGTGCTAACATGGAGACGGCAGAAAAACCTCGACATTTTGGGATTTTTTCGGTTTTTCACCCATAACTTCTATGGTAATCTCTCATCAAAATCGCAGTTTTTCGGCCCTCCTCAAGTTAGGTCGGGGTCCTCGAATCGGATAACTTGACAGTCATCCCACAGCGCCCACGAACAACTTGTAAAAGTTCCATCAGCTTCGGAATTTTCCCCAGATAAAAAGTGCATATTATCTACTGGACTATTTTAGAGTAGCTGACACCTTCAAGTCTGTTGTAGGATTGAACTATCATCACCACCCATCCAATATTTCGAATGACACTTGATGCTGAGAAACTAACATTCTTTGTACTGCCAGGTATTTGGCGGCTCTTGAATCGCGAGCATCAAAAGTCAGCGAGGCTCTGCAAAAATGTGTGCATGATGGCGTCACTCCGATCGAGGACAAATTGGTTGCGGAAGTAAAAACGGTAAGTGCGTGTATTTGTAACAAATAACGTATGCAAGATGAAGCCCATGCGGCTGCCAGCTTCTTATTAATTAAGTACCTACTGTTTTGTATTGTCTCGTCTTGTACTGATTCAACGATGATTATTCCTACTAAACTGTCTTGTGGTTTTCCATATGAAAGAAGAAAATACTGATTGAAAATCAACAAAAATATCAAACTGTGGTTAATTGCAAACGGTGTCGTCAAACTTGGGCCCAGAGGACTCATTGAAATCAATAGTGAAATTATTTAAACTTTTATTTTACCAGGCAATCAGTTTATTAAATCTATTAGCTTATACTTGAATTTAAAAAAATGGTTGTGCTTTATTTTCAAGAACATACATGATTATTTGCAATTATAATATTTGCTCATTCTTATTTAAGAATAAAAAATGACGCTTAACCAAAAATTAAAAAATTCCTCCTCAAAAAATCTTTTACACAGACGAATTCCTGTTTCAGTGGTAAACTTTATATTGGTTTTATATGTAGTGCTCTTTACAATCTTCAATGCTGCCGGAAGATACAGGTGATTTTTTATCATATTATGGCACTTATACTTTCTTCGTTCATCTGCCTATGAAGGGCACAGGCCGCACAGGCGACTTCATGTTCAATATCCTCAGTTGCGTCTTCACAGTAGTCGCACCTATCGTGTCCAGCTAGACCTATCATATCGAGGTATCGGTTCACCATACCATGTCCTGTCCTATGTCTCATCACCTTTACCATATCTCTTTGTGGTAACTGTAGATTCAGAAATTCAGGTTTTTTCCTAACTTTATTCAAATTTGGTAATGTTATGCTCCTTTGGTTAGTGAAACTTCACAATACCGAGTCCGCCATTCTGTGTGTATTTGTGTTTAGCATTTGTGCATTTTGCAGAGGCACAGGAAAAACGTGAGAGGTTTCCAATTCCATTGAGGCTCCTAGCCTTGCTGCTTCTTCTGCTCTACCATTTCCCTCGACTCTAATGTGTGGTGGCACCTATTGCACTGATTATCAGCGGAGTTCATCAAATTCGCTATATCGTAAACTAGTAGATTAGGTATTTAGTCGATTCTGCAATGTAGGTATATGTGCTTTATCAAGAGACGTGCTGTTTTCGAATTCGGTTTGGAACGTGTGAAAAGGGCTCTTAATACTAAATAAAAGAGCAATTCGATGATTCAGACTTTTAGGGAAGTGGGAGAGTACAAGCGCTTTCAAGACGAGTTTATGGAATTTTACAAATGCGTACGACACAGTTTCCTCATCAGCAGTGTCAAAAAGATTTTGAGGAAACGAGTTTTGCGATTGTGGAACGTGTGTCGAAATTATGAATTGATTTTTTAAAGATACTCACACTCAGGGTTTTTTTTATGAACACGCCATTTGGGGTTTTTGGCTAAATCGGTTACCTATTGCAAACCATCCAAGCGAAAGTGGTACGCTAGCAGTAAATGTCTAGGACAATATTATGTTCACTCAAGCTCGTAAACGTCTGGTGGCTTTTAAAATTGAGCAAGCGGTAACGTCGCTAGCCGATTTTTCTCTCTCCTATAAAATATGGGCTGAGTGTTTCAGGCATCAACCTAAAACTGTAATCTCCGCTCTAAAACTAAGCACATAATTCTCATTATCAGTCAGAGTGGAACAGATTTTATCGATTCGTTAGACATTTCAGTTTGATCACATTCAGACAAACCCTATTTGATTTCAGGCTTTGGAAAAAGAAAGCAACAGAATTATGGAAACTATGGCTACTGTAGAGAAACTCGGTGCCGATGAAGTGGATAAACTGTGGACTTCAGTCAGCAAAGAAGGAGCCTTCCGGAACCAGATGAACGAAATGATCATGAACCTTAAAACCCAAGTGCTCCAACAACTGGAAGAATTCAAGGTGGCGATTTCTACGCAGTGCTCTCCAATCGCTGCGGCTACTGCTAAACAGAGCAGGAGAGCTACGAAAGTTTAAAAGTGTCACAATTGTACGCGCTGTACACTGCATAAGCGACCAGTAGAATTACGTTTGCAATACATTTATTAAACTTACATTAGTTGTGCCTCATATGTACAAGCTCTTCAAAGCCCTACCATATCTTCAAGTAACTCTAATTCACTGGCTGTTCTGATACTGTAATGTTACGGATGGTTTTGGGGATAGATCATCATACAAAAATCATTCCGGAACTACTTTGTAAACTGGACAATCAGAGATCGCTAGTATCAGAGTCGGTGGTGGAGAGGTGTGGGCAGATGAGTACTGCAGGAAACGCGGATTGCATGCGTCAACCGGACAGTATCAGAACCAGCAATACTCGTTCTGGCTAGTGTGATACCATACGTATGCTCGCAGCAGAAAGGAAGCTGATGTGCGAGCGGAGAGATGAAGGGGAGAGATCAGGTATTTCCAGAGAAGAAAGAGTATGCACAATGACAGGATGACTGGTGATGTGATCAGGTGAGTTGAGAGGGAGATGACTGCCCTGTGGTTCCTGACACCCCGGTGTGGCTGCAAAGAGGGCATGGAGAAGAGAACTATTTCATGACTCAGTTCTTCTCAGGACATGGACTTCTCTCTCTTTCATTTCTCTTTTCTCTCTTCATTGGCCTTTCTTTGGGAAAAATGGATACCCCATCGTGCCATGTTCTTTGAATGCGCGAAATAAAAATGAGCTGGCTTGAAGAAGCATTGGGTATAACGTCTCCCAATAAGCCACCAGAACTAGTAGTTGCCAGAGTGAGCAGTATTGGACCCACACATCAGAATGTGTGGAGAGCGTCTTGAGGGGAAAGATGCTCCTTGAACAGGAGCGACAACGGACGGATGGCGCGGACCGACAAATGGAATGAGAGTGGAACTGCATTGCATCCGGTCTGGAATGTTGATAGACGGTATTAGTTTTAATCTAAAGAAGCTGAACTACCCACCAGAGTATATTATCATGAATCCCTTCTTTTATGGAAAAGACGTGATCTGAGGCATAATTTCACGATCAATATGTTACACAACCCTCACAAGCTCAAAGATGTCCTCAATCTCAATAATCAAAAACCCTCGTACTCAGTTATTATGTGCCCACAAAAGCTCTTCATACAGTTCGTTTCACAATTATTTTATTGACAACAAAGATTCAACAGATCCTTCCCTTACACTTGTTGTACTATTTTTCGACTGCGGTCCTATGCAGATTTGTCTCACCTCTTCAAATCGATCTTTCATATTCACAAAGAAATTTCCCATTTCCGCTCTGATCGTATTTCTGGACTCCCCTTGAGCGGCCAGCAAGCCCCAAAGCTTGTGGAGTTGCTGGAGGTTCGACCCAACCATTGGAATCGTCCGGTTGATCAGAGACGACTCAGCGATGTCCAACATATTTTTCTCTCCTTCCACAAGCTGAAATGTATAGCACTTTTATTATTCAACTCGAATGGTGAGAATTTCATTGAATTAGCGCGTCTATATACGATCCCGTTACGTCTCGTTGAAAAATAGGAAAATTTTTGTTTTGTTGGTTTGACTTACCTATAGTTTGTATGCGATTCAGAATGTTAAAACCCAAATCCTGGACTACGCGTCTTGTACATATCCAAAATTTGGATTACAAAGAGCGTTCTACCTTTTGACTGCTAAGCACAATGGTTGAACCTCAGTCTCAAACATAAAAACCTAACAAGTATTTGAACATCACTAACCATGTTCAGCAATTTGATAATTTCCTTCCGAGCCTGTTGGATTTCAGTTTGAAGGCATATCGTTCCGTTCATGCGTTTTCCAGCTGGTTCATCCCCTTTTCGATTTTCCCATAGTGAATCCTGTAAGCTGTAAAACATAAATGGTGATTATACTCTCAATATGAAATTGCAAAAACTGGTTAATAATGTGGCAATTGAAAACATAATCGGGAATCTGTCTACAGACAGTAAACGCGTTGTAATGTAAGGTTTAACTACTAGGTATACTATTACACACGTTTAACGAGTAGCTTCTTGCAAAAGGCGCAATATGAAGGAATCGAAGCCTGTCGTGAGGGATTTTCGTTAATAATTTTTACTCGTACAATACCACTTACTTGTACGTTTGGTCATTCCTGCTTCCTTGGTGAATGAAATTTGTATAAATGATTCCTAGGCAGTTTAAATACTTACACTCCCATTTGAGCTGTCATGTTAGCTTTAAAGTCATCGAGAGATCGAGTCAATTCCTTTACATTAGCCTTGATGTTTGTCACAACGATCAAACCTTGCAGGACCTGAAAGGAATCAAGTAGTCACAATTTACATTCACCAACCACAAAATAATTATAGTCCAGAAAACTTGGTGCAAAAAAGGGCTCTAGCTTCCAAAAACTGCTCGTGAGCTGGAAATCCCTTGATAAATTACATGAAAAAATGCTAGAAAGCGAAAAGAGTTCAGACGAAGTTTCTTGCAGAAATTTATCGCTACGACCTTTTTTGGTTTAAGAGCGAGTGACTGAGATTTCTAGTTTAGTTCTTCTTTGTGCTCTTAGTGAGTTCTTAAAACTGGTGGCAGCGGTGGGATACTTTGAACAATCTGTCCGTGTGGTGTAGTGTGTGTTTGAAGTGCACCCAGTGAAATGGACACACGCTCGACAATAAGGTCGCGGGTCCTGATTGTAGCTGAGGGGAGAGACGAGGAGGCACTGCGGGAAACGAAGAAGTGCGGCCAGGGAGACAGGAGTTGCTGAGAGATCTGGCTGAAGACGCATTGGCTGAGTTCCACCGCCTTTGGAAAGCTGAATGGACAGCCCTTCGACAAGAAGTGCAACAGACACTATATCGTCTGCTATAGCAGACGGTAGGAGGTCGTTAGCTAAACACATGCAACGTGAATAGAGTGCTTGTCTCGGGGCAATGAGGCATCTTTGGCAAGAGATTATAGGCCAAAATCCAAATACTCGTAGTGTTAGGACAAATGACATGGCAGACGATAACACTAGGAGAACACTCCACATCCTAAACCTCCTCCAAATCACGCTCAAACGCAGCTGAAAGTTAAGGCATTTGATGGTACTGCCAACTAGAAATGACCACATAGAGAGCGAGAGGCAGAGTGACTGACTATCTCAGTTGATGGATATACGTGGATTTATGTGAGCAACAGGTAGTCCAGTAGACAGAGGTGAATAAACCTCTTTTCGGGGTTAAAGGTTTTCACTTTTATTATAATTTACATCAAAATTCACTGAATTTTTCTTTATTTTTGTACCTACAAACTCGTCAGTTTGCAGAGATGCATGGAGGGAAAAATTAGGAAGAGCGAATAAACATGAATCAAGAGCTTTCCAAAATTAGTGTACGATGAAAAATGGCAAGGACAAACTTCCGCAGCAACGCATTGGTTGTAAGCGAAAATCCGGTGAAACAAGTTTGGCCACGGAGGCGTCTGAAGGGGGCTTGGAGATGAGACACGATGGGCCACACGATGAACGACCACGGAGTTGTACGCTGTTGTAACGGGGTCAGAGGGAAACTTCTAATCAGAATCATGTAAAAATCGGTTAAAATTACCGGTGGTCACGGGAGTATAATATATCGTTATATTATAAAAATTTCTCTCTGTCCAACTAAAATATATTATGTATGTGATCTGTGGTTTGGGGGATGTGTTTTAGTTTTGGAAATTAAACAGTTCTCAAGAAGAAACAAACCTGAAATGGCAGAGCACTCGTATGAATAGTGTCAATTCCATTCTTAAAAACTCACATACTAGTTTCTGGTTTCAGAATTACACCGAAAAGAAGGATGCACTGTTGTACATAACCACAGTTGGGGAAAGATTTGCCAAAACAAAGAAAGACGCTGGAGAACATCATGATGATGCTGACAACAGAGGCTGACTGCTTCAACACTACTTATGACGATATTGGTAAGCGGCTCTCTGATAATAGCAGTCATTTCGTGGCCAAACGCGCCATTCATCTTGTGGCCAAACATGTTGCGTTTTCAACCCTCAGTGGCCAAACGCGATACTCACCGAAAATCATAAGTGTGGGTCACGCGTTTGGGGTCGCTTTTTGAATTTGTGTAGGTACCAGAGAAAAAACGTCAAAATAATAAACTGAACACATCAACTTATTGGAACTAGAAAAAATACTTTGCAAACGGAATTCACCGCATTTACTTACAGCACTTGAAGTCACACATGAGAAAACGACTCCAACCGCCACGAGAATTAACATTGTTACTGAATATCGAATCCTACTCGTATCTGTTGACGTCAGACTTGGCAATTACGACCTCGAACGTGACACATACAGGAGACGGATTACACGATTTCACTAGAGCTTTGCACAGATGTTTTTTGGTTTATTAGTCTGGGGGACTGTCAAACCGCATGTTATCAGAGACCGAAATAACAGCCGACAATGACGTACTTCACTTTACTGGGACGTTGTTTGTAGGAAGCTCACTACTATCTATATCATTTCAAATATCAAACGGAGTGCATCCGTAAACCACTGACAGGTACATTTTTGACATGGATATCTTTTACTGCTGGAACTCATGAAAAAATTTGCTCCACGGTTAAAAAAAATGTAACGCGGTACCTACCAATAAACAAAAAAGTTCAATAGGGGTACCTTCCAAGAACGATAGGAAGAAAATAGTAACGAATCATCGATATTGAAAATTGAAAGAGAGTGGGAAGGTTACCGCTGGGATGGTTATATTGTTATTTGCTTTACTGTTATGGACTTTCTCTTGCAACTTGCAGTTTCCTAGTAACTAGGAATAACTGTTATTTGTGTAATACCAATAAACCATCTCATATGTATACAGACTTGAATTTTTTAAAAGTACTTTTATTGATGGTCGGAATTGTATACCTGTGTGTTAAGGTCATTTTTGTTTTTTTATTACAATATATCAATACAATATCAATAATCATTTTGTAATTAAAATTTAATAACAAAATGATTATTGATATTTTTTGATATACCTAATACCAATGATGATGTATTACCTACTGATATTCAGTGATCATGTATCTTTGAAGTGTTTGTATGAAACTATTTTGTCCTGGTTTCAATTCTTATTTAGTTTGTTCTGTTTTACTTAGGGGTTTTTAACAATCAAATTTCAATCCCGATTAGAAAATCTCGTTTTTGTTGAATCGATAATATCGGCACACATTATCTATATCCCGATAATATTAATATTTGAATATCGATATTGAAATATCGAATATTGGATCCAAAATATCGATATTCGATATTGTCGATATCGATATCCCATCCCTAGTGCTTACTTTAATATGGTCTTTTAGGAGGTTTGAAATGACCGGGTTCGTGCTCCAGAGTCTACGTTTAATCTTTTGTTGATCTTTTTGTTTATCTTTTGTTGAGTTTTGTGTGTTTTAACCGTTTTAAATAACCTAGTTTCAAGGATCTTGTGACTATTTGTTACTTGTTGTCACTGGTAGGTCCTACATATTTCATAATAACTGACGGCATCGGTTAGCCGACAAAAAGGTACTGAAGTGTAATAAATAAACCGAATGGCGGGCGCCCAACGCCGGTGTATCTCAAGACAGTTACCCTTCATTGCATTATAAAAGACTCCGAAACGAATGTCCCATCAATACAGATTAAGTCGTTCCAAATTTTATTCGAGAAGTCGTTGGAGTTGAACGCCAAAACGATCCCTCTCCATCCGTCTTTAAACGGCACTTCAGTTTCAAAGCGGATCCTCCGAAGGAAAGGAGAGAAAGGCAATTCGGGGCCCGAAAACGTGAATTACTATTCAGGCAAGGTAGACGGCCCAAGGGGTTGTAAATCCTAAGGGTAGTTAATTGACACTCATTGCACCCTTATCTGAAAAGGGGTAAATGCGAAGGAATTCGCCCCGTCTACCCCAAGCTTCAGATTTATGTTGCGCTACTAAACGGGAAGTGGGGTCGAGGTTTGAAGGCACTTACTGAAATACTGCCAACACCTTATCTCTCTTCCTTGTACCTTGAACGAGTCCTTAACTTTCCTTTCGAGAACATGTGTGAGCTTCTTGGCATTACGTCTTGCCAGCCGGATTCTTAAGATTGAGAAAAATGAATTCTTGGAGGTTTCCCGCCTTAGAAAGTATTTCTGAGATGAGTGAAGAACAAGGCCGCCGGGTTCGGGATATGGAGCGGTTAATTGCCTAGAAATAGTAAATTGCCAACATACTTCGTTGATAAAAGTAATAGAACGTCAGATAAACACAGGTCTGATAACTGTATGTACATGTTGCAGGTCATCGTTAGATTGTCGACTTCATCAATCTCGTGGTTTTCTAGCAGCTGAGTGAAAGTGTGAGGCGATTGATTGATTGATAAAAGCTTGACGATAAATCATGATAATCTTGTTGGTATTATACGAGTACACTGTGCCCCATGGCTATACAGCCGTCAGGGGGAGTTAACTGAAAAGATAGATATTGAATCCACCTTTATATCTATGTTTGATTTGCATTTATTATTTTTATATTTCATCTATTCAGTGGTTCCTAGCTTCCTTCAACATCAGAAAATTTACCATTATACAGTAATTTATAAATGACTATATTTATTAAGTAAACCTACTTTTATTTTAGCGAATTTTCGAAGAAAATTGCTCTCGATCCTAGATTTTTAAACATAGAATTTCCGACAAAAAAATTATAACTAAGTCCATGTCAGACCAACCTGAATTCACTGCCAAAAGACACCAAAAATCATATGCACATACATTTATATATAGATAATATGTAAATGTTTAATTTAATGAATTTAATAAATATTTTCATCATAATATGATGAAAATAATAAAAATAATTTTTCATCATAATATTATTATGATGAAAAATTATTTTTGAATTAATTCGTAACACGAATATGAATACTCGTAGAATACTGGAGTTTCTACTTCTACTTAACGACGCCGGCAATAAATAATAACAGGAAGTACCTACCACTATTTCAGAACAAGCCCCTCGATGAGACAAAACAATGTTTGAATCTTTTCGGCTCGTACTTTTGACTCCCCACTATCAGCTCCGTCTTAGGAAATAGGGAACTACTCACCCAATTCAGCGTCCAAAATAAATTCTACGGCCTCAAACTGCCACCAAACCACCAAACTGCTAGAGTTCCCGGTACAAGCTCACAATGACGAACAGATAGGTATAACTTTTATAAATCCAGCTTCTGACCACCAAAACAAACACGAATCGCAGGACCGAAGTGCCTTCACTATAATATAAGTTTAGTACCTAATTACTATTGTTTATGTATTATATAAACAATAATAATTACTAATCTCTCAGATCTTGATTACCTTCAAGACGCTACAAGGAATCTCATTAAACCCCAGGTAGGTAATTACTAACACTCAATAATTGTAATTATTACACAATGAAAATAAAAACTAATGAAATTCAATATATTTAGTAGTAATGTCTTGTATTATATTGATGGTAAACCCTCACACCAACTCCTTATAAATCCATAGAGAACGCGTTCAGTCGTAACGGGTTTCATCGCCCCCCATGAAACATTGTGATTGGGGGATCGTTGCCATAAACCTCCATAAACGGAGGGTTCTTAATTCCATCTAACTGTACCTTGTCTACCAGCTTCATTGTTAGCTCCTTTAATTACTCGATAAAAGGCCACGGAATAACTCGGATATGAGAGTGGCGGCGTTTGCCGACGAGCTCAATACAAGGGCTGTTTACCGAAGCATTTCCCGTACCAAATCATTTCAATTAATGAAATTTACCATATCTTCGGTTTGCTGTCGTAATTTTGTGGCCTCAATCGTAATTCAGTCATGTTTCGTTGCTTTTAAAATCGTCTGGAAAATGGATTAATTAAGAATCTAACTAAAGAATTGAAGCGGATACCACGTGTTGGTTATTAAAAGATATTGGGAACGCGTATCCCACACATCATTCGTTACTCAGAAGTACTACATGCAATCAAATATTTTTCGACAAAAAATTACGTGCAGGTCATATTATAACGATATTTTTTGTAGCTTATTTTTTGAGGTAAGTAGACAAAATATAGAAAACTCTCCACCGACTCAAACCCGACCTTACCGGCTTTCTCCAACGAAATGAACAATCAATTCATACTGTGTTCAGCTAACAGAGATATGCGTCATCTTCGTCGAATATTGTTTTCATCCCGCTCATGAAAGGGGTCTCACGATTATTATTTACAATAATCCGAGTCCAGGTTGCCCGTCATAAGAAATTCCGGAGCGAAAAAGTCGTGAACAACTTTCTCTTCCGTGAATTACTGTTTCCCCATTGGGGCAGACAATAATTGGTCCGATATAGGGAAGACTAATGACGGTGTGCAGGCCGTTAGATGGCGTACTTATTATACGAAAAATAATGGAGAGAGACCCCCTTGTCCTCCTTCTTGTCAGTCGACCTCATCACTTGGTTTGCCCACTGTTCTGAGGTTGAATCTCAATTTTCGATCGGGTCAAGCTCAACAGGAACTTCAAAGTTTTAGGAGGAGCACGGAACGACAGCAACTAGATCTGAGTAGGTAAAACCGTCCTTGTATTACGAGCACGACTGCCATTTAGAAGCGAGAAACACTGGGGTCAGTTTTTTTTAGGGAAACCAATTTTATTCTCCATAATCTAAATTCGCGCTCACGGTACGTTTTTCTGGACAAAGCTTCATCAACCAGGTTTACGCCTACAATCAGTCCTACAAATATATCAAGACTAAAGTCAATTTGAATAAAGTACTCAAAATACAGACAGGATGAAAAACCATATTTATGGAAAGGGTTATTACATTAGCTTACAACTTACATGAAAATAAGAGCTCTCCGTGGCCAAGCGATCTAGTGCGTCCAGGAGTCCTGGGTACGAGTGCCGGAGCTTTAGCAAGTCCAGGGGCTCTAGAGCAAGTTCTGGGTAAATTGAAATTCTAACAACTGTAGTTACACAGAAAAAATATTAAAATTATAAATATTAAATTATTATAAATATTAAAATTAAAAATATTAAAATTAGAATAAGAAGAACAAAAACCTCAAAACTTGTCGGTTTACGTTCCATAATACGAATTCAGAAAATCGAATGAATAAATGTCCGTCCGTCCGCCGCTATCACGTCAAACCTCGACCTCGTTGAAAGTGCATTTCACCCCAATCGAAGCCTAGTTCGAATAGAAAAATAATTTTTTTCGAAGTTTTTTAGTCGATCTCACGACCTCGCCGAAGGTCAATTTAATTCCTTGGGTAGGTCGACTCGATTCGAAATCAACTTTTCCCGAGTTTATTTGACGTTTTCGTGTTAATTTGAGTGAGGTCCATTTCATCCCTAATAAATATTTCGATTCGATTAGAAATTAATTTTTCCGAATAGGTCCGTTCGAATCTAAAGTAATTAGTCGAATATTGGTCTTTTCGGAGCGCCTTTTCAATCGAGATAAATACTCATCCGAATTTCCGATCTGATTCGAGTCAATTGTTCTGAAGGCTTCCAAATCGACTTTTCAAAATTAGTCATTATTCCTGAGTCGAATACTTTTGTGTGTTCAAGTTGACATAGAGGTCAATGTCGAGAAGGTTTCACAACCTTTAGGAGGTTTGAACGACCAGACATTTGCTCAAAATGTGGGCTCAAAGGTAAAGCTAATAAAAATAACACTATCCAACGGTGGAACTTCACGCCAATTTCCATAATGGAGAAGATTATTCCATGAAATTTTGTATTTATCCCCTCAGAATCAATTCCCATTCCATTTGGATCGGAGTCACAGCAGTCTTTGGGCATGCGGAATCGTGAATACTTCATGTCGCCCCGAAAACTGCGATTCTAATCAAGTTTGTCCCATCTCCGGGTTTCTCGAAGTAGTACGAGTATATTCGCTATTCGCTTCGTCTTCACCTCTGACCCAAACGCGGCCTTGCGAGACGCCCACGCGACAACGACATTTCGCCAAGGCAGCGGACAACTTCATCGGGAATCCGACCAGTTTTGATTAGCAGCTCCTGATCCTCGATGAAAGGAGGTTGAGCAAGTGGGAATTGAGCAAGTTTTTCGTACACGGGAGAGGGAGTGGCTCGGGTGCAACCTAGTCACCATCGGAGGCGCGGCCCGCTTCCCAGCTACCAGTTATATCTGAGGCGATATGTTTGATCATCATCAGCGATAAACTTCCCGCCTACTAAAGAGAGGCCTTTTTTTAATGAGAGAAAAAGGCTCGAAAAAAGAAATCGACAAAAAAATAACTTCCCTCAAAATAAAGCAGTCTCTTCTGTAGATACGGAAGTTGAATGTGTTTGTACCGTTTTTACTCTTTAATTTGTGCCATCTCATTTTATATTAGCCCACGGGCTTTTTAATTAACCGGACTTCCGAAGAAGGCTCAATAAATAAAATACGGTTATAAAAAAAGTGAAAGTCAAGAATATTCTTGGAACTTCGACGCTGTTCTTATAACTCGGTCTGAAACTGAAAGTTGCCACGAAAGCAGTTAAGAGCATTTGGTAGGTACCGTATCGAGTTAATGTAGACATATCGCAAAATATTGCAAAGAAACAAACTATAAACAAAATACAAAAAACATAAATGCAAGAAGAAATAGAAAGGTTATAGAAGAAATATAAATAACCAAGTATAGACATAACCATACCAACTATAAAATGCACAGCCATGCAGCATAATAACTGGTTTTATGTCAATTTTCTCCATTATACTGGTTTTATAACAACTTTTGTCTCCTTTTTTTGCCGAGAAGCACCTCAGTTCTTATAGATTTTTATACACCGCAGTTGTAGATTTTTCATGACAGAATGTGAAGGGTAGGTGAGACCTGGATCACTGATGTACCTCAAAAATGTATGCACGTGACACTGAAAGAGAATCTTTCTTCAACTTCCGATTATCCAATCGGAGTACGTTCATGGAACATAGCAAGACAGGTCTACATACTACCTACTATGCTTGTTCATTGGATGATGCCAAGGATTTCTATTCGTTTACCTCTGTATTGATAGAGAAGCTTCGGGCTTTCGGTTTTCGATAGGTCTCTGTTTCAGAGGAAGGATACCACATTTTTATGGTGGTGCTGGTACGGATTGAAGGTTTATTGGGCCTTCTCCCACCACCCAGCCCGATCGGTCCCAATACATTGATTTCGTCCTTGATTTTTTAGCTTTTAGAAGTGATTTACCAAGCATTTTGGTTAACTCTGAAATACGTGTTTAATAAAAGAATGTGGCATCCAAGCTGTCAATGAGGACTGGCTGTATGGGGCAGAGGAGTGGGCAGATGCGCTGAACGTTGAGTACTACAGGGTGCGCATGATAGCTGTGCAGCGTAATACCCATACAGCTGCTGGCCTCAGAAAGGAAGCGGATTTCCAGATAATGTATTTACAATGACAAGTCGGCAGGAGATGTGGACGGGTGAACTGAGATGGAGATGGACTGAGATGGGCTGGTCTCTGACATCCAGCAATGGCTGCACAGAATGCATCTAGAAGTCAACTATTTCCTCATTCAGTTCGCCTCATGGCATGGACTTTTCTATGCGTAACTGTGCAGAATGGGTACTCCATCGTGCCGCAGCTGGTTGAAGATGAAGTGCACCACAGATTCTTCAGATGCACAAAATACGTGTACAAGAAGTGCATGCACACCCATATGACACCAGAACTAGTAGTTGCCAAAATGTTGCAAAGTGAGCAGAACTGGACTCACACGTCAAAATATGTGGAGAGGGTCTTGAGGGGAAAGATATCGAACGGAGGGTGCGAACAGACAAAGGGAAGAAGAGTGAAGAGGACTCTCAAGGAGTTAAACAGCTCCAGGTTGAGTTCCAACAAGGGAAAAGTAGGTCAAGTTTTGGTGAGCTTTGAGTCCCACTTATCTGGCGGACCTCTCCAGGTGTCTTAAGATATCTAAATGCCACCTATGGATCTTAATGATCCACTGTCAAAGAGGAGTCTTCACTTTCCGTTTCTCAAAGAAGTTGCAGAGAGTAGACTCTGACTGTACTACGCGGACATTATTATTAGACGACCAGGTATTTCTCTTAGAATCCGCTCAATTCCTGATCTTGTCTATCTTGTAACTTAGTTAGGGCATAGAACTGCCGAAGGGTATGGAGTAAGCAGAGATCCTAATCCTCTAAACAGAAAATTAATGATTGATTAATGTACGTCATGCACCGTTGATAGGTGCTTATAAAGCGGAGGTGCTTATTAACTAAGATAACTCTGAAGTGCCTTAACCGCCATAAATATCTCAAATCACATTGTTCTTAGCTCTGATCCATTTGCAAAGGCCTCGCACCGATTCCGCATAGCGCCTATTAGCATCATAATTAGGTCTCCGATGGTTAAAAACCGCTCTAAATGCTTGCACAATCTATATAAGAAACTCTTTCTGTCTTTCCATTCTGAAAACTCCCGAGATGGAGCCTCGAAACCGGAATCCTGCGTCCATATTTCAAGTAACAATTACGCAAACGGCGGCAGTTCATTCCTAACTTTTAGCCTAAGGTTACTCGGACCGAGCGAAACAGTGCAATGGCATTTGATTTATTACAGCTTCCACTACACAATTACGTCCAATCTGTGGGAAAACCAGTTTCAAATGCTCCCAGTCCGTTCAAATCACTACTTGATCTTTCTTGTTTCACGTCTTGACGAGTTGAAAACGCCGTGATGAGCAGTTTGCTGAAATATCCTGTCGTAGGTACAAGTTTAAAAAAAAGTATGTATTTTTGGTTCTACTCGTACTCCATGAAAGCTATTTTTTTTCCATTTTTCCCCCGTCTTATAATTGCTATGCCGTTGGGAATCAAAATACTACGGCTTTCAAGATCATTAAATCATTGATTACAGATAAGCTGACAACTTGTCGGTTTTGTATCCTCTTCAACAGTCTTTACGAATTCTGGAAGGGACAAAACGTCACGATTTGGTTCGCATAGTTTTGATCAAGCACTAAGCGCCAGTCCCAAACTACCTGATTTTTATATCTATAATGAGAAAAATCCCTATGTCGCTCAGCTCTGTTTAACGAGCAGCTTAAGGTTGGTGCTTATTCACCAGAATGAAACATCTACCGGCATGAATTGACTCACAACTTGTCAATGACATATCGTGTTCCTTTAGCAGTTTTTTAAATTTTTCTTTGATTTTTTTGAAATTTAATATTATAATTTATTGTAACTAAGAAAAGTGCAAATGACATACATTAATACATTACAAAAGGAAGAAAAAATGAAATGTAACAAAAATTCAACTTAATTTAACTCTTTAAAGAATAAGAATACAATTGGCAATTTCTGATCCCCATAATTTAAGAAATTGTCCGGAGATCAGGAGTTGCAACTAAAAGATAGAAAAACGGCCAAAAAACTGAATGTAACAAAAGAAATAGAATTACTTACAACACATGCAGGATACAACTAAGAGAACTATAGTAATGCATAAATTGCTATATACATTTCATTACTGCAGCAATTTATGCATTGACATGCCAAGATATGAATCGTTTGAATATTCATTCAAAAGAAAATCATTCAAGGTTTTTTGAATTTATTTATGGATATTGATGACTTACTATTCAATTAATGCAGTTGGTAACCTCCATGATGCATGAGGTCCTGATTGATAAAATAACGACAATCTAACACATTTGATCAATTTCAATGTCAATTTTCTTGTATGAATGACTCCATGAATCAAGAACCGCCAGTATCTTGCGCGGGCGATTGAATTGGTTTAAGTGGGCACCGGGATGCTAGACTTCTGAGAGGCGGCACTAAAAACGAGGTACCTATTAGTCTCTGTATGGTCATTTCGTGAGTACAAGGATGCGATGTCCCACAACTTCACAGAGTGTTTTTGACTTGTCCAAGTTAATTTTTGGATTATTATTTTCAATAATCGGCCAAACGAAAACACCTGTGGAAATAATTGTATTAATCACGCAACTCATTTAATTTCGTGTCGAATTTTCAAAAAGATGAAGTAAGCTCGAGGTGAACAAATAAAAGTTCTCCGCTTACATAATTTCCAGATTCACTCTGGTGTTGTTGCAGGTAGCGTTTATTAGTGAGGTCCGGATGTTGGCACTGGAAGATGAACCAATTTGCTAGTAGCAAATAGGAGATGAGGCGAGAGAACGAGCTTGAGAGCGAGAATGAAGAAGATGAAATAGGTGGTCCGAGCCCTTCCTAGAGCTGAAAACAACCAGCGATTGGAAATGTAAGAGAATGTAGGTATTTCACCTATCCAGCGAATCCAGATACTCACAATGCGACGAATCGGTGATGAAAACGAGTTGATTCAGTGGGTTGACTCAAGATCCAAGACGAAAAATTATCGAGGATTCAGAGACCTCGTGATTTGCGATCGTTCTAACGACGGATCCGACAATGCTGGCGATTCGTTAAGAAGTTCCGGGAAATGGTAGGGATGTAGGGGTCCGTTGAGGTGGTGATTTCGGACCTTGCAGGTCTTTGGTGGACGCAGGGTAGATGCGATCTAAGTCGCGCCTTGCCTTGCGCTCTCTCTTCTTAAGAGCTTTTGATAACAACTACATAGTACGGCGACGACAGAATGATTGACAATGAACAACCGAAACTGGTCAATGGACATACTCTGTTGAAAACGGGGGATTTCATTGGATTCAACAACCTTCATTCAATGACATCACTCCACCACTCGGCAGGAATCTCACCACATCACGTAATAATTATTTACGATTAACGAAAAGTGCATCATCCAATGGAATCCAGAAGAATTACCGAGATGATTTTCCAGTGTCAACACTTTCCAAACGATCAGAGATAAATACAAATCAACGAGGGCATTATCATACAAAAAACCGGTCAGAGGGAAAGTGGTGAGAGGGAGCGTAGGGCGCAGACGGCAATTAATCGAAGGGACGGTCGCGTGATGGGTCCAACCCAAGTTTCAAGATAATCACGAAAAGCGTTACGTAAAAACTGTAACTAGCGTCTTATATCTGGTATGAGATTTAAAAGGGAGACAAAAAAAGGAAAAAAGAAACGAAATAAATCTCGCAGCCTCATTGAGTTCACATGATGGATTTTTTTCTTCTTCTCACTCTTCTGAAGGAGTAGGGAGCTGGAGAATTAAGCTCAGTTAACCCAGATGAATGATTGGGTTTAATTAATCGTCTCGAGTTACGATCAGAATGTGTCGGGTTACGATGCGGGTTTGTTGAAGGTTCATTTCCTTATCATCTCGAAAGGCGATGAGCTCATTTTCATAGCGATGAAGACGATGGTTCTGATTGATAAACCGTGCATAAGCCCTAGAGAAGTAGATAATTTATATGCGTCCACGATGCTAAATCAATTTAACTCCTGAAACACAACCTTGACTTCATGAAGGGAATTCAATTATTCTGGTATCTAGCACTTTCTTAACATATTAGCACATTTGGTTTATTTCATTTCATTGTACACCAACAGGCTATAATTATTTTGGATCATCTAGAGACCAATCGGCCCTAAATATTTCAGCTCGTTATAATAATTTCGTCTTAATATTAGTTATGGAGTAGGTACACGAATACAAAAGTTACGAGGAGAATATTTATGTCGAGTATATTTTTTCATGACAGAAGAGTTGGTGCACAATTCAATACCCCATGAATGGATGGAACATGCTCATCGAGAGCCCGTCATCTACTACAGTGGTTCTCAAACTTTTCACTACTGAGGGCCACTTCGTACCCTTCAGAATCCGAGGCGGACCACGTACGATAGAATTACTATTTCCGCAACAGTTACACGGGTAGTACATTGCTAGTTTTTAAATGATTCATGGATTATTGTTTTTTTGGCAGTCATTCGCAGTTCATATATGTAACAGAAATTGGGTATCGATAATATCGCATAATGCACAAAGTACGTTTAAATATTTTCTTGATAAATATAGAAAAGAAGCAAATTTAATTTAACGCAGAATTTTCATACTTTTGGAGAGATGACTAATTGATTTTATACTATAAATATAGAGAAGATTTTATATTATAAAATAAATTGGTCATCCCTCCAAAAGTATGAAAAATCTGTGTTAAATTAAATTTGTTTCTTTTCTATATTTATCAGGAAAATATTTAAACGTACTTTGTGCATTTGTTTGTACTTGATACTATTAAATAGCCGCAAAAGGAGCAACACCGCGTATCAACCATTTTGGCCATAATGAGGTTATACTTAACTATTATTCATGAAAGAGGATTATTCTTATTCATATTTCCCCGTCGCATAAGATGGTTAGCATGAATTTGCCCTCCGTAAACATCTAATATGAAAAACCTTCGGCAATTATAACAGGACTTCAATCAACATTCAACGTGGGCACTTGTTTTTTGCTTCTCCTGAAAAGCAGGCGTTTGGCTGATACGTGGTGTGGTTTCTTAGGCAAATTTTGCTCAAATTGTATTATGATGGCAAATTCAAGACTTTAGGCCAACTCGTGAAACAATAGCGGCCGAAACTGAACGAATATAGCCGAACTCACTATTAGGCGCTACGAATCTGTCTATTAAGTCTTGAATTTGCCATCATATTACAATTTGAGAAAAATTTGCCTAAACATTTGCCATCATTATTACAATCTAGAATTTTTTAGCGGTGGCTTTCTCTCATCCTGAAGTTTGTGTTTGCAGTATCGATTAGATGAGTGTATGCACTCATCTATAATAGATGAGTGTATTCTAATCGATATGGTAAACACATACTTCAGGATGAGAGAAACTCACCGCTAAAAACAAATTCTAGAATGTAGTAGTTGCATGTTGAGTAAACCGATTTCTGCGGTAGGTTAATTTACTTTCATGAAAATTGCACGCCGACCACAGGTTGAGAATCACTGATCTACTATGATCACACTGCCCCATTTACCGTATAGAACCATCCGCTGGTAGAACCAACATTACAACGTTTTAATTTTATACAAAAAATTCCAAGTTGCTTGACTGTTTAACTTGTTGGCCCAGGCCTAGAGCGTTCGGCCATTCCGGGGACTCTGGGTGGCTTCGCCTTAACATGGTGCCCCCTTGGATATGTTTTTGAGACCCAGACCCTTTCTACCAAATTTGTTGCTGTATTTTTTTTCTTTTCATTTTTACCTTTACCATTTATTCTGTAATTTATGTGATTCTTGAAGGCCATGATTTTATTTATTTTGTATTTTTTTTTGTATATACAACCTTAAGGGCCCTTAGAGGCCTATTGTAAATTTACATTTATGTATATGACAATAAAGGTCTTCAAGTACCTACGTTTTAAAATAGTGTCCGATATAAGATGGGAAGCCGATGTATTTACTCGTCACATTAGGACACGAACACCGCTGCCAAGGAATGACCGTAATAACTCAAAGCAGTGGTCGGACAAATCGCACGGACCCCACATGCGGCCAATGTTTTGCTATGAAAAAGCGATGAAGGATCCGCGGTCTGTATGGCTTCCACGGCGCCTAATGAGGGCAGAGTCATCAGGGGCCGGAGGCTAATTGGAGATTTCCTTACTTGGGACATGATCTATATGAAAGCCGAAGGGGAGAAATGACCATCGGCCGTATGGGAGCTTTCTTATTCTTCCTAGGGAACCTCTGGATAATGGAACGCGGCTTGACAAAGGCGCTTCCCGAGTCTTACTTGAAGCCTAGAGGCAAAAGAGCCCCTTCGATGGTTTCCTCGTGGAGAGATTGAGTTGGAGTTTCCGATAAAGGACGTCTTTTGAAAGGGTGAGGTGATGAACGGCTTTTCTTCTTAAGAAAAAATAATCTCATCTTCGTCTCAGTGACGTCCATCTTGTTGCTATTATGGTGACTCAGAAACAGCAAGCGAATCCCCGACAAGCAGCAAGAACCTAAACGCACATGCAGTGCCATTCGTGACGAGATTTACTGTATACAACATTCAATGTTGAATAGTAGGTCTTAGACTCGTACTATTTATTATGACACTAAGGCGATTTATTACTTAATGACTTAAGAGAGTGGTTATTTTCCCACAGTCCACAATCCCAAGTCCATAGTTGCACCGCTGTCTCGAATGGACAATTGAGTTGCAACGGGCTGTCATCATGTGCGGATGAGCACAGTAATGAGTGGCCCCTATCTTACCAAACCTACTTATTGTACTAGATTAGGAGGTTTTGCCTGCAGACAGGTAAATTCAATTCAGGTTGAATGAGCTGCGCATTTTTCGCAATGTCGAAAGTTATAACCGATGACAGATAATGTGCTGTAAACTGGTAATAAACATAAATAACACAAGCACAGATAAGATTTCCTAGTTTATTAATGGTAACCAGTGATAATTTTTTTGGTAAGTAGATCTCCCTACCTGAAAGTGGCCACTAACGATTTTTTTTTAATAAAATTTATTCAATTAATATTTAATATAACTTTATTGCACAAGATCAATGCATTACCAGTTGTGACAAAAGAGGTATACAAATTACATACCACCTGGTCTGGAGGTGAAGCCCATTGGCTTTCTCCAAAAGTACTTAATGATTAGATAATTAGTTAACAATAAAAGACAATAGGTACTTGATAGGGGGAGTTAATTAGTTAATAAACAACAGTAGGTATTGATAGGGGTTCATCCGGAGTCATCGAGGCTCTAAAAATGTGATTAGGTATTTCACAAACACAGAGAATCTCTGTTCTACCTACCATCTTCAATATCAGTAGATTTTACTTCTGCCTATCTGATAGATTTTTATAGATACATTGATAGGCAGAAGTAAAATCTACTGATATTAAAGATAGTAGGTAGAAAAGGAAGCCCGAAAATGAACAGTTACTAGAAAATATGTGGATCACAGCCAAACTCCCTGGATCCTGTCCTGGTTGTGGGAGCTGGTGCCACTCACAGATGACGTTAACACTAGTATCACAGATCTAAATGGTGTTACTAAAAGAAGGAGCTAGGGTAAGGTATTTGGTTGGGCTAGAATTTGGTGCTCAATAAGGCTGCTTGATAACTAATGAGCCCAGCACTTGTGTCAGAGGGGTTGGAGAGAGATGGTAAAGGTCACTGCACACTTTCACTTGGATAAATTGATAATAATTATCGTCAGTTATAACATAATTATTATGTTGTAACTGACGATACTGAAGGAATAATAAATAATAATTATTTAATGAATAATAATAATAAATAATAATAAATCAATGTTAATGAATTATTCATTAACATTGATTAATTATTAACATTGATAGAAGGTCTTAACACACAGTACGCAGTAATAAATATAATTACTCGTAATAAACAGAACAAGGATGATATAAGAGTGGTAACTGTGGATTGCAGAAATTTAGCTATGATCTGTCGATAACATCTCAGTTTTAACATGGTTGAAGGTAACATTTCATTTTGAACACGAATGAAGATTTAAAGAAGGCAATCCTATGAAGCTCAGGTGATACAGAAAAGGATAACAGTTGAGCCTGACACGAACCTACACGAAAAATCAACGTTCCATTAGGTGGCATTCATGGGACGTTATCTTCATCTTGATATAACTTTAGACCTATGAACAGCACGAATGGGTTGTGGTGATATTGTTGTGACTTGAGAATGAGAAAACGTAGTGCAAAATACTTGTACTTATTATACTCATCTCTTAGTGAAAGACAGTTTATACAGTTTTCAAGGGGTTGAATGTTGTGCTGTTTGGTGGTCCAAATATTTCTTTTTCACCATTAGACAGTGCCAAAACGACAATCATCCGAAGGCTGAAAGACTTCGAGGTGAACTGGAAGTTGTATTCCATTCATGATATCCTCTCTTCGATTGAATCATTTTGTTTAATTGGGTGTAATAATAACGATACAATTTGTATTTTTATTGAATTATCGTTACAGTGTTCCTAAACAAAACATGACAATTGTTATGCCCATAGGTTTGCTATTCGTTCAGTCACAGAATCATGGTAAGCAGAAAAATGTTCAATAAATTGAGAGCTACGAGTGTAGAAAGTGTATCCCTAACCTCTAATGTCAATGTTTTCGTGTTCCCTGTCTCCTTCCCACAACCCCCTCTCACCCTTAGTCCCCCTCGGTTTCACCTAATATGTTTCCTCTGTTGCACCTGCAGGGAGCTTTTCGCTTCTTTCAGTGCTGTTGGCGGGAGCTTTTTGCCAGGTGAACAAGCCTGAATTGTGGCATAACTTCACTGTAGTGGTACCACAACTAAGTAATCGTGACCATCAGTAATACTTATATAATTGCGATGTTAGCCAGCCTGAATCATCTAATTCTCAGAAGCCTTGCAAAAAGCTCCCTCCAACAGCATTGAAAGAAGCGAAAAGCTCCCTGCAGGTGCAACGGAGGAAACATATTAGGTGAAACCGAGGGTGAAAAGGGGTTGTGGGAAGAAGACAGGGAACAGGAAAATACTGGTGGTGGAGGTTAGGGATAGGAGGATCAGGTTTCTATATGCACACTAAATAGCGAGGTGCTAAGCACCGAGCATCCTATATACGAGGCTGGTGGGCAAAATGGGTATCATTCCTTTGTGCGGCTGAGGAGGTCTTTTGGCTGGCCAGTCTGCGATTCTGAATGAGAGGAGCACCGAGGTCTTCAGGTTCTCAGGAATATTCGTGGCAGTTCAACACACGGTCGACTGGTCATAACTGGTCGTACTGCCATTCATTGTTGTGCATTTCTTTTACCGAAGCCCTATAAAAAGTTAAGAGTTATTACCAGATGTGGAACGAGCTTGAAGGGGTGTCTAACCATTTCCCGTCTCACAAAGCATCTATTAGGGGTTTCCATACGAGGCCCTCCCGCTGGGGTATTTGTTGCCGTCTTGGTCACTTATTCATCACATTTTCACTCATACAAGCCGTTTTTCTCCTCTCCCTCCGTCCAGACTTGCCGTACCGTCTCGTCCACCTTCTACTCGCGGGATAGAGACAAATGACTTTACGTATCTCATTGAGGGCGGGAGGTGTTGACTAATTACGCCTTTTCACGCCGCATTATTAAAAAAATGTGGAACGCTTCGTAGCTGGAATCGGGTTTTATAAATTGTCCTCACACCTGTTGCATCGGCCGGAGGAGGAGGCAGTCGGGTCGATCATACTCCGAAGATAAGTTATTGTCGACGGTTAATTGTGGTCAAGCAACAGTTTTCGTCCGAGGGACTCCACGGACTGGACTATTTAAAACGCGTTAATAAGGTCTATTAAAAGCTGAACACATTGGTTTTTATGATGGGACCAACTGCCGTCATTTACTTTCAGTCTACCGTCGAGTAAAGGTCAGAATGGTTGTAACACCTTGAAGTAGATTGAATTTCAAACCAGCTCCATCAATATCTGTCCCCACAACATTCTTCAGAAACAAAAGAATCGGCTAAGAAGTAGAAACGGGGGACGGCGTACGGCGTACGGCGGACGGACGGATTTTTTTTTATTCGATTTTCTGAATCTACGTATCTTGAAACGTAAACCAACAAATTTTGAGGGGGGGTTAAAAAAATTTTTTCTTTGGGCGATTCCAATGGTTCATTATCGAAGATAATAAACCAAAATGATTCTACATACGACAAAAACGACTAACCGCTGCAATGGGACGGGAGTGGTAGATTAGGTGCTAAATCGATATATTATTCACTATTCACAAGAAAAAAATACATAAAACCTTTTCTATCGGTTCTATGAGATATTTATTGGTGTTATTATGTGAGTGGCATTGTCTGATAATTGACATTCGGTCCCTTCAATCGAAGGTACATATTATTCAATCAGCTTCAAGTGGACAACGCATACGACATGGAACACACCTGAGAAAAAGTCCAGAAACGGACTTACATTTTGATTACCCACTTCAAATAGTTTATTGGTCTCTCGGCCAGTCTACAAAATTTGTAGACTATTTGCTTATGGGCTTCGGTGAGGAAAATCATCTGAATTCCTGAAGAATCGTTTCTTAGTTTTCTTCTATGTTTCCGAATTTTGTTCCTATGTTTATTGGATCTAGAGATAGAGAAGAAGAAGAAAAAGATGAAGATTTTATTGTGGCAAACAAATAATTTTTCAGATAAGCTCGCCAAGAGGTACTTTAGGAATATATTAATTTTGAGCATTGATCGTTTATTCAGGCAACAAATCGTTTATTCAGTTTCAAGCATACTAGAAGCATACTGCCTGTCACTGGGTCCTGTCTGTAGCAGGTGCTTCTACCATATGGGGCTGTTCTAAAATTTTTCATATTCTATCTGATTTGTAAGCAAGATTCTCGAAATATCGAATCTTACGAGGGTTTCTGACATGGTTGATTCATCTGTAAGTAGGTACTCGAGAAAACAAATAATTGAATGTGTTACATTGAAACAAATCTGCCAAAATCTAAAATAAAATATCTGTAAACTTGACAACTTGGCTGAGGACAAACCCGCACTAACTGTTAACCAGTTCATCTCGACCATTTTGTCATAAACGTATCGATTGCCCATGCACAGTGAAATGGTATAATTCGGATTTTGATGAAATTCATTAGGGACTATTTGAGAATCGACCGGCACGCGTTCTCTACAAATTTCAAAGTGCAATAACTCGAAAACAATAAATTACATGACATATCTTTAGCTTTTTATACGTAACTACGTAAATTTCCACGTTGAACGTAAATGTTGTTCAATAATATTGAACAACTCATTCAAAAACGTTGATAAGCAAAAAATTACAATTATCAAATCTCTAGGCGCCTAATGAGTTGATATGCGTCTATTTGTTCCGTAACAATTGTCGTAATTCAACGCGTAAAGACTGTTATTTAAGGTTTCCTGTTCCGTAGATTCGGGTGTGTCTACGCGTTTGCCCGATCCTCCACTTCCTGCCCGACTCCCGTCTTGTAGGTGGTCCGCGGGGAACAAACGGTTCATTAATCTACGAGGACATTGTGGCGGCGGGTAACACAGGGAGGGTCACAATAGGGCTGATAATAGATTTGACGATCGTAAACCTCTTGTGATCATCATGAAACTCTCTTGTACCATTCAAATCTTCAAGTACCTACGTCACGAAAGCTACTACCAGAATGGAGAAACCATCACATACTCCGTTTAGAACTGATAAATGCATTTTTACGGGTAATCATCGAAAGCTATTAATAATTCTGTAATTAATAATAATCTGTCAATGGGTCGTGGGCCGGATGTTGGTTTCCATCGCCAGAAATGGCCACAATAGCATGGGCACATCTGAGTGTCGAACCTTACAACTCCTGGGGATTTTTCACCCAATTGTCAGTTATTAAGGGGAGACAACGTGGTTTGTCTTAAAACTATTGATATTTGTAGATGTTTGTAGATATTGTAGATGTTTGGTGGGTAACCTCGCTTTCCTTGTTACAGCATGAACTTTGGTTGACAGTGGTTACTTAGTTTCCATATTAACAAAAAGAACAATTGAATGTATCATTCAAAAAATTGTACTCGCTGCCCGGTAGGTGTTCTGAACTATCACACCAAATTGCTTGTAGACAAGCAAATCCTAAAACCTGTCTGTAACTGGTGCCTTCACCCGACGTTTCATCATATTTTCAATGAAATTCCACTGTAAAGATTATTAGTTTTTAATAATTATTATTTGATTGTTGATCTATTACTATTATTAATTATTATTATTTATCTATTATTTTCTGTACATATCAGGAATCTGTCTAGATGATGCTCGTCAGTCCCGAATTAATTGGACTAATGAGGAAAACAATATTTTAACAGCTTTCGTTCGGTTTTTGTCGGAGTGAGGCGTCGGTAGGAACTAGCTCAATGATGGTCTCGTCAATTATCCAACTGAATTCAGTGCCGACCAGTATAATTCGCCTATTATTACTTGTACCTACCATCATATAGTATATTATGTATCCGAACTCAAGCCACTTGTGGTTGAATTTCAAGTGTTTTTCGATACTCGGATTCAACGCTTCTTGAAACGTAAAAAATCAAAATTTGAGTGGGGGGTTTGTTTTGGTTGGTTCCAACGGTTTACTATTGATATCAGTAGATCAAAAACTATAAAACATGAAAGAGTTCAATCTGATCGTTCAATGGCGAGACGATTGTCCCTGTGGAAAGGTTGAGCCAACGCAGTTAATTCAATTTTAGACTAAATAATTCGATTGTATGGTAGGTTCAAAGGAAAGTATGTGAATAATTTGTGTCGGCGATCCAGTATTTTATTCATATTGTAAGGACACTTTGTTGATACGAGGATCGGATATCAATCAAATGGTGTTGGACGTCTTGATGATTCACCATGCCATAGCAGGTACTACTTAGCTTACAGTTGTTTACCCTTTGAATTGTCTTGCTATGGGTTAAAGACCTATTGTTTCTCAGTACAACCATATTGGAACATAGGAATGCTAAATACTTCACTTCTTCATCAAAGGTTCATCAAAAAGCACAGCTGGCCGAAGATTAGAGTCTCTGGACTGATCGCCTCACGAACGTGACCCACCTGAACAGCCGGCGATCCAGTATTTTCAATCAGATGAACCTCCTCGGTCATATTGCTGTACCAGGTGCCCTCGACGCCTAGTTATATCACAAAACCCGTGCTTTTCCGTACAACGCAACTTCAACTTCACAAAAGCCCCGACCGCACAACAGGTGGTTAACCTGTCTCTCGGCATCTTTCGCCTTTTCACACCTCAACCGCAACAAACCAGGGATTAAACCTGTATCAATATCAGTCAGCTCCTGTGAACACGACCTCAAGTTTGTCTCAACGAAAAACACAAAATGTCCATCAAAAATGAAATTATAGTCGGAAGATACGGCAACAAAAGTAGGTCTGCCTATGAATAACACACAAGTTTTCAACCTTTCACCAATTCATTTTGGTTGAATAAAAGAGCATCTGTTTTCGAATTTCAACACGAATAGGGTAACATACTAATATAAGTGCTGATACGTGTTTACATTTGAAAAGGTATTCGAAACAGTGAGAAAATGTTGTTGGTCGGATCTTCAATCTTTCGTGGTTGTCAAAATTCTAATTCGTCAAATAAATATTTCATCGTCTTTGAAAAGGTAGGAATTATTCATTGAAAAAATGTTTGCATTGCGCTGTGGGACTCTCTCCGAAAACAGTTACATGTAAACCACCAGTTGGAGTTGAGTTATCTTCAACTGTAAAATAATGATGAGCGTAACTAATGCAAGCAGAAACCGCTGGAAGGATTTTGATGTGATTGTGTTTGTGGTAACATACCTGGAATTTGCCAGGAACGTTTATGTGGGATAAAACCGCTTTGAAATTGAAACTGAAAGTGCTAACAAAGAGTAAGCTCCTATACATAGTATAAAAATCACAAAATGTGGCTGAGAGGTGTCCGTTTTCTGCTAGTTATCAGAGAAATCTAGTTAGGGAGGAGTTTGATTCAACCTCTAACTGTTATGAAAGTCGTAACAACTACAGGTCTAGACGCTTTACGTCATAAAGATGGGTTGTTAAACTAACTACATCCGTTAACTAGTGGGTTTCCTATTAAAAATATATAATTTTATATAAATACTACAATATAGGATGTGCCTATTATTCTTAAATGAAGATTGCGTAATTCCATCCGTCTGTCACGGATCAGCTTGACTTAATTTGGCTTTAATTCTCCCTGGGATTATTAAATAATTCATTCGTAGAGACCGACTAATTACAGAGTCCTTCATGATACAAGAATCTTTATTGAGTAAATTGGCGTGAGAGAAATAAGATTAAAGGAAGTCGAAACGAAGACTTTCGAGGGAAGAAGTGGCTGTCGGGATAATTTTGAAGTGGATGAGAATCAACCTGACGCCATGTCGAGGTGACGAATTGACGAGTTTCCAATCGGACTCATCTGCCCTGTGGAATCGAACTTGCGTGATGTCAAAGGCCCGTGAAGCGCGATGCCTTCATCTGTCACTGATCTCATAATAATCGCTCGCGAACAAGCTGTCAGAACTGAAAGAGGAAACGAGACCTGCTCGGGCAACCTGGAGCCAACGAAGGATCTACTTAGCACGCAGAGACAAGAAGAGCAGCTGTTGGAATCAAAACGTTGATGAGAAGCGGTGCTGAAAGTGTCCTTAGAGGCGCCCTAGGGTTAAAAACAAAGTGGAACCCTGTTGATCGTACAAGGAGGGAAAAAGAAAACGAGGTACCATTTTGACAGGTAACCAAGGGTAGCTAACAAGGTAACGCCATCTGCCCCAATTAAAATACTTCTTACCTAGTTTGTCGGCCAACCCCCTAATCACTCAGAATTGATGCTATCGCACCTGCCCCCTCTCCTCCATCACCATCTCTCCATCATACCTGTCTTCATGAATAATCGTAATTCACTATCGTTGAATGGATCCGTGATGTGTTCGGAATGAACCGAACGCCGACGTCTAGGAGACACCTTTAATGGACGAATATGTTTCGAAGATCTTAAAACCGAGATGCCGACCAATCCCGACAGTCTCAAGATTGGGTTTAAAAATAGACGATCTGAAGGAGCTTTACTATGTACAGTTTTGTCAAACACGTTGCACCCAAAGAAACAACAAATGGGGAGTTTCAGAGGACGAAGGGATTCACACTCCTAAAGGATGAAATGATTTCAGAGAGGTACATACCTAGACATCTTCAGTATAGTATGCATAAATTCAAGTATATTAGGTCGGTATATACTGAATGGTACCAGCCAACCACTGTGTTTGGACAAATTGTGAATCTTAATTTATAGCTACATACTGCTTTAAGTAGGATACCTTTTACATTGCTACTGCTGATATGAAGGTGGGTAAAGAATTAGGTAATACTAGCTGTCGGGCCCGTCACTGACGGGCAGAACTCGGAGTGGGTCCATCTGCCACTCTTACATGTCGCTTTACGGATTATACCTCTTACATGTCCCTTTACAAACCTTTATAATCTTAAATACCAAAAATAATATTCATCTGTCTCACGGGAAGGAAGAATTTAAGATTTTTATGTTTCGGCTTCCCTATAAACCCCCACTCCTATGTATCGAATCCGGAAGTGAACCCCCCTTGTCCTTCCCCGGTCCAGAAACATTTAGATACGGGAGAAAGGCTCGATCCATTGAGCCGTTTTCGCGTGATCGAAAGATAGACAAACAAACAGACAGACACCAAATTCAAAATCGGCATGGTTTGACTCAATTTCACGCGAAACGAATAACTGTAGTTAAAATTTTCGAAAATACCCAAGGAACACGAAAAACGTCTTTAAATTTAGTTATATAGATTTCAGCAACCCAAGACATTTATTTAAATAGTTTAACATCTGTTAGCTAAGTTAACAAAGGTTTGAGGTTACTACTATAGTAGGTTTGAGTCAGAACACTTTACCTATCAATAGGCTAATAAAGAAAACTGCAGTTCCTTGGTGTCTAATACAGATCTTTTGGAATTACTTTTTTGGTTTATCATCTTCGATAATGAACCTCTGGATTCGCCCAAGAAAAATTTACCCCCCCCCCACATTTTTTTTCTTCTAAATAATCGATATATATATTTGGCATATCAACTGAGCTGGTTGCTTTGCTACTTCGCTGACTGAGTCCATGTTGAGGGCCCGGTGGAGGTCCATTTCATTACTCCTAAGTACCTTCTTCTGGAATGTTTGGATACTTACTGTTTTTGGTTTTTTTTGTGCAGCAGCCAAGCTGGATACTATAAGTCCACACAGGTTTTAAGATTTGCTTGTACTCGTAGATGAGCAATTTGTTTTATGCAGTGATCGTTCAGAATACCTACCGAGCAGTCAGTATAATTTTTTGGATTTTATATTTGATTCTTCTTTTTTCTTAATTTGGCATCAAGAGTCCCTTAAAACTAATTTTTGGAATAACTGACGACTAAATAGTACAATTCAGATCAACCAAAATAATGATAAGTATATTAGAGTCGACAATATATGAATAATATACATCAGATAAAGAAATAAAATCACATAGGAAAAGGTAAAAGAAACATTGAGCACCATACGTCCAGCATCTTGGAGCCAGATCCATACGGTCGTTAATCTCGGGACGGAGATGTCATTTAAATGGGAGACCCGTTCTCGAGATGTTAGGTACCAGAAATCACATCGAACCGATCGATCGAATCTTGAGGGATAACACCTTGTTTTTCAAACATTATATATTACGTTTATAGAGACGGTTTGAAGGCTTTGGACGCGGAGGGGTGGAAATGAACGTTCTTTGGTTTTAAGAGATTATAAAATTTATGAGGCAGCCCCGAGCAAGTTGCGATAAAAGATAACCCGTTATAATTTAAACGTAACTCAGTTGCCCGGGCAATATATGGGAGCAGTCTGAGGGTTTTCACGGGAACAAACGAAGGTCCTAAAGGAAATTTACGGCCGGGGAACACGTAGCGATGGAGACACCATGGGCTACACGCCATCCTTTTTAGAAGATAATCAAGTGATAATCCACTCATCATTTCGGTCCCCGAAATCAGTAGGGTGATATCTCGGATGAAAAGTTTTTCAAAATCACGCAGCGACGCTACAAAAGGTAGGAGTGGAGTGAGGGGAAGAGACCCAATACACAGGCGACGAAACTCTTGTCGTGGTCTGTTTACATGAATCAAAAGTAAAATTTATATTGAACTGACTTACAGCCACATAGCCGAATGCAGTTCCTTTCTGGGCGAATTTTCCATGACATAATTTTTTAGTGGAATCACGTCTACATGTTCAACTTCTAAACAACAAATAGTTTTTGTGTCTTTGGACAGAAGGTGGTCAAGAATATTTATTGGTGGGTACTCTAGTAGTATTTCGATAATGTATGCTGCCATAGTTGAATATTGTGGATCTCTCGAGTGGTTGTTGGCACCAGAGTTGAACAAAAGCAGCTCGGAAGCTAGTTTCCGCACATCCAGGACTCCTGGGGAATCCATCAAAGTCAAACCCCACTCCATAGCCGCTTGGATATAGTAATTAGACCGATTAAGAGAGCAGGAAGAGGTGGATGTCAGTGTTGACTTTGGAAACGGAAGGGGTGACGACGAAGAAGGGGAAGAAGATGACTCTACGTCTAACAAGCTCCGGTGTTCCTCAGGGCTCTCAAGGTGCCCCTCCCGTCAGGTAGTTAAGGAGTTGGAAGGCCTATAGTTTCAACCGAACCGGTCAAAAATTACTTATTAATTATCCCAGCCTTGTTAGTGGGCGGCCATATTGATGCCCCCACCGCCGTCCCTTGCTCTCCCGTCTAGCCACCCTCCAGAGTTTTTCTCGTCTTCCGACTCTTTTCGGCAATTATCCCCTCAGAACTCCTTTGAATCGCCCTCGACAAATGTTTAATTGGCTTTCGGAAACTTGCCTTTAGCTTCGTTTGGATAGGGCGTCACGCCAAAGGAAACGAGGGAGGCACTTGTACGTCTATATTCGAGCCGTTGATGATGGAAGTCCATCCATCACTCAAGACGAGTAAAAGGTCTCTCGGTTCTTCAGCGTTTGAGGTTCTTTTCTCAAAGATAGACGATTGATTGCACCCAGTAGTCTAACGATCCCTGACCCGTAACCATTGTCTTAATGAGCTCGAAGAAATATATTCAAATGAAAACTTGAAATAGGCTGGAGCCATTATAGCGCTACCGTACTGAAATACTAGGATAGACCAGGTGAACGAAGAATGTTTATTGACAGTGCATTAAGCTAAAGGTTTCAGCCCTCTGCGAACGGGTAAATACTTTCTGAAACTAAAAGTACGCATGTGTACGAGTACCTATGAAACGTTTTGTTTCTCAATTTGATCACACATTGGCTAAGCTTGTAATTTAGTGGAACACCTGGTATCTTTATTCACCACCCGCTGCTAGGTTGATCCATCACACAGGGTGTGGTTTCTGTGGTTGTGAAAGGGCATGGAATACACCTACAGCTGAATTGATTACACGCATATGTTAGCGCCTGTATTCGTAGGAATAAGTGGTTGGACCAAATCGAACTCAATGTAAAACAAAACTCCGTTATACCTTCGGTAATCCTTAGTCTGGCAAGGAGTTTTCGAAGTGGAAATTGACCAGCTCGATGTTCCAACCTAATCTGCCCCTGCTGAGCAGCTTGGACTCTGGCGATTTGAATGTGGGGATAGGTATGCGCTCTCAGCCCTCTTCCTCTCCAGCTTCACACCCCACTTTACGCTCTGAAGGGGAATAAAAACGACGCATTTATCATTCGTGGTCGTTCTTTACGAGCGAGAGTAAATCAGCGGTTCCAACCAACCCTTAGCCCCAGAACGCTCATCTTATAAACATCCGTTTAGTTGGGGATAAAGCAAAAAGCGGGGCACGGGCATCGTGATTTATTCCTGAAAACTGTAAACGAGGACCCTCTACGACAAGTGCTGGGAAACATGAAGACCATGAATTTTATCTTTTGACGTTCGGTGGAGCCACCAGCTGGTACCACCAAATATGTTGTCCTGTTGTGATTCTCGCTGAAGACCTCGTTTGTGTATTAAGCGTGCATAGGAGTTCGATAAAAGCATTCACGAAAATTATATCATACCATATGTATCTCACGCTGTTAAACCTGATATGCCCCTACTGCAAAAGAAAGGACTCAGCCTACCTGGTACCTCTGTTATCTCCGTTTTTTGAACACTCTGCAAGTCCTGAGGGGCCAGAGTAATATATGCTCCAATATGAGTGCCAGATACCCCTAGATTGGAAAGGTGGAAATAACAATCTTATTACAGTTATTACGAATAGATGAAACTTGTAGGACAGTTTAGATAAGTGGTTCTCAACCTTTTTTGATTTAATAATCCCATAAGTTAGGGTATGGAAAAGAGGTGGTGTTCCTGAATCGTTAAGTTGAAAAAAATAAAAATAAAAACAAATAAGCGGTCAGGTAAGCAACATCGATATTAAAGTGTAGCAATTTGCCTCTCAAATGTGCATCTTTATCTTTAAGGAATTCAAGTGCAGAATCAAAAAGATTCCAGAACCTGTTGTAGCGCCTTTGAAAAGCCAATCTTCGGTATGTAGAAGCAACTCTTCATCGTTGTCCTTACAAAGATGTCCAAAAAGTTTAGAGCTGAGGGGATCATCTGGAGTTCTACGAAGTCACGCTTCTTCAAAAAGACGTTCACCGCCCCCCTTTCGCCCAAAACGAGTTTATCGCACCTCTGGACCCCTCTATCGCCGCAGAGGGCGTTATTGCCCCCGTTGAGAACCACTGGTTAGAGGATCAGCCGCCCCAGACTTTTCCACCGAGTCAAAAGACTGAATTGGACAAGGGTTACAAGGCATCCATCTCGATGGTCGAATTTCTGGTACACCTTGAATGGAGGTTGAACACTGACAATTGGAGAATAAGACGTTAATATCAACCGCTTAATTGTGAAATTCCTGCGAGTAAGACGTTGTTGTAAATGCCGGAGTAATTTTACTTAGCATAGACTAGTTTATGGACGATGAAAATATTTCTACTGTTACGTCTGGAGTGATGAGGAAATTGTCTATTGGCCCGGGAGCTTTTATTGACCGATTAGGATTAGAACGCATCAACTGACCGGCCCTCGTAAAGTCAGCTTATACACTCGTAGAACAATTTCCGAACCAGGCAATAAAACTTTCTGAATGGAGACGCGAAACCTTTGCGATGATGGATGACGGCACCGGTCTCCACAGGGGAAGGAAAAATCCACGGGGCTTGAAGCAGGCAGGTTAGGCCTTTGGGTAATAAATGTCAATGTTTGATTAAAATCCTGAGAAGAGGGCCCAACCGAGAACAGGGGGCACCGTGTTGGGACTGAAAAAGCGTTTGTAACTGTGGGGCCCAAGCGGACGCTGGAGGACTCGAGCGAGGTGAGAAAACGGCAGGGAGCCACTGGATTTATAGGGGTTGGGATGGAAGGAATTCCACAAAAGGTTTATGGCAGTCGGACTGACTGCCCCTTTTCTCCCTCTGTTCGGACTCATTAAATTACGAATATGTTAATATAATTGTCGCGGAACACCCACTCGTTCCCGAGAGCTCCACTACACGGTTTCAGCCTCAATTCCACGGGTGTTAACCCAGCAGGGCACTCACATGAATCAAAAGGTAATCCAGCGAGAGCCACCTCACAAAAGAAGAACTTTATGGATCCTGAAACACTTCTGATCAATTTGGAGGGCAGCTGAATCGGGAGATGGCCATGAAAGTGTTTTGAAGTAATTCTTACACCTATTGTGGCTGGTATGTGAGACTTCGATTGCATTTTATGGTTATCAGGTATTTTCTTGTTGTTTTACAAAATTTGTAAAAACATTTAATGTTAGGGCGCTCTCCGTGGCGTCTGAGGTTAGTGTATGATATTAGAAAAACTCTGCAAATTCTTGACACAACGGTTCATTATCTTCTTTGTACAGATCACCCTTCTGTCTAGATCACTAGGTCTAAATGTCTAAATCCTAAATGTTAGATTAATTATTATTATCAATTACCACTAAAATTAGTTTTATAAAATTAATTTTATTAACAATTTTATCAAGTACCTAGTGAAAATTATTGTAATTTATTGTTAGGTATTAATAATTCGTATTTATTATTAATAATAATTATTATTAATTATGATTAATTAATACGATATAATTCTGGGGTTTTAAATACTACGTCGGTAATAATAATTATTTTATAGATAAATTATTTTTCTATAAAAGAAGTACCTACCAACAAACATTCGAAATTACCTTCATTTCCGTAGCACGAAACGCACCTCAGAACAACAAACTCGACATCACTTAAGCCATATGATGTTCCAAAGAGCTTGTTAGTATGAAAATGGACCTGTATTTCAACAGTTTGATTCACGATCGGGTTGTGAGGCACAATCTTTGAGCCGTAATTGTGAACGAACGGCTGGTCGTACAAAGCTGCGGATGGTCTTAAAAAATTCTACGGAACAAGCTCTATCTAAATATGAAATAAAAAACATACCGTTTGATGGGAATTTTTTGAGATATGGAATTTTCAAAATTTCAAAATTCGTTTTGAACCCCTTCCCCTTGACCTAGGGTTATGAAAAGTTTCGTGGATCATTGTGGGGCTGGTCCAAACCCAGAAACCAAATTTCGTAATTTTAACTCAACGCTAACTGGGCAAAGTGCCTCGGACGGCGGACGGCGGACGGCGGACGGCGGACGGCGTACGGCGTACGGCGTACGGCGTACGGCGTACGGCGGACGGACGGATTTTTTTTTATTCGATTTTCTGAATCTACGTATCTTGAAACGTAAACCAAAAAATTTTGAGGGGGGGTTAAAATTTTTTTTTCTTTGGGCGATTCCAATGGTTCATTATCGAAGATAATAAACCAAAAGTTGATATTTCGGCGAGTTAAGTCAGATATCCTTCAAGGCAACAAGTTGCTCCTTTGTCACTCCTGCTCCTTATCACCACCTTTGTAAACACCGAACCTGATTTACTTACTTAGTATCCATTTTTTTTTATTCAACCGAGTAGCCACCTGTAATTCCCAGTTCGTAATCGAAATACCGCTCATGAGTCTTGGTTTGTATCATTTCCCAACTCAGACAGTTGGAAATGGTGGTCATCCACCATTTCCTACTTCCGATTCTCTACTTCCAACTCATCAATTTCATTTAATTAATTTTCAGTAGTAATCTTCCACCTAACTTTTCCTCTTTCAATCTCAAACAGTTGATATAACCAATGTGGTTGATTCAAGGAAATAAATATTTATTGTACAAGTTAAAGCTATTGTTGCACCGCTTTCAGTCGATTGTTTACAACATGAAGTTGAGAACCATCTTGTTAGATGGTGGGAATGTCCCCGATACATACAGTGATCATTAAATGGGGGCTATACAGAGTAATCGGGTACAGTTCACATAATAGGCTCAATTATATCTGGAAATCTATGTGTTCAAATGTTAGCAACGGCCTGTAGAGATGGTTTGATATCATCTACTAAACTTGATATCTAAATTATTGTACAGCACTATAATTGTATGATCCAATATCATCATGTTCTGCAATCCACCTGTTGTTATGACAATAACCACCAATGACAACCTCGAGCCCCGATTAGCTCATCCATATCTCTCCCATCACCAAATAACTTATCTTAACATGAGAGAAATTGAAACGGCCATTATAGCAAATCGCCAAAGATAGCCCGAGGCCGCCAAACGGAACAGTAACCTTGCATATCGAATGGGCAAGCGATACCCGTACGGCGCGTGGGAGTTAATCTTCCTAATCGATATGGACTAAATATGAATATTAAATGTAAAGGTCGTACGTGTTGGCTCTCCAGGGCATTTGCCTCCGAGTCTTGAATAGGTGAATGCCTGCAGCCTCTGTGACCTAATGTTGAAATGGGCCAAGGTACCCGCCACATCATTGTTTGGGCAAATAAATAGCCGCGCCTACCATTCTCCCGAAAGCTCGTGATGTGAGGATGAAGCGAGCCGTGCTTGCAATGTTGAAGAGATGTTGTGTAAAGAGACAGTAACGCACAAGGCGTGCGAGTAGGAAAAGTTAGGTTCAACCCTGCAAATTTTTCCACAGCGGCTTATTATCCTCTGTCTTGATCACTGCAGTGTACATCACCTAGTGAGTCTCAATTATTCGAAATGAATAGAGTAATAGCTAAAATATTATCCGAGTAGGTGACCATAAATTAATTATATTTAACTTAATTTATATCGACTGTCATGGATCACCTGTTCCAGGTTCCATGCACTTCCTCCAAACCTAGCCTACTTTGTAACCCGGTGCCTCCTAGATTAGTTTTCTGTTTTTGTATGGTTGGCTATATTGTCGGGAGATCCAGCAAATGGAGTACAGCATTCTCTTCTCTGAAGCCAGATACATCTATCGATTTGTGCCTAGTCAGCCAACTCACCATTTTCTTTTTTCCATCTTTGATTTTCAATAGGCCTGGGGCTCTTTTTCTTTTCCTTTTCACTAAGTTTAGTGAAAGTGTTTATTATAATTTTATTTTCGCCACCTGAGTTTTGCTTCTTGTCAACAGCCAGTCATTTGATATTAAATATCAAATAAATATATAAAATTTTTATATAATGGAACTGTTGAGAGTACAAGTAGATTCAAGATTACGATCCGTATTTACATAATGCTTATTAATATCAGTAAGGAAGAAATGGAGGTTTAAAATATTTGGCTCCCCTTGACCCCTCTGACGTCATCCATTCCTGCCGGTCCACGTACGTCATCCATTCCTGCCGGTCCACGTACGTCATCCATTCCTGCCGGTCCACGTACGTCATATCCTGTGAGGTGTTCTTGCCGGCCACTTGACTGACGTCATCCACCCCCTGCCGGTCCACGTACGTCATATCCTGTGAGGTGTTCTTGCCGGCCACTTGTCTAACGTCATGCACCCTCTGCCGGTCCACGTACGTCATCATAACCTGTGAGGTGTTCTTGCCGGCCACTTGTCTGACGTCATCCACCCCCTGCAGGTCCACGTACGTCATACCCTGTGAGGTGTTCTTGCCGGCCACTTGTCTGACGTCATCCACCCCCTGCAGGTCCACGTACGTCATACCCTGTGAGGAGTTCTTGCCGGCCACTTGTCTGACGTCATCCACCCCCCGCCGGTCTACGTACGTCCTATCCTGTGAGGTGTTCTTGCCGGCACCTGTTTGACGTCATATCTTTTGACGTGTTTGGTCGTAATTTCGATAATTTCGAATGTTTGTTGGTAGGTACTTCTTTTATAGAAAAATTATTACCGACGTAGTATTAAAAACCCCAGAATTATATCGTATTAATTATTCATAAATAATAATAATTATTATTAATAAATACAAATTATTAATACCTAACAATAAATTATAATAATTTTCACTAGGTACTTGATAAAATTATTAATAATTAGTGATAATTCCTAATGATTATTAACATTAATCTAACATTTAGGATCTAGACATTTAGACCTAGTGATCTAGACAGAAGGGTGATCTGTACAAAGAAGATAATGAACCGTTGTGTCAAGAATTTGCAGAGTTTTTCTCAGAGGAGAGTTTTCTTGGAGAGTTTTTTTCTGATTTTTCCTTTATGTATTTCTACTGCGCATTTGCCTTTTGCCCTTTTACAACAAGTACAGTTTATTTTTCCCTTATTTATCGATTTTTATTTTCATACCTATCTATTTTCCTTGTTGCTAAGGTTATTAGGATACATGTATCCTGGCAGAGGTTATTAGGATACATTTGTCCTGGCAGAGTTGTGCTACCACTGGATATGTATATCCAGTGGTAGCAGAACTCTGCCAGGACAGTGGATATTCATTTCTCGAAATTGGTCACCCACTGACACACGACAAGAAAAATATCTCACAATGAGAAACTCGACTTCACGAAACCAAAAATATTGGCCACCGTTCTACCGTTTGATTTACACTCATCTTGGCGATCCTTTCAATTCGGCTACACTTTTGAGCCCTCATTATGAACGAATGGCTAGTAGTACAAAGAACCATAATATTATGGTCTTAAATAATGCCTTGAACGTAACTCAATTCTAATTTGGACCAAAAACTACACAGTTTCATCTGAAAGATATTAAAACAAAAGCTGTAGAACGAGAAAACCCAGTTTTGAGGAAAACGCGGGTAAAGTTGGAAACTCTACTTGGCAGACTGTAAAATAGTTTTTATTCTTTTCACGTCGATGTGAAAAGAACAAAAACTATTTAAGTTTTAGTAAAAGCCATGGCTGAACGATTAAAAGTCTCCCCACACTTTTTTATTTGGCTCATGAAACATCTAAGACCCTCTAATAAGATCTAATATTGAGAATTAGTAACTTACCCTGGACAATGATAAATATGTGGAGTTTTATTTCAAATGTGAATGTCTTCATACATTCACTGCCTTGTATGTCTAATTGATATGTCGGAAACCAATCGGAATACAAACACCAGCTCACAACCTTTTGGAATTGGTTTATCATTACTTACCTTCATTTATACAGTGTTACGTATCTGTAGCCTGTTAACAGTTTCTTTTTGGTGCAATACGCATATCCAATCACTCCGCATTAATCACTTCAATCCTCCTCTCTTCAACCTGTTTCTATTGATGTGTATTATACCCACAACACAATGGGTAAGTTTCCAGTGGTCTGGACTTCTGGATAGCACTATTAGGCCAAAAATGCGACAAACAACGCCCATTTACGAGAAAAGCAGAATTATTTGTGGGTCGCAACTCGACTGAAACTTTCCGCATTATGTTCAATTATGCTGGGTCACTTACAGCGTTGACAGGGCCTTTTAACGTTAGAGATACCCTATAACGGAAACTTGATCCAAATGCTTGAAGAATACTAACCCAAGGTCTTCGACCTCCTATTACCATATTTTTCATTTACTTCGAGAAACCGAAACACGAAAATGGTAGTTCGTCTCGGCCCCCCTCTACACAAGAAATTTCTTTGACGAATGGACTGAGGAACAAAATTACTTTAAAATGGGAGCCCTCCAGATTTTTCGGAGTTGAACCAGACTTTGGAGAGCGGTCAGTCATTCCATTCCACTTTCAACCGTTCACATTTAAGTAGCTCTACTAGTACAAGCCTACTTACCTTAACGGGGGTACCTTATTATCCTGAATTGGTTTACTATTTCCGTAGGCCATTATCTTTTAAAAATTGCCTTGTTAGAAATGATCGGTGAGCGTTTTCTTTTCCTTTTTTGTAGTTTCGATCGGTCTATTCCTTGTTAAAGCTCAAGGTGGATGTGAAGTCATCAAGAACTGTTCAGTGATCCGACTGCAGATGTACAGTGAGAGGTTTTATTTTAAGGTGCATGATATTCAGTGTGTTTCATTAAAATGTACCAGAATAATAACGGTCCACAATGTTATACCCTTTTCCTTCAATAACACATGCTATTACGGCCTTGATTGAATATGAATAACAACTGTTCTATTTCCAACTGAAGTACCAATTATTTTAAACGACCACAATGTTGACGGTTCTTTTCTCAGGACATACTCGTAATTAATGGGAGTGAAACAAATGTGAGAGCATTGTATTTATTTACCAGCGAATAAAGCGCAAGGAGTAAGCCGTAGTTGTTCCTGATGGAATTGCCAATGTGCAATGTACTGGATTAGCTAGATAAGGGTTTTTACACTATAGAAGACTCTTCTGCTTTGAAAGTGGGTAAATAATATTTATATTATACTGAAGTATGAGTAGATGAGGGGCCCCTCGTGCCTGAAACCAATATCCTTACAGTTCCATTTTTTGGAGGATGATGGAGGAGGATCGAGGATGATCTTTGAAAGTTGTTGTAAGGAGTAAAAATCAGGATTTGATATGTTCAAAGAGCCATATTTCGGAATGTTGTAATGGGACGGTTTAATATTTGTACAAATTCGAATAGATTTTGATTGATAGCATTGAGCTTGAAGGTAAACAACCGAGTATCAGCCATTGAAAAATACAGATTAGCTGGAAGTATAGAACACACATATCATTAGTGGTTTGGAGTATATCGAGGAATGATAGCCAATCATAAGGCTCAATTTCGGGGGGACTAGTGGGCCGAAACGATACGAGGGGTCGACGAGATTGGCTTCAAATGAAACTTGCGGGGTTCGTAATGCTTTGCCATTTTCAAATACTTTCGAAATGCGGGGCCGAAATGAATAAGACCGATCGCGTCAGTCCAAATGAAACGTGATCGTGTAGGTGAAATCAGTAGGAAATGAGATTGAATCGATTCATCAATGTTAGGAGCGTTGGGGCGCTCGTGCGTTTGAAATATTTCTAGGGATTTGGACTAGCAGTTTTTGAACAGGAAAACTTACGGATTGTAAGAGTGAAACCATCGACTGTTGGCACTCTGAAAATGTTCAGCACTCAATTTAGTGCGATCGTCTCCGGCCGGCTTGATTTTTTGGGTCCTCCATGGCCAGATATTCACGGCTGCTACGCTGTTTAGAACTAACCTAAACCCCTCGTACTCAGTAGGCTTTTCCTATTGATATTGTGTCTCCCATTGTACTCGTATAAACAAGAATTTCTGTCATTACGAGCGCACCCTGAAAAGTGTATAATGTACGATAATGTGGATAATGTGTGGATAATAATACTCGTACTTACCTCAAGCTATTTTTTTTTTGTAACTCAATCAAACGCCCGCCATAGAAAATTTTGCCACAAATATGTATAAACCGAAAATAACCTCCGAAATCAAAGGCACGAGGACTTGAACGTACTCTAAAAGAAAACAGATTTTTAGAAGCGTGAAACGGTATGTATTATTCATACTTTTATAATTGGTCAGCGAATGAAGACCTTTCAGTCATTCTTTTGAAATGTGATAAACGATTCGATCGTAAAAGATTTTCATGAAGGCACGCAGTGAGTCAAATAGAAGGCAAGGGTGGTGGCCGCTGAGAAATGTCGAGGGTGATTAAACCCTGTATAAATCATTGCAGGTGTTTTCTTCAATAAAACCATTTGACTCTTTAAAAAAATCTTGATTAAATACGATCGGCGAAGGGGAACTTTTTTATTTGTTTTTCCTCAGGTTTTTTCCTGAATCGTTCGTTTCATCGCTAAAAACCGCTGATGAGATCCCGTCGGACCCAAACACAAAGGACGACGGAGAAGGAAGTTAGGAGTTTGGGCACCGACACTGTCCGCCAATGTAGCGGCCCAGCTAGAAAAACTGCCATTCCCATCTAAGGGGGGCGGTTTTTCGAAAAAACTTCCCGAGCAGCCCGGTGAGGGCCGAAGGGAAATACGACGTTGAAGATTCCTTTTGGCGTTTCTTCTTGGGACAGCTGCTGGGAGCTTCCCTTATGCTCCGGACGTAAGCTATGTATTCCCATCAGATACCGGTAGCTTTCTAGGCGGATCCTTTCAGGCCGTCGGGAGGAATTCGAGGGCCAGATGACACTTACTTGGGAATCAGTGGAGGGAAAAACTTATCGCCCACTCTGGTCCTCGAGAGAATTGCACATTTTACAAGACCCCTCAATATCAATATCACGGTTAGGTATTAAGATTCTATTGAAAAGTTCTAACTAGTGGTTGAGCGAATTGATTTATGAAAATTGAAGAGTCGAGTGATTCCATAATCTAGATCTATAGTGATTAATAACTGACAATATTTACCATAAATAACTGTAACTGACTCGGTGTTTAATTTAATACAATTTGAGCTTTCTTTCGATTCCCAACTGAAGCAGCCAATTTGAATGCATCCCTTGTATAATTTCCAGTAGTCCAATCCAGCTCTCAATCAACATGGACGCATCCAACTGTCAATACATTTGACAGTCTTCTTGAGTGCCAGTTTGTATTCAGTTCTTTCAGAATGCTTTGTTCGCCGCCGCTGCCTCGTAATAACTGTAGAATTGGTTCAACTCACCCGTGACATTTTGATATTGGCTTAATGACAAGTCCTCCACTTCATCCGGGGTTTTGAAACCTATTTCCCTGATTAGATTTGCCCCTGAGTCGGGTTGACGACGTGTTATACTCATTCATCTTGTGCTTATCCAGAAGGCAGAAGCTCATTCGCATATTTCTTCTGGGACATCGTTATCTTGCCGCCTTCGTTCTTGAATTCTACCCGCAGGCATTGGTTCGGCATCCCCAATTCGCCTGTATCAAACCCACCTATTGATCTGTTTTGATCTCTTCCAATATCCCTCTCCAATTGGATACAATGATGAGTCATCCGATAATAGCACGAAGATCAGGAACTTGGAGAACGTCCATACAAACCTTTCTACACACCTTATTACTCGTTGACAGCGCCTTTAAAAAACAGTTCAAAATGTGGCTTTGGTGGATGCAATGATATGTGTGACGAGTTCTGATAATTTGGAAGTAAGTACCTTCCTGAGAGCATCCTAATGGTTATATCTACGACTTGTGGTGACACATACAGTCGTCAAGTTCTTGAGAGTCTGGTGTTAGCAGAAATATGTGAACATTACAACGAATTGGGACCGATAAAACTCCAAACTGGCTCTGATACTTTGACTATATTCAAGAGACCTTCCATTGACAAACGTGTAGATGGTGAGCCTGTCTTGTATATAGAAAATGAGTCTCAATGTGTGGACGTTATTTCTTCGGCAAATTACATAATTAATTAAGTCCCTAGGGATTTTCAGCCCGATTGGAGCCGGTAAAGATACCAGTACAAGTCTAACTCAAGAGTCCAGTTTACGTGAAGGAACAAAAGCAGTTTGTCACCCATTGTCAGTTGCAACTACATTCAGCTCACTTCTGTACCAACTGAAGGAAAACAAGGGTATGATACGTACTATTCCACCAAGAAAACAGGTTCGCGGCAGGTAGAAGTTCTGTTTTCACAACTCGGGAACAAGAACGGTTTCAGCGACGTTCATTAGTCCCTCTTGAAGAAGAATTAATTAGATGGATTTGTCCCGTATATGCCGTACGGAGTATTGAGTCACTCACATCACACTGAGACGTATTGTCCGTGTTTCTGGAGTTAGGGGATAATGTTTCGTAAGTACGACAAGGCCGTTAAGAAACCCCTTACCCATGCTTAACATTTCTCCACTTGTTGAGATATCAAGTGCCTTATTTCCAATGAGTACTGCAGAAACGTATCTCCGGTGCCATCGCATTGAACATAACATGTCTTACAGCAGGCAATCAGCCAACATTTTCTTACTGGACATAATGATCCTAATCACCTTATTTTCTGATCCACGAAAGATCGTAAATTTGAGAAACAGTACGACATTACTTGTATTAAACGATACTGTAGATGTATTCGAAGGGACAAGATCAGTGTCTATATATCAGGCCCTTCTTGGTATGCTTGCAGTCAGCAAGGGCGGATTCAGGATTTTCATGAGGAGGGGAGGGGGGATGGCAGATGGCAAGGGCGGTTTTTAAATATAGTTTCACTCCAACAACTTTAGAATATTGCTTAAATATTAACTACAAAGTGAAGAATCTCACTAAGTATGAATCTCTATTAGAATCTCTACTATCAAATTCAGCCTCAAATCAATTATTGTTAAAAACCCTTTGTTCTGGATCCGCCCCTGGTAGTAAACGTCAACTCTCAAATTTTGAGAGGGATAATTCTTTTTCTTGGGCGATTCCAAAGGTTCATTATCGAAAACCAAAAAAACCAAGTAGGATGTAAGTACATTGGCATTTTCTTGTAATTAAGCCTGGGATTGACTGGCATTCTTAGCGTCAAGTAAATAGTGGGGTTTATGGTAAGTCTCAGTGATTTTATGCTGTTGGGAGAATCATTCGTTCTGATGGGACGGAGCTGCTGCCATATCCGCCCTTTGCAAATCCAATCTGAGGAGTAACAGGTCGTAAAACAATCAAAGTCTTCTGCAGACGTCGTTTCGCGGACGAATGGAGTTTATAGTCAGGAAAAGTCTAAAAGAGCCTGAGAAGGAGATTGTATTCATGTGTTCCCTTCGACGAGTTTTCATTATGGAATAAAAAAAAACTTCTGAGATAAATCAAACAGCAGGTGAGCTTCGGCCGCTGAGCTGGAGGACGTGAAGTGGTTGAAAGTCTGTTATCTTCAAACGGAGAAATATTGCTATTTTCCTGTATGACAAAATACCTTCAATTTTACCGAGTGCTTTGCGGTTTTCCCATCGTAACAACTGGTCATATGAAGAATCGCATAGGTACAATGTTATACTATGCCGTAATGCTTTAGAAAAAATTGCATCTTAAGGACTATGACAACAAACATTCGACGATGAGTAGGTATTTTGCTATGTTGGTCCAAAGTAGCGCGTTTCTCCCTGGTACGTAATTTCTGTTTCCTTCATTTATTATCGTCATAAGTCAAATATCGTTTGAATATCATATTGGATATGAAAATATTGGTACCGATATTCTTTCCCGTATGTAAATATCGTTAATAATCGGATACCGTATTACAGAATGGATACCCATACCATTTGATTTGTGACTGTAAGTATTGAAATGAAAATCGAAAACTACCTGGACGACCCGTGCAATGCACTGGAGAGCCACCAGATCCACTTTGATAACAACTAGCTGAGTAGGAGGTATTTTACTGCAATTTTGAAGTTTTTTCACCTTCATCTATCAAAACCCACTTCCCGATCCTTATTGTTTTCAATTCTGATTACAAGTAGACTGCCATGTCGGAATATTAGGTACTCCAGCTAGATTCAAATCGGACAAGCTACAGTGTTCACTTCGAAAGTGCTCAAATAGTGCACAATTATAGTGGCGAATTGTATTTCACCCATCGTACGCCACGAACTTCATCAAGGCCAACCACACGACATACAAAATCAATCCAATCACATTATTAAGAGTACTTTCATTTCAACATCTTTATAGTCTTACCTTCTCTCATAATTTATTAGAATCCTTCATGTAATCGAAATTAAAATTACAAACGTTTTACATTAGATGTACTGTTGGGAAAAAAAGAACTCGTTGTTCAATATGACTCAGTTAGCAATAGACACTTGAGATTGTGTTCCCCTTCGAGTTTTTGATTTTTTGATTTTACAATTGTAACAGTGGGGAATCTTCAGCAAGGAATCTTCGCTCTTAGGCCAGTCACCACAGACAAATAATTCCCTTGGATAAAAAAAAATTGCAGGAAGCTGATTTCTTGGTATGTTGTAAGGACAGTAGGTGTAATTGATATCTAGTTACCTGAAAAAAATGAAAAGTTAGGAAAACCGGATTTTTGTATAACGCTCCAGGTCTGAGATCCGAACAATTGCAAAATTGATGTGACACTACTCAAACATGTCTTAACAACATACCAACAATTCAACTTTTTGCAATGTTTTTGGACCTAAACATACTTGAACAACCAAACAAGCTAGGTATATCATATTATAGCAAGTCGACGTTTCGATAAATTCTTGTTTTGTTACTGGCGATACTCATACCTTGGTGGAATTAGACAATGTTTTAAACTACCTACTCTCGTCTTTTTGCTTTTTGGCATGAAACAGCATAGAAATACGAAATCTCATTGTGACCTACGTAAAGCCAGAGTGAACTCCAGGTGAAAATTGATATGTATCAAGTGTGAAATCAGCCGTTGAAGGATTTCCGATTCGATTCGATGATTCTCCAATTCATACTTCCTACACCCTCACAACGGCCTTGGGCGAAATAGAAAGAGAACAGCGTAACGTGGGTTTTGCCCCCCAACTCGGGCAGGTGAAGTATGTAAATCTAATACTAAAGGTTCCTTTGCTCGAGCGGACCTTATAAAGGCGTAGCCGAGGGGAAGGTTTCCTTGATGGCCCATCGGGAAGGTTGTACGGTTGTATGGTACCTTTAGGCAGTTCTGGGCAAACGCTACACTTTCCGTTCCATAAGTGAACAGTCAGTAATTATCCGTCGATATTCTAACCACTAGAGATCTTTGGAATGCGATTCTCATGGGTACGAATATTTATGAGTATATGAGGAAACGATATACGCAAGACCTTGTAAAGAAATAAGATGATAGCGAATGTGGATAAGGCCCAAGAACAAGTGAGAAACTAATAAATAATGTTAAACTCATTAATTTTGATGAAGATATCATCGGTCGGTGTTCTAGTCTCGCGTATTTTTATTTATTTTTTGTTTATTTCACTCCGTTGTATATGGTAGCGTTGCCTTATTTTATTATTATTACTATTATTTATTATACATCGACAATTTTGAGGATTTCTGTTCCTTAAGTCTTCTAAGTTTGTATAGGTTGTTAATTTTCTTAGTTTTACGCAGGCGGCGGTATTTTAATTTAAACGCCAATAAAGAAGAGAAAAAACATCACGTGAGGTTCATTTTTAGACCAGTAAATTAAAGAAGGACCTCGTCAAAGTGACCTGGAGAAAGAAAGGTGGTCTTGAAAACTAGTAATCTGAGTTTGTACCCCTCCAGGGGTTGAGCTTAACTTTTGGTGCCCTGAAAACTTCGAAATTTTTGGAATTTCTTCCGTTTTTCGCTTAAAACTCCTAAACAAAGCATCTTAGTGGAAATCTTACCGTGAGACTATGAAAGAACATTAAATTCTCCGTCGATTGAGGGAACAAACTTTAAAAATGGATCAATTAATAGGGGAGTAATCGACAGATGAAACACCTTCCCATATTGGCTGAAATGTACCATTTTTCGACTTTCTGTTGTTTGCAGCATCAAGGGTCCTTTCAAAATGCTCTACGAATCGAAGTTGTAGGGAATTGTATTTATTTATTTTATTTTATCACCATAAACGGGCATGATCCCCAAAAACAGACAATTTTTAATGGAAATCATGTGACAAACATAATACCTACAGAACGGCAAGTTCAAAGAATTGAACCTAAATGTTGAAATTTGACCAATTTTTACCATACTTATAGGTATGCCAAATTCAAAAACAGTCATTTTGGAATAATATTATTATTCTACCTTGCTTCCTGACCATTATTTCTTGTATTTAGTAAGTAGTATAGTTGCAAATACAATAAAGCATGTTTTGAATATTCGTGAATAGATATTTAGTTGAATATTTACAGTAAAAAGTCGAAGTATGAGCTTAATTGATTGATTATGATTATTTGGTAGATATCAATTATTGGAGAAGTAAAAAAGCAGGTACGAATAATCAAGGTGAAGAAAAATGTAAATGTAAATGTGTTTGTGTTTATATTAACCTTTCACCGGTCGCGTCTGCTTTCCTGACATAACCGGTCGCTTGTTGAACTGAGTTCATAGTCATAGTCTTCATAGTTCATAGTCATAGTCTTCATAGTTCATAGTCATAGTCTTCATAGTTCATAGTCATAGTCTTCATAGTTCATAGTCATAGTCTTCATAGTTCATAGTCATAGTCTTCAGTCATAGTCTTCTCTTCGTTGCTCTCTCATGATATCATTTTATGATCGTAAACAGCGATTAAAGCACAATGGCGAAAAATTGCATACATTTCGATAATACGCATACACATCTCGTTTTTCAGCTGTCGATTACTACCCTATAAATTCGTTTACTTTTCAAGTGTTTGAATGGAGGCAGAATTTAATGCTCTTCAATTTGTCTCTTGGTAAGGAAGTCCGAGTATTTTGTTGTTATCGGCACCTAACAGTTCAACGTTATAAGCTCAACTTCTGGAGGTTTACAAAGTTGACCACACCGTTGAAAAGCTTATTGAATGAAGATGTTTCCATGAGAATTGCTAGTCTCCAGGATTTATTTTGGAAAAGTAGTAACGTTCTAAAGATTTTCAAAATTTTTATTTGTTCAAGTTCGTCTATGTTTGAGCTGCTGTCATGGTATCATTAGGTGGAACTTCTCAAGACTCAAAGTACACTAGTCCTATGAAAAATGTAACGCTGATTCCGACAATGTGGTCAGAAGTTGAAATTGAGATGAAAATATGCGATTGGCGGCATTTCACTCAATTTTCTCGTTTTTTTTTAGCAGACGTCCAATCACCATTCAGTAAGTTGGCATTAAAATCACGAATTGCAATACTCTGGGGGCTATCAGTCACACATGGAATAAACCCTCGTCGAGGGGATGGGAAACAATGGTATAAAATTGCAGACAACATTTGTATGCACTAACAGACAGTTTGATGGCACTGACTCCTCCCGCGGTTTCTCCCCATCGCTATTCTTGAAATGTGTCAGTGGGAATCGCGTGTCCGACAAATTGTCAGATTCTTCCCACAGGACGCGCATCTCAATAAAACTTTCATAGCTGCTAATACGAACGTTACTGTCGACAACGCAATCATAATTTATCCGCCTGTAAATGAAAACTGCGTAGGGTTCCCGCTATCCGTTGTCACGCCACATCCTGAGACCATTTACGTTAATTTTCATATAAGACACAAAGGTAGGTACACGAGTTATAGAAGTGGTATTTTAGACTTCGACATTTCTGAAGTTAGTCTAATTTTTGGTTTATTATCTTCGATAATGAACCATTGGAATCGCCCAAAGAAAAAAAAATTGTAACCCCCCCTCAAAATTTGTTGGTTTATGTTTCAAGATACGTAGATTCAGAAAATCGAATAAAAAAAAATCCGTCCGTCCGCCGTACGCCGTCCGCCGTACGCCGTCCGCCGTCCGAGGCACTTTGCCCAGTTAGCGTTGAGTTAAAATTACGAAATTTGGTTTCTGGGTTTGGACCAGCCCCACAATGATCCACGAAACTTTTCATAACCCTAGGTCAAGGGGAAGGGGTTCAAAACGAATTTTGAAATTTTGAAAATTCCATATCTCGAAAAATTCCCATCAAACGGTATGTTTTTTATTTCATATTTAGATAGAGTTTGTTCCGTAGAATTTTTTAAGACCATCCGCAGCTTTGTACGACCAGCCGTTCGTTCACAATGACGGCTCAAAGATTGTGCCTCACAACCCGATCGTGAATCAAACTGTTGAAATACAGGTCCATTTTCATACTAACAAGCTCTTTGGAACATCATATGGCTTAAGTGATGTCGAGTTTGTTGTTCTGAGGTGCGTTTCGTGCTACGGAAATGAAGGTAATTTCGAATGTTTGTTGGTAGGTACTTCTTTTATAGAAAAATTATTACCGACGTAGTATTAAAAACCCCAGAATTATATCGTATTAATTAATCATAATTAATAATAATAATTATTAATAATAAATACGAATTATTAATACCTAACAATAAATTATAATAATTTTCACTAGGTACTTGATAAAATTGTTAATAATTAGTGATAATTGATAATAATAATTAATCTAACATTTAGGATATAGACATTTAGACCTAGTGATCTAGACAGAAGGGTGATCTGTACAAAGAAGATAATGAACCGTTGTGTCAAGAATTTGCAGAGTTTTTTTCTCACAGAATCCTTCGTTTTTGAAAAAATAATTCTTAAAAATTAGGATCTATAATAATATAATATCATATATATAATATTATTATATTTCGCCTGCACCTAGGCCCCAAAAGCTTTACAGCAAATTTTGAGGGCCATTGTGCGTACACCCAATTTTCAAGTATCTAGAATCATTCGTTGGGCTGTTTCTCATGGAACCGTTGAGGATATGTACGGTTTGTAGAATATGCGTACCTTTAAACTTGAACTTCGAGTATACAAACGATTGAGCCAAAATTGGGACTATGAGCATATTTATACGGACAAGTGTATTTTTTTACAATTCTTGTTATAAATTTTATAACAAGAATTTTGATAAGTTAATAAGGTACAAATCTCTCTCAAAGCATTCCTAATCCATCCCGTTCCTTTTCGTACGACACTTGTCCGTAGAAATATGCTCAAAATCCCAATTTTGGCTCAATCGTTGCAATGGAATGGGTCGCTAGTTACTACCTACATAATTATTACGTATTACATAATATTACCTCTCTTTAGGGAATGACAAAATGGTTGTACAGTGGTATCACATATAAATGTCAATAAGACGACAACGACACAGTGCAAATTCCCATTTTCACGATCTAATTTGAAACGCTCAAAAGGCCATTCAATTCAAGTTCAATCGTAAGGGACGCCGTACTGAAACTCTCCTCCTCCTTTCAAGGATCTACTACGGATAAGTACTATTTTGAAGTTTTCAACAGCCAACTTGAGGTGAATATTATAATGTGGGGTGGTCATTTTGTGTGATAACATCACCAAATAATACCATTTCTAACGCTTGATCGACCTCCATAGAATTTCCACTTAATTAGAGGAGAACGCCGAAGCGTGGTGCTTGCGAAAGGAACAACTAGTTCCCAGTTGTCACATTCTGGAAGAAATATCACCCGATCCTCACCTCATAAATCTCCTCCTTCTTCACTTCTTAACGCGGTTCTTTTTATTCTTTAATCCCATTTGTTTTCTTTTTTTCATTTGGATTCCGTCGAATTTGGTTCGTGTAAAGCCTTAATAACTCTCGGGGGAAGCTGACGTTTTCCGAATTCCGTTCCTCCGTGCGTTGCCGAGGAGAAACGCGGGAAAAACGAACGCATTTTCTAAATAATTCACTCGAGTAGAAGCAGGAGGTATGACGCGACTAAATGGCTTTTAAGGTACGATCCAATAAATACACATTTCATAGTGACTGTAGAAACTTCTAGTCGGGAAAAATGTTGGTAAAGGTGAAAAAAATGCAATTTTTCTTGTTTGTAAAATTTTAAATTGCCTTTATTTTGATTTTCTTACTCTTAGTAATTATATGACAACAACTTCAACATTTATTGAATGAGAACCAAGCTTATAATCAATAAAGTGCTTCATTTTCTTCGAAAATTCGCTAATAAAAAAAAGTGAAAATTACCCAACAAGATGAACTTCACTTGAACTTCCGATAATAATTCTAAATTAAATTAAATAATTACTAATAAAAAAATTAATTCAAATACTTCTCACATACCTAAGTACACGTACGTGTACCAAAAGTCCTAATTACCTATCTAATGTTACGGTTACCTAGTTGATCGTATTTTTGGTAAGGTATAGTGCTTTTTCAAGGCAAATTTGAATAAATTTAAATTCTGTATCTACCTATTTCCCTAATATTTTAAGGCAGACCATCGAATAGATGGATTGAATGACTGGATACTAGATCTTGTGCCAGAGTCACTAATTTTTGTCGCATTACCATCACTGACTTCCCTAAACATCTTTACTAGTGTTGCCCGTTCTACCAACTCGAGTATTTAAAAAAATCCAAAATCATTGAAAAGCAAATCTGATGAATATCACATATTTTTCTTTAGTAGGACTTTAATTGTCGTTTTTGTACCAAAAATAGTGACTCCAATATTTCTTTTCGACACACACCCCATCCTGATATTGCCCAACCCCATCAAACTTGATTGCACTATTGCAAAATAAACCATGAGAGGAGACAAAAAAAGTTCTTATTTCTCTGCAAACGTAGATCAATTTACTTAATCGAGTTACCATTGTTTTCTCATGGGTACTCCTAGGCTACGTTCGCAACACTTGGACAAACTATTTCCCTTTATCACACTCAAGCTTAGTATCGCGTTATTTGGTATCGGAAATGTGATGAAATTAGTTTAAAAAATTTAATTTCATTCCTAACTCATTAAGGGTGCCTAAAATGCCTGACAGACATGACTCAGCTGTCTCTGGAAACTATCACTGAGGTATCATCCGCAAAGAATATCATTCCTCCTCCTATATCCACCTGCAGAAATTTATCAATAAATATAATAAAGTACTCAGGCCCCCACATGTTCCTTGCGGAATCCCAATTATAAATGAACGGATGATGCTGCTCTCTGAACCTATATTTACAAATTGTGACCTACCTTCGAGATAACTAGTTGAAAACTTTACAAAACCTTTATTTATGCCAGTACCTTGAATCATTTTTATGAGTTTCACTTGAGAGATGGTATTCAGTGTTGCGTTTAATTCAATTTTAACGCTCCAATAAACAAAATAAAGAATAACGAAATCAAAAGAAAAACCAGAGAAACTACGGTTTTCTTCAATTAAGCCCCATCACAATAACGCAGGAAACCAAAGACTTTTATTTCATTTTGGTACGACGAAGACGAATTCATTGAATTCATAATATCATAGATCATTGTAATTATTCGACATGCTTCAACTATTATGTACATCAATGGCTTTATGGCTTTACTGATGATTACCAGTAGATGTTCCACATGCCGTAATATAATATCCGTATATATCCGCAATATAATAATCCACTTGACAGCGTTGTTTACCAGCGATTTCCTCCCTTTGTACGTACTAAGGGTCGAAACCAAAGTGGTATTCCGATTTGTGCGCTTATATGTGTCATATTGCAGCATGAATGTTCGTTTCCTCTGATTTATTGGGTCTATGGTTTGAGATTTATATGATGCTCTCACATTGAGAGAGGGAATTGTCACGGATCACGAACGCACCTCAATCGTGACGTCGTCTGAGAGAGATATTTAGATTAGTCGGTAGGTTATTTAGATAAGTCACACACATCATTCGTTCAGTTCATAATAACTTCATCCCATTTTAGTCGCTTGTTTATTTTGGTGCTGGCCAGAGGAGGAGAGCACCTCGTAAATCTCCCCTCGGGGCCTCCGACAGAGGATCCTGTGGGTGGAGAAAGAAGTTTTATGATTCCTCACTTTCGGGGGTAACAAGGCTCTGAAATCTCACGCCGGAACGCGTCCTTGGAAGATTGATGGCGAATTCGGACAAGGAGGGGAACCGCTCGGATGGATATTTCGTGGGACGCCTCAAGAGTCGTGTCTGCACGCTCGATTGGCCCTGATAGTTGTGCAGCTCGTACTGTTGCCTGAGATAACGCTGTGAAAGGACCCCGAAGGCGACTCTTTTTTTTTCCAACGCTGAGGGTTATCCGAGGAGGAGAATGAACCGGGGCTGCGGTCAACGGTATGATTTCCGTTGGACGACGCGGATACGCGGGCTTAGCTAGAGGATTTAGATCCGTTCCACCACCTATACGAAACAGGTGCATTGGATGATGCAATACGACTGAGGCGACCGGAATACCTTAACAACCGTCAGATTGATTCATTCACTAGGTAGTTATTAAACAAAACAGACCGAGGATTACTTAGCGTTTACAAAATGTAGGTACAATAATAACTGTGAAATCCGTCTATACATCGATGTTTTTCCAACCAATTCCCATCCCTATTCAAAACTATTGAAATCGATTTACTCAGTTGGACTATCTCGGGACGGCTACACGACCACTCAAATACCACATTGAACAATTTAGTGTCCTACGGCACCCGAAAGATGCCTTCAAAAGGCGCTGACGAAAACAGTAGAGGTGAATAGCATGACATACATTGTATGTAAGTAACTGCTGGACACGCCTGAAGGTTAGCTTAGGAGGAGCGTCTGTAAACAGCAGGTAGACAAATAAGTCGTTAGCTTGTAAGATAATAATGGGCACAAATAAATAGTCACTTCCACGCAGGTTCGCGTATTTTCTCCAGAAAAAAAACCAGCAGAGAGACCATAAATCACGAGAACTAGCAAAAATTACGGTGAAAAAACTAACGAGTTAACAAAAGACCAATCAAGGAGATCACGGGGTGGAGTAACGAGAGTGCACAGATCATCGTTTTTCCCGTGGAAGCTGCAAGTTCAGGGTACTGTTCTAACAAGGATGGCCGACCGCAACGCACCATAGGTAGACATCGAAGGAAAAAACCTAGCGACTAGTTTTACGGCAGATAGTTAAGTTGAAACGCGCGTATTTCAACCGGGCGTTTCAATAAGGGCGCTAACTATGATTGGATATACCTGTTATTAACTGGAGTTACTCATACTTCACTCATCAAAACTCGGTTAAATAGAATGAAGTGTAGCTCCACGATACTTAGAGAATGGTTTACGAGCTGGAGGTTGAAGGAGGCGTAGACTGCTGAATAGCCTGCAGGACCTAGTTTGGAAAGTTTTTTGAAGGATATCGCAGGCTGCAATTGACTTAGACTTTTGGAATAAATTTCTAAATTCACTATATTAATGGGGAAAAGCCCCCAAAGCCCCCACATCGTTTCAAATCGTTGTCCGATTCATGAAATTCATAAAACACAATTTTTTAAATTGTGGCCAAATTGTTTATTAAAAAACTCTGCAAATTCTTGACACAACGGTTCATTATCTTCTTTGTACAGATCACCCTTCTGTCTAGATCACTAGGTCTAAATGTCTAGAACCTAAATGTTAGATTAATTATTATTATGAATTATCACTAATTATTAATAATTTTATCAAGTACCTAGTGAAAATTATTATAGGTAATTTATAGTTAGGTATTAATAATTTGTATTTATTATTAGTAATAGTTATTATTAATTATAATTAATTAATACGATATCCGACTGTTGGAATCGACTGGGTTCCTTTGTGCAGAACCTGAATGATAGAGATGATGAATTAATTACAAATAAAATGTACCGATATAATTCCGGGGTTTTTAATACTACGTCGGTAATAATTTTTCTATAAAAGAAGTACCTACCAACAAACATTCGAAATTACCTTCATTTCCGTAGCACGAAACGTACTTATCAATCTTTAGTATCCATGAGTGGGTTATCTCATGTTCTCGTTTCCAGTCAACACTGTTTCCTGATCGGTTCATTTTCCGCCCTTTCAAGTGTTCAAGTGTTCTCCCGCCATTCTTTCGCCATCTCTCGACTCGTCAGGATTAACCTCACATCGTAAGTACATTTTAGGCCTCATTTTGCTTAAATAGAATACCAATTAGTTATGTGTTTTCCACGGATCATTAAAAACAAACAATGTTGTCAACTCAGTATTCCTGATACCCAATGTAGCAGTTACGTGAATTCTCTATCCTATGTCTAATGTACACTGATCAGTTGTGAGTAAGGGTGGCTACACACTAGATATTTTTAGTCGCGCGAATACGAGCTCATGAATCGCCGAGGCAAGTACATACACAGAATTCAATAGAACACGTTCTAAAACACAGAAATCGCAACACGTTCCATTTTTCGGGCGACACGACTGTCGCTGGGGAAAATTTGAAACTTCGGTTGCGCTACTTCTTCCCTCTTGGCAGTTTTTTTAAAGTGAATTTTTCATGCATAATATCGTTGATATTATTGTTGTTGAATTTTCGTTGTTTTTCGAATAGACAAGGTATATAACAACCTTAACCCTTCAGTGCTCGCGTCGGATCCCTGATGACCCGGTCGACTTTCAAGTTCGAATTTTAATGTCTTCCTATCGTTTTACCCCCACCACTCCTTGTATTCTCCTAGCTTCTGGAAATGATAAGTTTTGTTACCTTTCGAATATTGAACACAGTACACGTCGTATACAATCGCCAATCTGCCCCGACGCGACTATTAGGTAACTAGTGTTTTTTACCCAGTGCTGACCCGACGCGACTACAAGCGTTCCTGATTTGTATACCCTTATGACCCGACGCGAGTGCGCGCAGTTCATATTGTAATTCATTTTTCGTTTCAATTTGTCACGGAGAAAATCCAATAGGTGCCCCTTAGCTGTGTTCTTTCACCTTGTGAATGTCGCAGGCGTAAATTCGTATCTTATTTATGAAACGAATAATAATATCAACATGAGCCTCATTGCTGGAAGAGTTGGGCCACCAACTCGTCCAAATTCATGTTGTTGAACGCTCCCAGAACAAGCATAATCTGCTTGCTATTATAGCATAATAATATAGCATAATATTATACCTACTGAACTCGCTGAGACAAAAGATTAGACTATACCTCGCAGAGTCACAAGTTCTGACGAATTCGTTTAAAAGCCCAAAATAGCAATTTGTATCGCTGGACGAGCGTCTAACGCAGGCAAATATCTCTTGAGAATGTATCTGCCAAATTCGCTATAATCCCGAAATGCCATATCACAAAATACTTGGAGGGTGATGGAATAGTATTTGATTAATTGAACTGATCACTGAACAATACAGCAGTAAACTGACCGTAGCAATATCAGGTGGCTGAAAACGACTAGAGCCCTCTGTTTTCCTAGTCTTACTAGAAGTGAATCACTAATCCTGAGTTTACTAATCGTTGCAGGTGGTGAACATTAAAAACCGGGCTACGTCCATCGATAACTGCTGGCTAACCCGTACCTAACCCGTCCAGGTAATTGTAATCACTCTGACAACAATTTGGTTGGTACTCAAGTTTTGAACTTAAAATTTCGTTTTTCTCCCTATAGTATGTAAATAATGTCTGGAACTCACATAGGCTGCGGATTTTCACCATATCCCATACCATATCTACATGTTACAGACAGAATGGTATCTGCAACTTTGCAACTTTAAACCTTGCAGTTAGAAACAATCGAATATTGGAACTCAATTTTCATTTAAATGCGGGGCTTATTCAGGTTAAAAAAAGAAATTTCTGACGGACCTGAGCTTGTGGCCCAGAATTCTGATCTACTCACATTACACCTACTTCCAATATCAAGTGTTACTGTACACTATATTGTCGGCCCCACAATGTCGGCTCATTTTAAGTGGGGGAAAAGAGATGTTGTGCTAAGTACTTGTAGCAATATTTTCACTCGTTTTTCAGTCCAACTGGAGAATTTTGTGTTGGCATTTCTGCTATGTTACGCATGGAATGTTCGAACCCACTGGAGTAGTCTATTCTGAACAATTGTTTGATATAATAATTCTAGATATCAGCACTATTTGCATCAACTGCTCGTGATCCTCATTCAACTGAATTGTTATTTTCCACATTGTGCAGGTTAATATGGCCAATCCCACAGAACAAGAAGAGGAGATGGCTGAGCAAATAAATGAAGCGATACAATGGTTTTCGAGCTTTAGGTCTGAAGAGAAGGCAGAATTTTTGCCTATTCTCATCGAGTTCTCGAAATCCGACCAATTGTGCTGCTTGGGGAGACTCGGGAAAGATACGCGTCTTCACGAACCGCCAATTCAAGGGGATCCGGCTCCATCTGAACGCTATCCAAGATTATTTCATGACAAAGTCAGAATTATGATCAACTGGTTTTGGATTTGGACCAAATCGCATACGTGGAAGTTCTTGGACGGTATAAGGTAGGTACATAAGTTCTATTTAATTTTATTATACGATGTAGGAACTTGATGAACACTTGCTTAGGTTGATATTTATTTGATTAAGGGCAGAATTCATAGTCCACGACCAAGTCTAAGCACCCATGTGCAAGATGTGCCTGCCCTCAGCTCTGATGGTCGGTTCATAAACCTACAATTAATCTGCGATTAACCTACAATTAACCTACGATTAATCTACAATGGAAAAGGAAACAGCAACATTTTGTGAGGAGGAGGAGAAGGCAGAAATGAGACGATTAGTAGTGAAGAGAAAAAATCTAGGGACGCGGGAGCGTCCCGCCCGCCAACAAAACCGAAGCCCAAAAAACCGAAGCGACTGAGACACTGATTACGCGACGGAACAAGTTCGGGTTTTCACCCTATCGTAGCGCGGCTCCCTGAGTGTCTCGAGAGTTGATTTTTTGTACACCAACTCTCCAGGGGCACGTGAGGACGTAAACCAAATTTCAGCTCTCGGGAACATCAGGTGTCGGGGGTATAACAATTTTAAAACCACTATTTTTCACGTTTTTCGTGTTCTTCTTCTTCTTCTCGTCGTTGTTGTTGTTGTTGTTGTTGTTGTTCATTGACGGGGCTACAGCCCAGCAGACAAATCGGATCGAGCTGAAATTTTGCACACACGTTTGTTATGCTCCAAGGGAGTGCCTTTTGAACATTTTTTCTCCCTCCCCCCATTTCCCTCCCAATTAGGGGGGAAATAGTGTTTTTTAGGAATTTCAAATGGTCATAACTCCTTCAAAATTGAAGCTTTTTCAGATTTTCTTTTTTAGTTGTGTTCAGCTTTTCAAACTGTTTAATTTGAGATCAAAAAATGCTTCCTAAGATGATAAATAAAGGAGTTATGGTGATTTTTCTATTTTCAACAACAACTGCCGCAAATATTGATGAAAATTGGTGCGGTTGGTCTTAAAATGTCCGCTAGGTTGTCTAGAATATGCTCAATAATTTTGAACTAAATCTCAATCGATTTGACTAATCCACAGCCAAAAATACGTGAATAAATTCCACATCTACTGATTTGGCTAATTTCCGAAAACATCAAAGTTGAACGGTGGTCAGAAAAATTGTCGTAGAGTGGCGCCTGTTTAAGGATCGATAGGAAATTTTATGGGCTTTCGAATGAGGGTAGCGCACTTTGTCACTTTTCCCAACGGTTCTCGAGTTATTCGCGATTGTTGGTGTAAAAACGTGCGTTTTACCAGTTGCAAACTTTCTCTTTCCTCTTTCTCTTCGACACCAATAATTACAATTATTGTAATGATTCTCAACAACAAAAATTTGCACAATCCCCAAGAAAAAATGCAACCAATTTTCAAAAAATTTCTAATTCAAATTTATTCAAATGTCTAATTCTTTCTATTTTTTTAAATTTAATAATAAGAATAATTGTATTAAATTTTAATAATTGTTTTAAATTGTTGATTTTTTTAATTAATCGAAAATTTTAAAACTACTATTTAACCAATTCGCAAAAATTTTAAAACTACTTATTTTTCAAACACATTTCAGATAAACAATAATTTCCAAAAAATAATTATTCTTGTCACAAAAAGAAGAAACAAAAAGGCGTACTAATTTTTTATTAAATTTTGACTAGAATAAAACTTCATTTAGGAAAAAATTTACTAGTTACCTCGTAGGTACTTTTGTTAAATTGTACCGTATTGTATAAGTACCACTCGAAAACTAGCCATGCAAAAAGATGTGATATCCCCCCAAAAACAACTCCGTTGTAAAAACTGGCCCGCCAAAAAACGTCAGCCGCAAAAAGGAATGATATCCATTTTGCCCGCCAGCCACATATATATAGGATGCTCGGTGCTTCGCACCTCGCTGTTGAGTGTGCATATAGAAACCTGATCCTCCTACCCCTAACCTCCACCGTCAATGTTTTCCTGTTCCCTGTCTCCTTCCCACAACCCCCTCTCACCCTTAGTTCCCCTCGGTTTCACCTAATATGTTTCCTCTGTTACACCGGCAGGGAGCTTTACGCTTCTTTCAATGCTGTTGGCGGGAGCTTTTTGCAAGGCTTCTGAGAATTATAATATATTATGATATTATATGTATTACCGGTGGTCACGAT